>VZSE01001744.1:182238-256528 GCA_013398275.1 Promerops cafer | reverse complement strand
GGGAGTGGGAGTGGGAATGGGAGTGGGAATGGGGAGTGGGAGTGGGGAGTGGGGAGTGGGGAGTGGGGAGTGGGAGTGGGAGTGGGAGTGGGAGTGGGAGTGGGAGTGGGAATGGGCATGGGAATGGCATGGCATGGCATTTTTTTTTCAGGTTCCTGTGCAGAACTTCCCAAGTTCTGGCAGCCAAGTGGGAAATGCAGATGGCAGCTTGTTGCTTTAGGCTTAAATCAAGCTCAGCTGTAACAAAACCTTTTTCAAATATTTTTCAAGCCTTTCAGAATTTATAAAGCTTTGGTTGGTGTTTTACAAGTCACTGGGCTCAGTTTCATTTAAGAAGTTAATTTCTATTTTGGAATAATCTGGAAGAAAACCATCTGAGAGGAACTTGATTCTTCCCAGAAGTTTCTTGCCTCTGCAGCTCTTGTGAACACTGAGCAGAGCAATCTTACATTTTAATGCCTTCAGAACTAGGAAAGTTCCTTCCCCAGGAAAATATGATTGATTGTTACAATGACAGTAATTGCATTTTAGTAAAAGTAACCATTATGGTAATTTTCCTCCAGAAAGAGACATTTAACTAACTTAAGTAACTTGTTACTTTTCAACACATTAACTTTGACAAATTTAACATTACAAACGTACAGAGTTCACAGCCACAACAACGTGCATCACTTAGGGAGTGTGCACACTTTTTATTTCTATATATCAAGCAGTGTTTCCAAATAGGAGATGCTAAAAAAACTGCATACATAACACAGCATTAATTAAACTGTTAAGAGCAGCTCTAGCACATCCAGTGCCAAGTCTCCTGTTGAAAAATCCTGCCTTCCAAGTAGCAAACTTCTATCAGCATTTCATTTCATGGATGCTTCCCAAGCACCTCTTGAATCCCAACCTCACCCCCAGAACTCTCTGCTCTATGGGAGAGCTCCTGCATTTTCTCCAACCTGTTATTTATAAACATTTCATGCCACTCAGGTTGTAGTAGCTTATGAAAGGTGTAAAAAAAAAAAAACTTATTAAAAGTGTAGTTTCTGAGAATTAAGAATTCCATCCTAAAATAATTTAATCACCCAGAGTTTGTTTCATACAACTTCACGAGTTAAAATAAAAATGCTCTGCCTTTGCTTTAAAGATAATAATCATTCCTTGTGCTTTAAAGGGATTCTAAACTGGAGCTCAGTGAATTTCCATACTTCTGAACATTTTTACACTAGAAAAGAACTGAAATTAGTCTGGATTCAAACTTTGTTTTTAAGAAATTTCCTTTAAATGGAAATATCAAAAATTTGAATTTCAATCCAACAGATTTAAAATTTTCACTTCACTTTTCTAACTACTTTGAAGGAACAGATTAAGTATTTAGCTGGGACAGTCAATGGCTTTACCTTCCTCTTATTTAAAGATCCCAGTGGCATTTTTAAAGAAAACAACACAGATGCTATAAAATGGAGGAGAGACCAGAGAAAATTACAGAGGGCTCGGAAATAAAAAGATTATTAATCTGTATTACCTCAAAGTCTGCTGAACTCCTTTTTCAGCAGCAGCCTTCCAGATCATTTTAGAAAAACACTTAATTTTTCTTTACACTTTAATTTTTTAACTTTATTTTTAACTTTTAAGAACTTAAACCTGTAAATTGGTCAATGGTTTTCTTGGCTCTTATAACCAAAAGCAACTCTTAGGTTGCAAACTCTTCCTGAAAGAAAAGCCAGAATTCTGTCAGAATGGATTGGAAATTCCCACAGTTGAAGGAACCTCTAATTCCAATGTTTTCAGGATGTCTCCATCCCTGGAGGGAGTTAAGAGCTGTGTGGATGTGGCACTTGGGGACAGAGGGCACTGGTGGCCTTGGCAGGGCTGGACTCCATGACCTTGGAGGGTTATTCCAGCTTAAACAATTCTGTGATTTTATAAGATTAAAATCTTTCCACTCTGGTTCATCATCTACTCCATTACAGTGACAGAATATTTGAGAAAACCTCAATATTTTGGTTGTTCAAAGCTGAAGTGAAATCAGGGATAACTCAGAGCTGCCACACAAACAGCCAGAACCCAGGACACACGTTAGGAGCTGACTACCATCCCACCATGGAATTTTGTGAGATTATTTTTGTAACACTGTGTCCTAGTTATTCTTGAGAAGAGGAGGAAACTTCCAGTTTAGACAGAATTGGCAGTCGACCTCTATAATTAGTCCTTTATCTTTCCCATGTCTCCTAAATGACACGAGGCAAACTCCACACCTGAATTTTGCTTGCCAGGGTGCAGAGTTAATTCTGCAATATTAGCTAGGAAATGGAGGATTTGGTGGTGTCCTTGCAGGTGCAGAGGTGATGTTTTACTCAGTACAACTCCAAACAATGTCTCCATCTTTGACCTAATGTTTAAAAAACCCCACATTCAAACCCATCAGCCTGGGGTGTAGTGTCACTTTTCCTTCCCATGCCCACAAACTGTCTGTTCCCTATAAAGAAAGTTCTGTGCTTCTGTGTCTAACAACAAAATAAAAGTAATTTGGGATGAGCAAACCTCTGTAAATCCTTGTAATCCAAGGATAAACCACTTGTGAAACTCACAGATGATTTAAGGAGAGTTTTAGAGAAAATGAGCTGCTCCAAGTGTCAGATTTTAACACTGATAAGTCACCCAAGTCCTGTATTTTCCTTCCATTGTTTTGTTGCATAAATACTGACTGAAACTACCTAATACAGAAAGTATCTGCTGTGAGAGGATAGAAAAATATTTCAGAGGGTGTGGGAACATGTTTTGCTTAGAGACAGTTTGGATCACAGAAGATACAACTTGGTGTTTCTAAGAGAAAATTAGTTAAAGGCAGGCAGGTGATGGAGACAAAATTAGTCTAGGGTCACACCCTGGGTTCTCTCCAAGGTGTGCCTTGGGAGGCAGGGCATAAAAATATGAACATTAATCCTCTTGTAGAATATCTGGCAGTTTAACAAGGAGCCATAGTTTAAACTGCAACTCCTCAAGCCCTTTAAAAACCAGCCCCTGCAACAAAAAAGCAGCTCCTGGTTTTCTTCACACACTTGTTGTGGTCCCAGCCCCAGGAAGGTGCAGACCTTCAAGCCAGCATAAATACTGGAGAGGCTGGGGAGGAGGTGAGTTCAGAAAGGAGTTTAAAGGTGATGTTTTTGGCTTCTTGGCTGGGCTGGTTTTAACCCAAATCAGTTCCCCAATCAATTAAATGTGCAGCTGCAAGAACATTTGTGCAGGGCAGGGCAGCATCTCTGGCTTATGCTGGCTTAAAGTGTTTGTGGAAGTGCAGCAGGAGTGTAACTGAAGAGCTGCTATAGTCTAACATTGCCAATAATCCACAAATGCCATTCCACAACACAGGAATAGTTAAAGCATATAAATGGCCTGGCCATGTGCTTGGCAGTGGGGCCTAACAGAGGAGAGCTTGGAAACTGCTGTAACAGCTTGAAAAATAGCTGAGTTTTGAGGTACCTGCTTGTTCCAAGAGCAAGGAGAAAACTCTGCTTCCCAGGCTGGTTGCATCACAGGGGGATGGATGAGAAATGTGCTCAGCAGAATGCCCAGAGCAGCTCCTGGGAGGCAGCTGGGACTCACCTGGGCCATTGTCCCCACCTCCCTCAGCCCAACCTGAGCTGCCATCCCAGGACCCTCTCACAGCCTGACTCTGCCACTTGCCTTCTCCTCATCAGCCACTTTGACACCTTTCTGCTTAAAATTCCCACTAGTGCTCCAAAAGTAGCAGAGGGAACAACTGAGGGAACAGCAGAAGCACCAGGAGAATCCATCTGGAAATTACACTCCCATTTTTCCATTACTACTTTATTACAATATCAATATAAGCCATGGACACACTGATTGCTGTTTTTGTATAATTTCACAGAAAGTTGGACTGGACATGTGCAGATCCATATTTGTTGTCTTAACCTGGAAGCCCAAGCTCAGTGCCTCAGTATATCCTACATTTTCTACTCTGTCTGAACCCTTTATCTTCATTTCTATATTGACATTGAAATCCTACCATAAGTATTATTCCAAATATTTGAAGCTATTAATAATAGAAAATAATGTAATCATATTCTAGTTAAATTTAAAAAAAAAAAAAAATCAGCAGAAATGCACATCTTTATGTGGTACAAATCTCAAGTAGAATCTAACTAAACCAATACTGTAGAAGAAAAAAAATCACCTGTTAACATATGACAGACATATGGTATATATTGTGCTCATCCACTGAGTTTTCTCAGATAATAGCTTTTATAGATAACAGCATGCTGTGATTTTAAAATAATAGTTTTTTAAAAAGGTAGTTTCAGTATTTTGAAGCTTGTTTGTTAAATATTTGGCAATAAATCTCCAATGCAGACAGGATTCTTCCAGATAATGCCAGGTAATATGGATGGAACACCCAGCCACATCTTAGTCCTCCCCTCCAGCAGCAAAAAACCCACATGGCTCAGGGAATTGCCTCATCTTTTAATGAAAATAAAACTTGGAAACCAATCCATATTGGGACTATTGGTTGTAACAGGTCATTAAAATAGAAATATTAACCAAAAAGGAAAAACCTGCCTGTTTCCTTCACTTGCCTTAGCCTGAGAACTCCCACAGCAATGCCCATTAAACCTAGCAAGGCACATTGTCTGAGCTTTCCCAAATCTGAAAACTCAGCAGGACCTGAGCAAACTTGGAGCATCCTTAATTAAAAAAGAAAAGAAAAAAAAGTGAAACTAAGTAGTGCCATGCCCAATTCCAGAAGAAAACCTGATCTTTCAACCCAAATTGCAGCCAAGCAACTGTTCCAGAGGAATAAGCCTTCAAACCCATGGGAATGTCTCTCCTGGGTGCTGTTTAAGCTTCCTTAATGCTCTTAATCCACCTTGATACTGAACTGCCAGACACTCTGGCACCCACCTTCCCACTTCCAAATAACTGCTCAAGTGCTGGAGCATTTCTTTTCCCTCAGTGTAGATCCTGGCAGCTCTAGGACACAAATTAACCAAGTTTTTCCCAGCTGTGTTTGTGGCCTTCCACCTCACTGGAAGTAAAAACCTCTGGTGAACTTTGAGAAAGCACAAACCATGGTTTAGGGCAGGTTAAAAACTCCAAGATCCATGTGTGTGTCCTTCAGCTTCCCTAACTCTCCACGTGAAACAAAAATACTTTTCCCCTTGCAGTTTCATGAAAGTTAATTAGTTGATATTACTAAAACTGGGTGCATGCACTATGTATCATTACAAAATTAGAAGTACATTTTCATTGCCTGAAGAATTTCAAGGCAAAAAAAATGAGCCTTTATATCAGAAAGGTCGATGGTGTGTACAAAACTTTCTAAGTAAATGGAAAAAAATGGTTATATTTTGTTCATTTTAAAACAGCCTGAACTGAAAAAACTTCTCACTCTAGGGAGTAAACAGAGTTTTGCCATCTCAGATATTATGTGCTCAATGTCTGAATTGAAATTATTATAAAATAATTTGCAGATGAATTAACTCCAAAACTATTCAGCAGTAGAAGCTGGAGCAGGATTTAGCTCCCCAGTGGCCTGAACAATGGGTAAGAGCACCAGGCTGGGATGTTCTGCTGGTTGCAGAAGAAAGATTTGGGTTTGAATTTACAGGATTTAAAATCCCTGGAATGGCTCAGCCCATCCATCTTATCAGAGCACAATCACCAGAGAGAAATGTTCCAGCTGGATTGTCCTCATGAAAAAGAAGTGGGCAGTTATTAGGGGTTCCCTGAGAGACTTCCAAGCCTAGAAACTTGTCCTTCTTAAAATCTGAAATAGGTCAAATTTGGGAATCTTCCATACTTTTTCCTGTGAAGCCTGTAACGTGCCAGATTTTCAGGAATTACAGCACTTGGGGAGAGGTATTATTTCTGTCACGGTGAACAGGAACAAAGGGGTGCCTGAGCTGCTGTTGGCAGGATTATTTTAATGCTACTTAAATTCTGTGCAGAAATTATGAAATCCCTAAATCAGGGATTATGGGCTGCAACCAAAACACATTGACTTAGACCAATTCACAGCCATTGTCCCAGAGTCACACCCCTGACTTCATCAGGGTTCCTGCTCCATTCCCACACAACTGCCTGGAGCAAAGGGCTCAGATAGCAGCAGGAACAGCAGCAGCTACATTTCTCTTAAGGAAATGGGCCTCAAATCATATTTCAATCATTTTCCTTTGCAGAAAGGCTTTATTAGCCTAAAACTGCTGCCTCTGGAAGCAGGACAACTGCTTGTGCCATGCCATGTGTTTGTAAGTGTTAATTCTACACTCTCCAGTTATCAGCAATAAAAACTATAAAATTATAAGCAGTTTGTCCATTACCATGGATCTTCACCTTCCTTTTGTAAATTCCAAATGGCGAATCTTCAACTGCAACACCCATGGATGATTTGATAAATGCTTGACTCCCTGATCCCTTTCTGAAGCCAATTAGGAACATTCTGAAGCCTCAACTTCTTAGCATCTTAGCAAAACCAGTAACTAATTTTTGAGCCCCAGTATCCTCCAGTCTATCTGAACCTTCCAGAATTCCACTTCCCATTATCATTCTGTAACAACTCTGCAGGAAACTTCAGTATTATCTGTTGAACCAAAAACTGGCATTCATTTGTCTTCCCCAGCACTCATCTTCTCTGTGACATCAATCTCAACCAAAAAATATTTCCAGGAATGTTCTCCTTACTGAGGTTTTAAATAACCAAAGTATCAGCCAGCTCTCCTGATCCCACCCTTCAGAAAGCTTCTAGGATATTTTGAATGACACCATAAGTAATTACAGCTATTCATGTATTTGTATTCCAAAACAACCAGAAGTCATATTGACACAATAGTTCTAAAGAGCACACAATTGAATACTCTTGAGATCTGACAATCTCTCCACACTTGGCCACTTCACACTCCTACTTCTTATGACTATTTAATTACAAATTGTTGGTCTAAATTATTTGAATCTTTATCAACAAATATATGTATAAAGCCTTTCAAAGGCAGTGCAAAAGATCTTTAAAATCTGCTATCACTGTCAGGACGCTGTAGCAAAAAAACAACAAACACTTGTCACATATTTTAAGAATCCTTCAAAAATAATGTTGAAAACATGACAGTGTTGCAGAACTTCTGCATTCTGTGATGAACACAGAGTCAGTTTGCAACTGAGTATATAAATTATGGTGTATTCTGAGAAGGGAGATCTCTACACAGGCCTGGAGAACCTTGTTTTCATAGCACAGACTGGGATTTTAGGAATTCAGCATGGACTCTTCATGGCACTCACAAAAACAAGATTCTACAGTACAAATGAGGACTAGAGAAAAATATCCAGAAAATGCAAGTTTTTGTGAAATATGGATGAAATCATAGCTGATAAATGCCACAGTGATACAAACCCTGTGGCACAACAAAGTGCCCCTAAGAGACAAGGGAGTGTCTGAAAGCAACCAGAAGCTCCAGTGGGATGATCTCTTCTGACAAGACTCTGCAAATCCTAAAAAGAAACATCCCTGCCTCCTCCAGGAAAATAGGTTAGGTAGTTTGGAATCCCAGTTTTAAGGAAGCAAAAGTCTGGATAACAGGTCAAAAAGGAAAAATAATCCTTGGTTAAAATGTAGCCTTTATGGAAACAACTTGATGAAACTTGTATCAAAGGTAATTTCTGTAATATTTTGTATCTTTCTTTTTATACCTGAGGCAGGGAGAAAATCCCTGGTGGTGTGGGGTCTACAGGCTCCAGGTGTTTAATTGAAAAGGAAATTTGTTACACACACAAACTCACTACAAAAATAGCTTTGCAGAACATGATCCAGGCCAAATCCAATGTGAATAAAATGATCCCACTTTAGCCCAACACCAAAACGGGGCAGTGATTTTGGGCTTTATTTGAACTTGTGGATGCTCAGATGGATTCAACAACTGCATCTAAAATTTATAAGTCTGATTTAAAACATTAAAGGAGAACATTTTTATGGTCACCTATATTGCCCCAAACCAAAAGCATTGCAGAGGCAAGCTTTGGATTTCATTTCAGTTCATCAGCAGCATTTAAAAGGTTAATTAATTCCACATTCATGTTCTCAAGTTGTGCTGCTTATATAACAGTAAAGTATCTCAATCGTTTTGGAAAAGAGTAAAAAGTGCAAAATAATGAAGAATTTGTAGGAATTTTATTATCTGTCCACAGCAACAGAATTGAAAATGTAAACTCTTAAAACTCTATTTTAAACTCTTTATACTCTAAGCATTAAAACTCTTTTGGAATATGATGAGTTTCACTTAAGTCATGCATATGAAAGTAAAAATCCTTTAAGGCAGTTATTTACCTTTTCTAAAATAAAATAATTTAGGCTGTCATCCAGCACTTTTTCCCAAAGGAAAATGAAGCTGGCTGGTAAAAAGGGCAACCCTGGGAGAGATTAATTTCTTGCCATTTTGGTCCTTTTTTTCATTTGGTTATGTAAGGACAGTGCCTGAATGGGATCTTCTCTTCCTCCAGAGTTTCAAAGGGGGAATGACTTAGACCACAAGGAAAGATGAAAGAGATAATGACAAGGATTCTCTCTGTTGGTGTCACTCCTGATACTCTAAACCTCATGGTTCCCATTTCACATTTTAAAATGCTTCTCTAGGTGTTCTGAATGAGTTCTGCACAAAAACTCCTTTCCTACCACGTTGGGTTTTGTGTTGATTCACTGCTAAGAGCAGGAATAGCAAAGGCACAGCTGAAATCCTCAATTCCTAGCAGTGTTCCAGAGAGAAAAATGAGACATTGCTGGGTTTTAACTCTCCTCATTATTCCCTAGAAGGAAAAGTTATATTTGTGCTGCCTCTAGGCAAAGTCCCGTCCCACATGAACAAAAGACTGAAGCTAAGATCACATCCATTTCATCTCCTCCTGCTCTCCACAGATGCTTAAGTCCCTGACACTGTGTCTTCAGTGCTCATATGTCACAGTAAATGATTCATTAAAAATGCAGAGACAGATTGATCTTGGAAAGGGGGAAAAAAAGTTCTGGAGTTTAAGGCGAAAGGAAAATAGAAATGAGGAGCCAAAAGGTGAAAAAGGGAAACACCCCCAAAATTCACATGAAAAAGACATTTAAAAATAAAGAGGAGACAGCAACTGTGCTGACATTTAATGTGTCTGCTTGGGATAAAACTCATCCTTTTACTAGCAATAAAACAACAGCCTAGCCCAAAGCCCTTGAAGCATTTTGCATCAAGTACCTCATAAAAATGGTTGGCAATTTCTCCTAAGGTCTGTACAATATCTACACCAAGCTACCCTTTTTTTTTTTGGTAGAGGAATTAAATGGGAGCAAATCCCCAATGCAGGTAGGGAGAGCTCTGTGATCCCAGCCACCAACACTCATCCTAATTCCCAGACCCCTGGCCATGCTCAAAAGTGGGAAGGAAAAGCAGGAATAAGCTCTGCTTGTGATTCCTGTGGTGTGGATAAACAGGTGATTGACAAGAGTAACCCTAGAGAATGACTGTGTTTGTAATATTTCCTGGATGGTCAGAGGGATTTGCTCTGCCAGAGGAATCCTGCAAGCAAAAACCAACCCCTGCCTAAGGATAATAAGCTCCTTGAGTAAGAGACACCTCCTTGCCATGACATCCGTGCAAATTCTCCTATATAGGTGACACATTTATTCTATTTTTATCAAAAACAACAGGTAAAATACAAACACAGACCATAATTTACATTCTTTCAGCAAAAAAAACCCCTGACAACTAAGCCAAATCCCTGCAATGGGAAGTACATATGTAAATATATATTCACATACACACCAGCAATATTTTTAGCTATGATTTCCTACTCATGTGGCAACATGACCAGTGTTCTGAAGAAGCTGAGCCAAGTGAAAACACAACCTGCAGAACAGGTCACGTTTAAATATTCTGCTATTGAAGAATATTAAAAACTACAGATTAAGTAGGAGTGTTGTAACTCTTAACATTAATTAACGCTTGTAAATCATTCTGAAATACTTGGATAAAAGATGGTATAAAAGGTGTTGCCACATGTCTTGATGCTTCTAGATGTGCACAAGCCCTGACATCTTATTTTGTGTTTGGGATGTTTCAAATCATAAAAAAAAAATATGGTCACTGGATGAATTTAATGTTGGGAAATGTTGGGACATGACAGAGAAACACCAAGGATGGTGATTAAGAGCTCAAGCAGACATCTCAATGCAAAAAAACTGAAATAGATCCATTTCTTGGATCCTGGTGGATCACCAGGTCTAGTTACTGATCTGTGAGTTAGAGCTTGGCAATGTTGCTAAGCCTTGACTTGGCTGTATCTTCATATATGTGAAATGCAGATAATTTCCCTTCCAGTCTAGTACCACTAGCTATGCACATCCCCCCCAAAAAAAACCCTTAGTCCATGCCACCAAACAGTTTGAAAAGGAATCTGGAAGCACTTAATACCTATCTGGAGGTGGTGAACAGCATAAGCAGTTCTCAGAGAACTTGATACTTGTTGCTTGTGCAATTACAGGTCTTTATAGAGTACAAAAATTAAAGGCCAGCACTGAGGCTCTTGTGCTTTCCCACATGGATCTCCAGATCTAAAAGCCACGTCTTCCTTTTTATCCAGAGACAAGAGATGTATTTTACAGCACCCATTAAAAAAAAAAAAGGTGTAAGGAGTGACACCAAACTCATGAAGGAGCAGAGCCAATTAATTACCTGGACACAACACGCTGGGGATGCACAGCCAGCTGTTAATGGCACATCTCTCCTGGAGCCCAGGCCATAAACCCACTCCAGGTGCCCTCCAGTACCTCGGGGGAGCCTACCAGAACCACAGAGAAAACAGCATAGAGTCCCAGGGCAATGAGGAATGGATTCAAGCTTAAAAGAGGCCAGCTTTCAATTAGATGGGATATTGGGAAGGAATGTTCCCTGTGCGGGTAAAGAGGCCCTGGCACAGGGTGTCCAGAGAAGCTGTGGCTGCCCCTGGATCGCTCAAGTGTCCAAGGCCAGGCTGGACAGGGCTTGGAGCAGCCTGGGACAGTGGGAGGTGTGGCAGGGACAGGAATAAATGAGCTTTCAAGTCCCTTCCATCCCAAACCATTCTGTGACTCTGATTCTATGCCGTAGGAGCAGTGATGCTCCTGAGCAACGTGCCCACAGCAGAGACTACCACGGGCATAGCTCTCACCTGGACCACCTGTAGGACATTATCAGGGACGTTTTCAGCCTGGGGTGGGGATGAGGTGGAAGACCAGGCCAACATTTGACCCCAGTGGCAGCGCCCCCAGCCTCACACCCTTGTGTACACGTTACACCGTTGTGACCCCTCCCAGCCAGGTCCCACCGCGTGGCTGCCGGCAGTGTTTTGCCTCCATCACCTGAGCCTGGGAGCACAGCATAGCCCCCCAACACCTCGAAGGAGCCCCGCGAAGGAGAATTACAGACACCGGGAGGTCGGGGCGGAGCGGGGCGAGGGCGCCTGAGGGGCCGCGCCCTGAGGGGCGGGAAGGGCGGGCAGGAGCGCGCCCGTGAGGCGGCGCGCGCGGGCAGCGAGGGGCGGGGCCAGCGCAGGGGAGCGCGCTCCGCCCCGCCGCCGATAGGAGGGGCGAGCGGAGATGGGCGGGGCTAATTGGCAAACCCCGCCTTGTGATTGGGTGGTGTGGCTGTCAATCCGGGGCGGCCGCCGCGGCCGTGGGGAAGGAGGGGGAGGCGGAGAGGAAACAAAAACAATCGCCCGGGCGCCGCCATCTTGGGCCGGTTCTCCACACGCCACACGGGTGAATGGGTAGATATGAGATTACCACGGGGGAGCAGCGGCAGCAGGGCACCGAGGGCTGTTCCGCGCTGCCAGCGACACTCGGCGGGCTCTAGGCACGGCCGCCGCCGCCCGGAGAGAATCCCCCGGCTCGGCCTTTTCGCCTCGCCAGCCCCTAAGCTGCACTGCTGGAGGGACAAAGTTGGGCTGAGCCGCGCTGCCTCCGCCGCCTGGGAGACCGGAGAGTTGAGCCAGGGTCAGAGTTAGGGGAGAGGGTGACGAGGGGATCGCTCCCCGCTCCGCCGTGTGGGAGGCGCGGGGAGAAGGCTCTGCCTCCCCGCCCCTGCCGTCTCCTGCTGCTCGCTCCTGGGAGGAAAAGGAAAAAGAGGAAAAAAAAAAGGCAAGAACTGGATTGAGCTCGGAGGGGTGGATTTCGTGGAGTCTCCGTGTGAGCAGCGGCGGGGCGGCGAGGAGGAGATGTGTCCGTGCGGAGGGAGAGGAGCGTGGATCCATGCAGGACCCGTGAGGAGCGAGAGGAGCCTGGATCCATCCAGCCTCAGCCCGCCGTGAGGCACCGCCGCCTCCCTTCCAAAGAAGCCCCGTTCTCCTGGAAGCACGGCACTCAGCAAGGATTTGCCACAAAGAATATACCACCCTCCTCCCTCCTCCTCCTGGATACTGCATTCTCTTTTTTTTCTTTTTTTTTTTTGTACCCCCTCCCCAGCCACTCTTGTGTGTTTAAATACCAAATATAGCCTCTTGCGGGGGGAGGGGATAGAAATCTCCTAGAAGAATTGGAAATCTTGCTGGGATTCGGGAGTGCTGGTGCTGGAGAAGGGCGGTGAAGACGGGGGGATGCACTGCTCTCGCTGCCTGGCCAAGGACTAGAGATTTGCCACTTCCCGGGAAGCCCGAAGGTTTGTTTGTTCCCAGACTGTTGTTTCCCCCCTTTCCCTCTCCTGGGCTACGCTAAATCCCTCAGCATTTATTAAAGAAAACCCACGTGTAGCTGGTGGCTGGTTTTTAAGGTAGTTTTTCATCGACAAACTGACAAAAACTTCCTCTCTTCGCCCCGAGGTTTGGAACTGGAATGGAGCTGCTTTTCTCCCAAACACTACACGGGGTGTGAAGGGGGGGAGGCAGGACGAAAACATCGCCTTGGACTGATCCCGATCCGACCCCCCGACATTCGCACCCACGAGGGATGATCCTTCACGGCGCCTGAGGTGGAAAACACTTGGAGACTCAGAGACTTCGTCGTGCTCAGTAGCTTAATCGTTGACTTATTTTGTTTTGGTTTTTATGTGTTTTTTTTTTTTTAAGTGGATTCGTAGCATTACTTTTATGAATTGAATTTTGCCACCGTTTGTACAGAAGCCAAATGACACGTGTGTTTTGAAACACGGTTCCAAATATATTTATCCCTCCCTCAACCCGGATTCTCTCTAGAAAGAGCCGCGGGGAGGTCGTCAGTGTCTAAACAAACCTGATTTTTAGTGTTTTATGAACACTACCTGCTGCAGAAATGTTGCTATAAATTGCTTTATAACGGTTCAGCAAGGAGGGAGATTTTTCCAGCTTGCAGGACCCAGAAAACTGGATACTTAAAGTCACTTAAATGTTTTAACAGCATTGGAAAATGGGAGCTGCTACTAAGTTGGCGTTCGCTGTTTTTCTTATCTCTTGTTCATCAGGTAAGTGAATGTTCCTGGATTTGTCACTTTAAACGGAGGGCTCTGAGGTCAGCACTTGAAAACTTGGGCTGGCTCTGTATGAATGAGAAGAAATCTTTTTTTTTCAGGTGGAAAATGTTTGTGGGTGGCAGGGACTGTAAAGGCAGAAGATGCTTTCGTGTTTATTCTTAAAAATATATTTAACGTGAGCACTTGAGACGCTCACAGCGCTTGGATTTCAGATCAATTGTGTGGAATAAATGTGGAGACATAACCACCTAGTGTCACATAAGTAACCTGGCAGCGCAGTTATCGGTGTTGGATGCTGGTTTCTAACAAGAATTACCCAGCTGAAATGCTCTTTCCTTTAGTTTGATCTCTTACCCCGAACTATTCACTGGTGAATAGCGACCTTCGTTAATGCTTCATTAATTTAGAATAGGTGCCGCTCTGAAAGGCTGAGCTCGTCCTTTGGTGATAGCGAGGGGTGTGTGCGTGTAGAGATGTACCAACAGAATTGGGGTGAAAAGCCAAGCTTTCAGTTTTTAAAGAATAATTTGTATCCCTTTGTATTTTGCTATTCGTTATGACACTGCCTTGTAGTGTAGAAAAGAAAATCTACTAATTTTCTCTTTAAAACAGCAGAATTTGAGGTTCGAACGCCAGCTCTGAGTCCTGGGAAGCGAGCGGGGTGTGAGGACTTGCCCACGCTTCTCCAGGAGGAAAATTGTTATGGCAGCAACCAGTGGTTGGGCAACTGTTGGTCCATTTGTGCTTGGAGCTCCATCAGTCTCACAAAAAACCCTCTTACGAGCTGTGTGAGGATCTAATGCGAGTTTACAAGCCAGCCTGGCACTCTGTGCCCGCGTTTGGAGCGTGTATTTAGTGCTCTGTGTAGGTTTTTAGCATCCTTGCAGGGTGTGCAAAGCTACACTTGTTTATCAGGCTAAAAGCTCCCAGACAAGTGCTCAGCCTCCCCGTGTGACCGGGAGAAGGGAGTAACGAGATCCCTGTAACGATGCCTTTTAAATTTCCAGCGTTAGGAGCTGGAGGATTTTGCTGAAGAGGCCGTTTTGCTGCGGTTAGTAAATGGATAAGTCTCGTCTTGTGTCTGTAGCGCTATCGATCCGCGCTGTGTGCGCTAAATGTGCTGTGAAATGGCGAGCGCTGCCAGGGAGAAACCCAAAAACCCTGCCTGTGCTAACCAGAGAAACGGCACAGCGGGTTAAGGACAGCCAGAAGGTTGTTCAGGAGGTCGAAGTTTTATTCTTCTTTTGAAACAAAACATGATTTCTGACAGTTTTTTCCTCGCAGTGAAGACGTGTGTGTCGTCTTTTCCTAACGCCTGATTTTTCAGCTCAGCAGCGTTCCTCTTAATTCAGCAATATGTTTTGTAGGGAAACTTTTTTCCCCCCTCTCACTAACAGTTTCTGAAAGACTTGCTGCCATCTGCTCTCCATGTCTGTCTCTCTTCCAAGTCCACTTCTAAGATCCTTTTGCCTAGAGCACAGAATAGTGGTTTTTGTTGACATTACCTATCAGACTTAATAAAAAAGAGCAGCTAAGCAATAAAGAACGTCTTTTCTTTAACATTTCTCACTCGGGTTGTCCTTGGTAAGGTGAAAAGAATTGTTTCTCTTGCCTGTGAAGAATTAATCTTGGCTAAATGAGCAGGAAACTGCCTGCAATCCGGGCTGCTTCTCATGTTAATGACATTGTTTTGGTGGTTATTCCAGTATTACACATTAAGTGTTCCGGTACTTAACAATTATTATACCATTTTCCACTCACACCAGGACTGCAGACACTCTGAAATTTTAGGCAAGTCTAAAAATAAATAAATTCAACACTAAACTGTTGGGTTTATGATCAGAACTACAGGATTATATAAGATTTTAAGCTTGAAGTACAGGCGTTTTTATGAGTAGTGTTTCTTAACTGACTTATTTCAGTTTAAAACCCTACCTGATGAGTTGGTTCTAACATCATCATCACCAGAACTTTCTTTTCCAGTCTTTAGTGTGAAAATCCATCTGCCCAGGGTCTATATTTTGGAATATTGGCAATGGTTGAGAAAATCCTGGAATTCAGGTGTGGAGATGCCTCTCTGGTGTGCAGCTCCAGCTCTTCACAGGCTATTTCAGCGATTGGGGGTTTGGTTTGCTGTATTTGTTAATTTATTTTTAAAGACAGCTATTTTCTGCAGATGTTTACATGGCCAATTAATACCGGGGTTCTTTTAATAGGTGAAAATGTTGTGGTTTTTTTCTGCGTGGTGGGTGTGGAAGTGCTCTTTAGGTTCAAAGCGATTTATTATCTGTAAACTGCACTATGAAATCCTGTAAATGTACTGCAAATGGACAGGAATTTCCAGTGAGTTTAATCATCTTTGTTAAGAGAGTGAAAATATTTCCCTGTTCTGACTAAGATATTTGAGAAAGAGCATCTGTGTTGTTATTAGGCTTTAAAATATTTGTAGATGCTTGGATAAAAGTGGGTGTAGGTTTGCACCCATCTGTAGGAACTCCAGAGGCTGAGATGAATGCCTATTAACTAAACAAGAAAACAAAGTGCCCGGGTCAAGGTTCTCCATGTGCCCTCTAATATACTTCTTAGATAATCCTGTGTGCATATTTGATTCCAGAAGGAGAAGATCCTGAAGTAATAATCAAATACTTCAGACCAAGCTTCCCGTGCCCCTGCTGTAGGTGAGGCAAGATTGTAGGGGAGCTTCACAAGAAAACTTGTGACTAAAACAGCTTCTTCATCAAAGAGGGCTCTCTTTAGATATTATCTGTGAGCTCCCCTCCCCCAGGGAAGTGTGGTTGTGTTCTGGTGTTTTTGTGATTGCTGAGCTACGCTTTAAAACATTTCAGGAACAGAGAATGGGCACTTTCATAATTTTCTGAGATTTTCGAAACATACACCCCGTGCAGCTGAAAGTGTGGGAGATGCTGAAGTAGTGGATTTTCCTCACCCATTATCTTAGTTTAAAATCTCATCGTTCCTTTTGTTACTCATAAATTCCTCATTTCCCAACCCATCATCTCTTCTCAGATACCTGCCCTGCCTTTGGTACCTGGGTGGTCCCAAATCAAAGTAGCTCTGCAGTCTCCTACAGGGAACAAGACCTGGATTTTTTAGAAATGAAGCTAAAATCATCTAAAAATCACCTAAGCCAAAGGAACTGTATCAGAAAAGTGTTGGTCCTCTCTATATCTCCTAATGCCAGATCATTGCCAAGGCACTCAGAAGGTCTTGAGTAATTTAGCTGAAGGTACTGGCATGTCAAAGATACCTCTGTAGTTGAAGGAGTATTTTCACTGCATGGAGGATGTTTTATTCTCTGATTTTTAATTTATTATTCTCCTGTCTCACAGCGATTATTATCAGAGAAATTATTTTTTAAATTGTATCTTTTCCCCCCCTAAAAAAAAAATCTATTGAGAACTGTAAAACCTGCTTTCCATGGTATGACTCTAGAAGCTGAATGGTTGGGTGTCCTGAAGGAATTGAGGGGGAAAATGAGACTTTTTCTTTGATTTTACTTGTGTAATGTCTTTTTTTTTTTTTACTATCCTTTCATTATTTATTTGGTAACCCTTGAAAATCCTGCCACAGGTTTGGGAATGTTTGTGAAATTATTTCTGCTGGTGTATTCCCTGTGAGCTGCCCATGATTGTGGTTGGACTCTAATCACTTTATTCACTTTATTGTGGAGCAATAAACCACTTAAGAATTCGTACTGCTTTTAAAGTAAAGATTCCTTTACTTTATCAGTGTGTACAAGTTTTTATATTGAATGTATTACCACTGGGCACTCCTAATGTTGCTGTTAAGAGCAGGATTTGTTTCATTAAATAAAACTATTTCATACTGTTTTCAAGCATAGACTGAGTTATGGAGAGGTTGATGTTATAAATGATTACAGCTCAAAAATCTGTTAACTATTTCTGAGTAATCTGTTAATACTCAACAGTTACAAACCCTAAATCTTCTGGGCTTGAAAAGAGCTGTAATTGTGCTAATGCAACATCAGAACATGTGAGCATCGTTCTGGTAGAACTCTGCTTTCCAAACATTTCCGGAGAGATGCTGCTGTCATGAGTTTATTTGCATCACTCCCCTTCACACACAAGGCTTTGCTGAAGAAAAAGCTTAAATAAGTTTGTTTGCATATGCTGGGTGTAAGTTGAGGGGCAGGTGTTCCCTGTGAGGGAAAAGCTGTTTTCTGCAAGAAGAGAATCACTGTTAGCAGGAATAGTAGTTTTCAGCTGGGTTTAATGGAGGGTATTTGAATGTTTTTGTTTTTTTTTTTATTTTTCCCATTCTCACCTTTCTGGAATTTGGGGGCAGAATTCCTTAGGTGATGAGTTTGGCTGATTAGCAAATGAGGACAATGAAATATTTTTTTATTTCTCTGTTTAACCAAAGACAATAATTTTTGTCATATCATTATTTCTAGGCAAGGAGAAAAATAACAGCAACTCCAATGTTTTTCAATCCTATTCATTGTACCTTTTCTTCCAACCTTCTCCACTTGTAGTTTTTCCAGGCTGTAAAAAGAGAGAGATTGATAAGGAATCTGATTGTGGAAGAGGTTTCTTGGTGTAGGAGAGATGCATTTCCACCACGTAATTAACTGAAAGCAGCTTAATGCAAATGCCTGCTTGAGCTGGTTGGTAGCATCCATGAGCTGTTAGCTCTCTGATGTTCCTGAAAATGAAAACTCTGTAAAAAGATCAAGAAAATTACGGATTTTACAGCCAAGTTCTTGTGTGATGAAATCTTAATGTGTTTTTGTTGCCTTGGTGCTTAAAATTCGGCACATCTTATTTCCTGTTATTTCCATATGGAATTGAAGTGATATTGGATGCCAGTGACTTTATGTGGCATCTCTTGTCTTCTCTCCCTGCACTGTGTGGTGGTGGAGGGGTTTTTTCTTAGAAACAGTTTGTGACTACGGTGCCAAACAGCAGAGCATATTTAGGCTTAATCCCACAGAAAATGAATATTTACTGCCATGTTGTTTACGTTGCATATCTCTGTGGCCAGGAATCCCAAATGTACATTAGAGACATCAAATCCTTCAGTTGCTGGTGCGAAGAGAGCAGGGAAGGGTTTTTCCATTGCATAATTATCGTCATGGTTTCACAATAATTGAATTCTTGATGAGGAAAGTCAACATTTATGGTTTTCTTCAGATTTCCTAGTTAAAGCTGTAACTGGAAACAAGAACAACAGACAATTCACTTACTAACTGGAGACATAAATCTTTGGTTATGTGGTTAGAGGTATTAGAAAAACCCTTGGAAAGGAGGGAAGCTTTTGTGGGAACATGACTTGTTCCTGCAGCCAGGAACAGCTGGAGGCAGCAGTGGTGATGTGGGATGGGATCAGCTCAGACTGGGAGGTGGAGGTGTGAGGTCCTGCTGGTGACAGCAGCTCACCACAGCTGGGTGCAGAAAACTGGGCTCTTTCTCAAATAGCCCAGTGAAAGAACGTGCCTCTCTCTCCAGCTCCTGTTCCCCAGTTCTCCCAGATAAATTAATCCCATTTCCAGGCATGCAGTCAAAGGAGGATGAGCAGGATGGGAGCCTTTACCTCTGTGCAGTTGGGACTTTCTTTGTGAGGTTCTCCTAATGAGGATTCCTTCATGGAGCAACTTCGTTATGGAGAGAGTGAGCAAGGGACACGCTTGTGTTGGTGCCAGCAAAGGTCTGAGTGCTGGCTGTGTCACCCCAAATCCTGGTGACTTCACAGCGAGGCACTGCAGCAGCAGCAACACTTGTGGGGCTGCCAACTCCATGTTGTGTTGGGTTTGGAAGGGAAATGCAGGCTTTCCAAATTCTAAAAACACCTTGTGAAAGGCTTGGTAATTTTGTGTTCTGCTGGTGTTTCTGGTTAAAGTGGTGCAGGATAATCTGTTTCACTCAGGATGCCTTCAGTGCAAAATTGTAATTAATTTCGATGTTATTCTAGAGTTGCTCACCAAGGTGGCTGGTTGGGAACTATTAAACTGCACTGCTTGGCCCTGTTGGAATGTTGGGGACCTTTAGTTGGCAAGAGGGCTACAAGTTATTCAATTAATTTAAATGGCTACATACCACCTTTGGAGATTCCTTACTTTGTTAAAGCATAACTTCTTTTTTTTAGGATTTCTATGGATCAGTAATTAGGTGGTAATTCGATACAAAATGCTGAAGTGACAGTGTAATTAAAAGCAAACCCCTATGTACTCTTAACTGTGATGGGCATGTAAGAAATGCCAAGATGCATTTCTCTGCTTTTATAACTCTTTAATTACATGAGGGAAACATTGTCTATAGTTAGTGAATAGATAACGAAGAAGAATGCTATATCTTGGCCAAAAAGAATATTTCTCAAATTCTTTTGCTTTCTGAACTTTGAGATATTCATCTGCCTCATTAAAACTAAGAGAATTAAGATTGTATTTTGCATTTACAGCAAAATTGTATATTGTAATTACAGTACAATTTAGGCATTGCTGTTTGATCTGGTTTTGGATTTTGCCTAAATGAGGCTGTTGTCACACTTGGAAAGATTTCCACTTTCTCTAATGATGGCAGCAAATGAGTTAAGTTTTGCTGCTTTAATTCTGAACATTGACACCATTAAAGTTGATACTTGAAAAGTTACTAAAGAGGTTTAATCTGAAGGTTGTGTTAGAAAGTATCTATAGTTATTTTGAAAATGCTAAGAATCTGTATAGCTCAGAATTGTGTTACTTTTTAATAGATTTGACTCTTTGTGTGGCTTTTATCCCTAAATGGGATGCATGTAAGAAAAATAATTAATTTCTCTAACAAATTGCAGAGGTTCTTGTGGCAGATGGACTTTTAAAGTTGGATGCCACATCCCTCCTTTTTAGAAATGCAGGAGGGAGACAGTGTTCAAAAACATTTAGCATATCATTTGTGTATTTTCTGAAAGATACCAAACTTTTTATGAGGGCAAAACATCCAGTTCTTGTTTTGTTTCTGCTTGTTTGGTTTGGGATTTTCTTGTTTGCTTTCTTTTTCTGGAAAAAAAGGAAACGGGTAAGGCAACTCAGTGATTGCCTTTACATTTTTTGTATGATTGACTGTAGATGTGAAGAATGTTTTCGAGACAATCCGTGGCTGGTCTCTTTTGCCTGTTTCTGGAATTCCAGTGAAATGAGGCTGCGGAGGGAGCACAAACCCTGCTCAGCTCCCAGGGCAGCCCTGGTAGTGCTGGAGCTTGTGCCAAGTGGTGTCTAATGAGATGACACAAAGCACGGTCCGAGGGCCAGGAGGCAGCACAGGCAGGGCTGAACCACAATTCCTGCAGCTTCAGCACTTCAGAATTCCCTCATCTCCTGCCTGAGAGCGTGGAGTGTGTGCCATTAGTATGCTGTGAAAACATTGGCATGGTTTACTGCCTTCCAGCTCAGCCCTGAGTTAAACTGGGAGTTAAACTGGGAACTGTCCCACTTAGAGAGCAACCAGCCCACAGCACCCATCACCTGCTCTGGGACCAGGCAGCATTCCATGGGGCCCTGAGCAGGGATCTGTGCTCAAGGGTGCTGTGGGGTGGGTGTGCTCAGCCTGGGACGAGTGGCCTGAGGGCCAGGGAACAGTCCTTGGGCCAGTTGTGATCTGAAGTGTAGATGGATACATTTTTTTCTTCAAATTAGCTATTTCATATTTAAAGGTGATTCCTGTTTGAGATGAGCATTGGCAGTTTGGATGCACTGATTTCTGTAATCTGCTGCCTGCCTGGTTTTAATGTCACTTCTCAAATGTCACTTCATCATAACGGCTCTGAGTAGAAATGGTCATTTCCTCTTTGAAATTACTTTTTGGTGTGGTGTCCACCAAACCTCCAGGTTGTTTTCAGCAGAGCTGGCACCCGTTCTGGCTGTCCCCCCTTGTACCGGTGCAGAGGGTGCTGTGTCCCGAGGCTCAGGACACCACGTTTGTCCTTGTGGAATTCCATGAAATTCCCATGTGCCCACCCCTGGAGCCTGCCTGGAGTGCCATCCCTGCCCTGGCACTGTGTGCAGACCCCCTGAGGTGTTCCTCCACCTCCAGAAAGGTCTGAACCAAGGTGGGTCCAGGGAAGCCCTTGAGGGTCCCTGTGGTGCTCCTCATCCTTCTCTAGACCGTTCCCCACAGGAGCAGCCCTGTCCTGTCCAGGCTGGCTCTATCTCCAGGTCTCTGCTTGCTCACAGAGCTGATTTTAGCTGGGTTTCAGCAGCTTCCTGCCTTTTGGTGCCTCACCAGCTTGTGATTTAGAGGTGGGTTTTATTTGTAACTGAAGCCTGCTCTTGTTTTTTCAGGTTGAGAGCTCTTATCTCACCTAGATAACATTTATCTCCATTCCTTAAATGCTGCCTCAAGATTGGACTTCATTCTCTCAGCTGGATTTTGAATACTTGGATTTCAATATCAGCACATCAGTTGAAATTTGATCTGTTTTTAAAAGCTATTTTTAAATATGACCAATCATTTTATCAAGCCTTTTAGCATGAAAAACTGTTTCCTTCTAGGAATTTCCGCATAAACAGGGAAGTGGTTTAATTTTGTTGTTGAGTTACAGTGTTGAGTGTATGAGACAAAATTAAACTTTGCAGTAACTGTTAATTTTAGAAATTTTTGCTGGTGTTTGTCAGTAGAGGGTACAGATAGTTCTCTTTAGCTCACAGCAATTACATGATGGAAGAGTTTTCTTTAAATATTTCCGTGTATCAGCGTTGAAAAACATTTAGGCTGTGAAAGTTGCAAAATGGCACACAATTGTTGGAATTACTGTACTTTTTATAAAGAATTAGGTTATTTATTTTTCATCTTTTGTTTATAAAGCTGTTTTAAAACTAGCATAGAAAAGACCACTGGTTAAATATTTTCATTTTAACTCTCTGATCTTAAATTTTGGAAAGGGTCTGTTTTGCAAGTTGTCCCTGGGGATAATTGAATTTTATTAAATTTAACACAAAGCCAGTCAAAAAGATGATCAGCAATGGCTTTGAAAAATTGTAACAGCTTGGTTACATTTTATTTAACTTCACATTGTGTCACTGGGGCAGACTCAACAAATTAAGGCTCATCTGACCTTGCCCATTTGGGATGATAGAGATCAGAAGTGAGCTCTTGATGAGTTTTTATGTGCTGTGCTTGTACTAAAACCAAGCTGTGAACCCGTGATTAATTTGTGAGAAGGTGATTTCAAACCACAAGATGGTTTTGCTTCCATTCCTGCCCCAAACTCAGCATTTACCACTTCTCTGGGAAACCACTCGTGAAAACAGTGCTTTCAGGTGAAAGTTTTCTTTTCCTGTTCAGCTGAAAAAGTTCTGAATCACATCCTTTTGGGTCAGAGGCTCCCAGGGAAGCCAGGAGAGCACAGATCCCACTTTTTATTCCAGTGGAAATGAAGTGGACACCTCATGAAAAGTCCTGATGCTCCAGTGTGCAGCTGGACTTTTCCAGTGGCTTAAAAGTATTTGCATGAATGGCAAAACATGCAAAATTAATTTCCTAGAACCTTGTTTGCAAAAATATTTCTCAGAAATTTAATAATCGCAGAAATTTTCCTCTCTATATCATAAATACTTCAGTGTTGGAAGCTCTTTAATTCAAAGTGAACATGGGAGAGAGGAGGTAAAGGACGAGTTCCCATTTCTCTCATGTATAAGAGTAAAAAACATGTGTTGGAATTTGGTTTTGATGAATTTGGGATATTTACATGCTGACAAAGTGTGTTCTGGGGCAGCTTCTCTTGCCCATCTGAACTCTCCTCTCCACTCTGAAACACAGGTTCAGTAATGCAAAAATTTTAGAAGTAAGCCCACAACATCCACAAATTTTAGTTGTTCCTCCAGCAGTTCAGCCAGCTTCAAAAACCTGTTAATGACCTTCTGCTTGTCCAAAAAAGGTTGTTTTAGTTGTAGGGTATTTAAGAAAAGCTGATGGGAGAACAGTGAGATGGAGAGTTCTGTTCTTTGTGTCTGATTCCTCAGCCTCATCCCCATTTTGTGCTGAAGTGGCTCCTCACTCCTCGTGGCTGCAGGGTTTGGGCTGGGCTGATCCAATCTGCTAAAGCAGCAGGAATGACTGGAGAAAACAGCACAGAACTTTCTGCACTCAGGATCAAAGGCAAGAGTTGGGTGAAAGATGATGGAGCAAGGAGAGGGATGGATGGAGTAAGGCCTGCATTGTCCTAGGAAGTGAGTTGTCAAGGGAAATGCCACCTCTGTGGGTGAATGGAGCTGTTCTGTGCATGTACTGGGTGAGAAGGGGAAAACAGCACAATTCATTATCATTTTTAATAACCTCCATCTTCAGAAAGAATTTGCTTCAATTTTTCAGCATTGTTCTGAGGATCTCAGTGCAGGCCTGTTCTCACAGGGTTTTTTTCCTCTTCCCTTGCTTTTTAAATGTCTTCATATCACAGTTTTCTCTGGGGGTCCTAGACTCAAGGTTTCCAGGCAGAGCAGCAGAGGGGCCTGGCACAGGCTCCCAGAGAAGCTGTGGCTGCCCCTGGATCCCTGGGAGTTTCCAAGGTCAGGTTGGAGCACCCTGGGATAGGGGGAAGTGTCCCTGCCCTGGCAGGGGCATGGAATGAGATGAGCTTTAAAGTCCCTTCCAACTCAAACTGTTCTGTGATTCTGTCATTCCAAGGAGTAGGTGATAAAATTCACTCCTATCTTGCAGGTTCTCTGGTAACAATGAGGTGGGAACTAAATAAAAGATTGACACTGACACAATCACAGAATGGCTGATACAGTGGTCAGTAAAATCCAGTTATATCCTAGGTTTAAGAAAACTGTTTGGAAAGACTATTTGCAGCATAATCTTAGCAGAATCTAATTTATGTTACTCAGATTTTGGCTGCAGATGTCCTTAGAAATTTATTCTGAGCAGGTGGGCATAAAACTTTGTGTTAAAATCTGATCCAAGAAGAGAACAGACAGCACTAACAGGTCTGGAAATGATGAGGGAAGAATGTAGGGGATGTCCTTTAAATATAGAACCCTAACTGCTAATGCCTGAATGTACTGAATCAAAACACTTAAAGCATCAGGAATCCCATTTACAAACAGGGCCTGATCTGGTGAATTTTGCATATCAGCTGAACAGCTGAACAGAGGTCTCAATCCCAGGAGCATCTCTCAGTTACCAGGGGAGTGTGTAAGAACCAGGGCACCTGTCAGGAGCTTGTCAGTCATGAATTGACAAAAGCCATAAACCAGGAATAGCTTCCAGCCAGCAGGGCACACTTCTGGAAAGAAAAGCTCTGGAGGAGCTTGTGGTGCTGAGTTCAGCTCAGTTAAGAGTCTTTGGGACAGCACCTAAACTCATCAGCCCTTTGTTACCCTGCGTGTGAAGTCAGCCCCGGGCTGTTGTTGGACTTTGTTCAGACATCCTGTTACTGTTAATCATCCCTGAAATTCTACATGAGAACAACTTCTGTGCTAAAATCCAGGCATGGGCACTGAAATGGAGATAAATTGGTCTCTAGTAGCAGTGTTCTGAAATGCTGCACAGAGCGTGACTGGAAATCAAATCAGTTTAAAGAACACAGAGGAATCTTACCTGAGGTGTTATCCCAACCATGGTCTCTCCCAGCTCAGCCTCCCTCGTAGTGAAGAGAGAAGCCAATGTTCCAAGGCCCAGGCTGCTGTTTCCATCATCCTCTTCCTTTTTCAGTTAACTGTGATGTTCAAGTTGCTTTTTACTTAAAGCAGAATTTTTAAACCCTTCTTTGAGGTGGTGGCTTCTGCTGAGGGACAGTGCAGTGACCTGCCACCACTGGAGAGCAGAGGTCTAAATGTACATTGGTTTCTTTTGTGCCCACCTTCCCTTCAGCAAGGCTGATCATTCTTGGGCTCCATATCCTGGGAGTATAATGTTAAAGCTTTTCTGTGGAATTTCCAGTAGGTGCCTTTTGCTGGAGAGCACTTATGTGGGTTCTTTAAAAAAGTTATTGGTAATCTAAGTGGATGGCCTCTGTCCTGGAAGGGGTGCCTGGATGGAGGCATGGAGTCTAGAAATGTGATGGCTGTGGGCAGGAATTTGTCTGTGTGCTCTGTGTTCCCTTCTGAGGTGCTCAGAGCAGCTCCAGCTCTGTGGTCAGGAGCCCTGGATTTCTCCTGTGACTGTACAGGGAAGTGGGATACCAGAGTTCAGGGCATTACTAACCTTGGTATCTGTGCATAAATAATGCTGTGGTTAAATAAACATGGTGAGAGGAGAAGCTAAGGCAGCTGGAATGTTACATCCACCTGAGCTGTGGGACAGACTGCTGACTATGTCCGGGCTGGAGGGGGGTGTCAGGCTCTGCCTCAGTTGGGTTTTCAAGGAAGGGAGCTCAGGAAAGCCTGGGATTCCTGGTGTGGTCTCCATAACCCCAGACTTGTTCCTGATAGGACAAAATAAACCACTCCTGAGGGTGCTACACCTCAGTTGAGTCACTGTTGCTGTTTGGCCAGTGATTTACTAAATACGTGTTGCTGTGTTGGCTGCCTGGAGGTAATCATTGTCCTGGGGGAAAAACCCAAACAACAAAAAAATCCAAATGAAAAACCAGACAATTTTTCTTCTCCTTTGCAAAGGCAAATTCTCCTTATTGATCTTACTGATAGAACTGTTTGTGTTCACATTCAAACACTCATTGACTAGCACAGGATAAACACCTGGAGCAGGCAAGACATGAGAATTCTCCCATAATTTTTTTTTGTTGCATTTGTGAAGCTTTGGTGTTCTTCTGGCCTGCCAGGAGGATTTATTGCTGAGTGAATTCCTCAGCTGTGACAAGAGGAACACCTGTTTCTGTGTGAGCACGAGCACTTCTCCATCAAACACAACATCTGGCAGTAGAAGCCCTTAAACTTGTGTTTATGACTATTCTGGGTAAGAGACTCCAAATACAACTTAGAAATTTCTCTGGAGAAAGTCAGCAATCCCCGTGACACTGATGCTTCCTCTCTTAAGGAAAATAAAGCCATAAAAATATATCATCGTTCTCTCCCTTAATTGAAAAGTCTTCATTTTGCTACTAATGAAATGCATTCTTTTGGATGTTGATATTCTTTATCCCCAATAGCTAAGAATAAAGGTTCCATATGAGCACATATATAACTTAACGAAATATAAATAACTTGAAATCTGCTGAGTTATTTTCTGTTCTTAAAATTCCCAGCATCAAACTTGAAGGATTTCCTTTTAAGCATCATTCTGGTTTAAATCAGGTTGGTAATTGGCAGTGAATAACCCAGATACTGCTAAGAACCTGTAATTTCTCCATCCCAATCCATGCCAAGATCCTACCTTTGTGTGATAACCATGGAAATGCATTTCAGGATGCTTTTGGGGCTGACTACCTTGCTAACTTGTCTTTTCTTCCTGCTCAGCCTGCTGGCCAGCTGCTTCACATCAAATCCACCCAAATGATTGATGAAGGTACTTTAAACAGAAAAAGTACATCTACTAATGATGGGTAATTAAACTGTAGAACTCAGTGTTTCAGAACATGTGGAAATAAAAAATGATCTCGCAGATGGACAAATTCAGGGAGGAGTAGTTTGTTCAGAGGTGATTAAACTTGGGTCTGGATGGAACTTCCAGATCAAATAATTCCTGATTGCTGAATGCTGCTGCCAAAAGCCTTTAGTTCACCCCACAGTTCATATTGTCTGCTTTCAAAATTCTCCTCAAAAGGAGAATTCAGACTAAAGCTAGGCCAACCTTCTGTTTGTGCTTTACAACACTTCGTGTGTTGGGAGACATTTGTTTCCTCATCTCTTCCAAACTGGCCATCAGTTGTAGCCTCAGAATCTGCCCTGAGGAACTTTCCAGAGAGGACATTAAAGCAGAGTCCCTTGCCCTGGAGATTCCCTGCTCCCTGTGACTCTGGATTTATCTGGAAGGGAGTGGTCCTTCCCCTCCCTAGGCCGGGTTTTCCTGGGGCTGGACCCGGTGTGGCAGCAGGGAGGAGGGGTGGAATCAGCCCTTGTGAGCCCGTGCAAAGTTCACCCAGCTCTGGTCAGCCTCTGTTTTTGTAGAGTTAAATTGTAGCTGTGCTTGTGACTCCCTGGTGTTCCCTTTGCCTTGTCCTGGGGGAGGACCCTGTAGGGCATGAAGGGTGGGGGGTTAGGGAGTGAATCTGAGTTTGTGTGATGGATCCCAGGCTGGGTTAATGTCTGAATTCTCTTCTCACTCAGCGAGCCTGAAACGTCCCCTGTCAGCAGCTCAGTGATCAGTGCAGCTCGGTGCTGGCTCCCCTGGGTGACTTCAGGCCCAGTGAGCCACTGCAGTGATCTGGGCTAATCCAGACCGAGTGTCCTGGGCTCTTCTGGCTGCCTTTGATGTCTGGGGTCCTCTGCTTCTGCTGCTTCCTTATCAGCCATGCTGCGTGAGCAAAACAGATCAAAATTAGTTTATGTGATTTGTACTCCTGTACTCAAGTACAGATCTTTAAGTATTAAGACTCATGCATTGATAACTTCGAAGTTAAAATTCTGAATAATTTCTAGTTCCCACACCCTGGCCTGAAAAGTTTCTTCATCTTTTTACCATGTGCTGGCAAAATAACTCCTTGAATAGGTGCTTTCTCAAGCCTTGCATAACATGGGGTACTCCAGGCTGGTCTGATTTTCCAAAATTCATCGTATTTAATAGGTGTTAGCCCATGGTAGATTCAATGAAGAGATCCTTCTTTGCCTCTTACTCACCTGCCTCCACGTGCAGTGGGTGAAATGCTATTTCTGTGCTATCTCTATGCTATTTCTGCATATTGTAAGCAGCCACTTCACTTCTGGGGAATTTGTGCTTATCAGAGAATGGCATTAATAGACAGAATTATAGCTTAAATGGCTTTTTTCTAATCTTTCACGCAGCATAGCTTAAAAATTGTCATTTTCCTCTCTCGCTGATGTTCTGGTAATTTCCTAGGAGTGTTTTTGGAGACGTGTTAGCAGATCACCTGTCTGGCAGGTCCCTCCCAAATAAACTAATGCAATATATCCACAGTCATCTTGTCCTCTTATCTTTGAGAGGCAGGAGAGATTCACCCCATTGCCTCTGGGCACGGGGAGTACCTGTTGAAAACGTGTTTAGGGAACCCTCTTGAGCCTTTTATTGCCGTGGAACTTGGAGTTTTAATCTTCAAATTTAAGGCTGTTACTTTGTCAAAGTGGCAAGAGGCTTTTAAATGGAGTAACAGCATTCATATTCTGGCTTTAAATGTGTGCCTTGAATAAGAACTAGAAGGTCAAAATCATATCCTAAAGTGCCTCCCAGATTTCAGGTCACTAGATAACATTTTCTTAATTGTTACCTAAATTTAGAAGACAAATTATCTTGTAGTAGCAAGTGCAGTGCTTTTGCCCTAAAGCTTTTGTTTGTGGTGTTGTTTTCTTGAGTCACGTACACAAGATTCCCTGATTCATCCATGGACTTTGGAATTCTGGTGTCCACTGAAATTTCAGTGAGAACTGTCAGAACCTGCCTTGTCTTTAAATAGCCCCAGTGTTATTCCTCCTGGGCCACGTGGTTCCTTCCATGAGATGAGATAATAAAAATTGAAGTTCATGTAGCTGGAGTTAGGATTGAAACTAAATTTTATTTGCTGTTTTAAAAGCAGCTGTTTAGTTCTAGTTATTCTATCAAATTTACCTCATTAAAATTTTGCAGCCCAAACCAGTCCCAGGGTTTTGAAAATAAATAGCCAAGCCCTGAGAAAGCCTCTGCATTATCCTACAGCACTTTAAAATTCCCTGCTCTACCTAAATACCTGTAATTTAACTTAAAGAATTGTGGTGGAATTGATCAGATAAGCAAATTGAAAATTGGCCAGAAAATAGATTGCCTTGATGTGGCTCTGAGGTACCCAGTTAAATAACAAAATAACACCAAGAAATAAACTTAAACCATAGTATATGAGGGTATTTCTCCAAGCATTCCAATTTCCACAGGTGTAGGAGTCTCAGAAGGTGTGCAGAATCTCCCTTTGTTAAACTGCTTTTTGTGGGAGGTTAAAGTTACATTAAAAAATAAAAAAAGTGTTGTCAGTAGGCCTAAAGATAGGAAATTCTTTAAATAGCTCAGGCAGATGAACTCCAGCACTCCAGGAACGCTGCAGAGCTTCAGGAGGATGCTGCTGCCTGGGCAGGAAGAATAAACCAGGTGCTTTTCCACAAAAATTCAGTGAATTTTTTCCTGTTTAGGATGGGATGAGAGACTGGGGCATTGCTGCTGCAGCACCTCTGTTCTGCAGCTGGGAGCTGGAACACCGAAGCCGACAGACTGGGGAGGATTTGGGGAAAAAGGCATTCAGGAATCATCTTTTTGTCTATAAATTTCTGGAGAGACTGAGGAATCTCAGTCCCTGTGGAGGCAGGAGCATTGGGATGGCCAGCAGTGCCTGCAGAGAGGGCATTTCCAGCTGAAAGGTATCAGTAGAAATCCTAAAAATCCGTATTTTCAGTGAATCCTGATGCAGGGGAGGCTGCACACTCTGTCTGTTCTGAACTGAGGAATTTAACACCGAGGTTCTTGAATAAGACTCATAAATGTTGGATTTGCTGCTGAGTTTCACGAGCTCTCCTGTGGGATGTGGGGCTGCTGGAGAAGCTGAGTTTAGTGCAGAAATTCCCAGTTTTGTTCTTTGCCTCCGTGGGTTTATAATGTTGTAAATTTTCACAGCTGTTGCCTCAGGGTTGTAAGATGATGGATTTTTTTTGTGGATTTGTTTCTGGCAGGCTCTTGTTGAAGGGTAGATTGTATGAAAATTTGGCAGAAGGGAAAACTTTAATGCAAGACACTTTCAATAAAATAAATGAAATTATTGCTAGTGAATAGGCAAAGTCATAAGGGAGAATGGACCAGAATATAAGCAAAATAAGCCAAGGTAAACAAGGAATAAATTGCTTTTGTATCAAAAGATATGTATTATCACATAAATACTCTATATGTAGATATGCACCATCTCTCCAATTTTTAATTCCCCTCTAAAATGTAGGAGCAAGATAAATTTTTTTATAGAAAGAAAATTGAAAGAAAGCTGATTATTTATATTCTCAAGTCATTTCCCAAAGCTAAAGAAAACTGTACAGAATATCTTTCACTTTACTGCTGCCTGCTGAGTTATGGTCTGAAATGCAGAGGAGAAAATCAGAATTAACTCAATATTTTGAGAATGCCCACTCTATACCAGCAGTGTAAAATAATTGTTACTGTTCACCAGGCTTCCTTACCAATACTTTATTCCATTCTTTGTCCAGGGAGCTCTGCAAGTGTATTTCAAATTACATCAGCTTATTTCAAAGTGAACAGAACAGCTTTGTAATCAGTGATAAATATCTAATTTAAAGATAATTAAAAATGCTTGTCACATAGAAGCATATGACTTTTAAGTAAAAGTTGTTTCTGCTTGCTTGGGAGGTGATAAGATTGTGGACTAAATGTGATTAATGTTCTTTGCAGATGTTGCTTTATATGCTTAGGCTTTCAAAGTAAAGCAGTCTAGACTGTCTGTCTGCATTCTCCTACAGCTTTGATCTTGATTAAAACTGGTTCTATTACATTTATCATCTTCCTTTCTGGAATGCCAGAAAGTCTCTTAACTGGTTTTTTGTATGTGTATTTGTTTGTAGAGAAAGAGACTCAGTATCATCTCTAACTGCTGGAAAAATCACACATTTGGGTGCCATCAGCAAGTGGCAAAAATGGGTATTTTGTATCTTGGAAGGCTTTAAAGAGTCGTTTGGGTTATTTCAGATGCAGCAAATGGGATTCCAAATGTTCAGCTCCCAGGGAGTGAACCAGGTGAGCCCTGAGTGGGTTTTTCCCCTGCTGTTGGATCCAGATCTGAGGGAAGCTGGGGATGCTTTGATCCTGGGCTGCCCTCAGCTGTATTTGTGGCAGCTCTGGTACTGGTGATCTGGTAACATCCATTGCTTTCTGCTCCAGCAAGAGTTTGCTTCCCAATTCTCCACCTCCCAAATCTGGGGGATGGAGCTGGATTGCTTCAGGCTCTTGAAAAGGGTCAAACACAGCAAAGTACCCAAACAAAGCACATTTTATCAGGTACAATTTCAATTCTGTATGGGAGCAGAAGAGCTGAAGGATGTGAGTTCCTCAAACCTCTGCTCAGGTGCTAAATCTGTGCCTGCTTAGGGAGATGGGCAGCTCCTCATTTGTGTGCACCAAGTACAACTGAAGTGATTTCTCCAAGATCTGAAATATTCAGATTTGCTGTTTATTCCCTTATTTATTCCTTAAGATTGTTTAGGGCTGATTTGAGAACTCGATGTATTTTATAGGGAAGTTTGAAATGAAGGTAAACCTTTTAATACTAAAAGAATTTATTGGTCGGTCAGTAAAACATTTTGGGTAGTTCTGTTAAATATTAAAGTTGCATGGGGTTTGTTTGCTATTTCAGTTTTTGTTGGTGCCTCCACTGAGTGCTTTATTCCAGTCTGTTGGTTACAGTTTAGAAAATATTTGTAGCTTCTAGACCACAGTGGTGTCTTAAATCCAAGTTTGGGAACAGGGCTCCATGAGCTCATCCAGTACACAAAATGATGGAGGAGTAACCAGACAATAAGTTAAATAATATTTAGCTGTCAAAAACCACTTGGAAATCTGTTATAGGAGGCAGTGAGTTGTGCATTGCTCTGTATTTGGTCATTACTTAATTTTTTTCCCTGATCTTTATGAATTCTAAAACTGTTCTTGCTTTGTTGTGACTTAGCAGTGATGTGTGATGTTTTAAAATGTATTTTTCTTTAGTTCTGTAGCAAAAAGTAATATTTTGATGTTACAACAGGGTTCTCATTCTGGAGATCTGTAATCTTGTCTGAGTGTTGATGCAGCATCGGGGGAAAAATGAATTAAAAGAAAATATTTTAATGCAAGTCTCAGCCAGCAGATCTGGATTGCCCCTGTTTTAAAAGCATCACCCAGTACAGAACTGATGGACTGGTTGAACTGGAGTTGCTGTTCTAAATATAGATCCTGCTGTGGTTGGGATCTGTGCAGGGCCTCCTGAGAGTCACTTCGTACCAAAATTCCTGTAAATTATCTTCATATTCCAAATCAGCACCTTGGAAAGTTAACACTGTGGCTTTGGTACAAGGTTTTTGTAACAAATGGGTTTTTAAGGCTTTCTTGCCAAGTGAAATGAAGCAAAAGTGGCTCAGTTGAACACTTGAAGGCAGTTTTATCATTGGTGTGCAAACTATAAACTGAAATAATTTGGGATTATTGTGCTGTGTCAGGTGTGGGCTGTAGAATCAGGGGGTGTTTTACCAAAATTCCAATATCCAGTAGCACTTTTTAGTGTGGTGTTGGATACTTTTCCTAACAAACAGTGATGCTCCTGTTGACTTGCATTCCCCTAAGCTTGTGTGAATGGTTCCTAAATGAGATTTAATTTGATTTTTTAGTTTTTAAACGTTTAGATGCTTAAAACCTTCAAAATGTGTCTTCATTTTTCATAGTTAGAGATGGCTCCAGCAATAACCTTGAGTTTCTAAAAGGTATTATTATGCTGTTAAAGGAGATGGTGTAGATTGACATCAAATTTGTTGTAACTTATACAGAACCAGAAATAAGAATATTTTGGCCTTTTTTTTTCTTAGTTGGATTTTTTTCCTAAATTACTTGATGTTGGTAGGTTATATAGATACTTATTTATTTATTTTAATACTCCAAATTTATTTGTTTGTTTGTTTAAGTCCTCCAGATTTTTATTTTAAGGAATAGGGAGATCATTTACAGGTTGCTAGAATTGAACTGCAATTCTTTCTAATAAGGTGTTTTCTTAAGAAGAACACCAAACATGGAAATATAAACCATTTATAATTGCTTTAGGCAGGTAAGAGAAATAAATCCCACTGTCCTGGATTACTTTTGTATTGATTTGATCCTCGTGTTAGATCAGAGCTGATTTATTTAAAGCAGCTGTTGCAGGAGTGGCTGAATTTAATGTTTTAATGACAATAAATGTGTTGGGTGGCCAATATGTACCTTATTTTTAAAGTCCCTACTACAGAGTTATGCTCTGAAAAGAATTTTTAAATTGTAATTTTAAATTGCTCCCCTTTCCTGTCAGTTGTTCTTAAAGTTCTGATAAGAAATACAAAAAGAGTTAAGTTTTAATGTGTATTATGCTGACTTTAGTAACCTCCATTTGATCTTGAAATGCTTCTTTTTTGGATTTGTTCTTTTGGGTGTCGATCTTGCTTTTCTGGATACAATTAGTAATAACATTTTTTAAAAGAGGACGAGTAAATAGCAAAATCAGCTTCCTGAGAATCCATAAAGATTAGAAAAATGGAACAGAAAAATAGTTTTTTATTGAAGTGAGCATGAGGAAGTTGCTTTGCTGTTCCATTGCTGTTTTCTTCTTATTAATCTTAAATAAGTGATGTTTTTTCTAGTTTACCAGTCACTTATATCCAAATTTGTTCTCTGTAAAGCAGTCCTAATAGTGATTTTTAGTGAAATCTGTCAGTTCTCACTTCTTGAGAAAAAGCTCATTTGGAGTGACTTGGGAGCATGGAAAGGTGATGATGGGGGTTAAAAATGATGAGTATTTAAATTATGGGTAAAAACATTTACTTCATGAAGACTCCATAAAGTAGTTGGACTCTGGATTTCCCTTAAGCCATTGAAAGCAAGTCCAGAATAAGAAACTTGAGACAAAAAAAATGTCTTTTCTCTCTTTTCTTCCCTCCCTAGAGGTCCCAGGAGCTGCTCCTTGAGGCTGAGCGCTGTGGCTGGCAGGGCTGAGCTGCAGCTGAGCCCTGCTGTCGTCTTTGGAGCTGGGGCCTGGCAGAGCTGACTTGGGAGAGGATGTGCTGCCCATGTCAGCAGTGGTTCTGTCTGTAAACATGGTTGTTTCCAGCTCTAGAAATGGGATTTTTCACTTAATCTTCAGATTACAGTCTGGCACAGGGAGCAAAATGAGGCAGCCTGAGAGGGGACAGAGAAAATCCATTTCAAGTGACAGCCACTTTAGCTGGAGGTAAAGAGGCAGTTGTGCTGGATTCTTAAATATAATCAACACTGATTTCAGAGCACGAAGACACAAATTTTACAACTCTTTCAGTGTAGACAAGGTTTGGAATTTGATCTCAACAGGACTGGACAGTAGAAATGGAAGTGAACAGATGCAGTGAAGTTTGAGGTTATGTAGATGTTTTGCTTTAGGAAGAGAGTTCAGCAGTCACAAACATATTAGCATTTTTCTGCTGATAGGTGTTTACTCAGATGTGTAGTGCTGCAGCCTGACATTTGTTTAAGTTTAGTGGCTGAAGGAAGGAATTACTTCCACTCGTTTGTGCCAGTTCAGCTGTTTGAGGCTGCACAGCTCAGTGGGATTTTGGATTGTGCTTTTCAAACTGGGCTCTTGCATCAGAGCAGACACTACGAGCTGCCAATGTCATCCTTTAGTGGTGCAGCTGATCCCAAAATGCTTCTGCAGGAGTATTTCCTGGCAAACCAACCCAATATCCATCCAGGAGAAATCCTTGGGAATGGCTGAAGTCCTGACTGGAGTTCTGGCCAAACGTGTGAGCAGGATGAACTTGGCAAGTCCTGTTGGGATGAGGTGGGGAAGTGAAAATGAAAATACAAAACCCCAGGATCATGGGCTGTGTGGAATCAAGACTGAAGCTGAGTGTGACAGTTCTCCATAAATAAGTTGGAGAATTGAACAAGGGAGGGGTAAGGAAGGTTTCCAGCTCAGTGGAGAGTAGGAACATTTGAAGGTTTGAATTTTTCAGCGCTGGGTTCTGCCTTTTCCCCTCCACATTATCCTGTTTGCCTGCAGCTCCCAGGTAATCCCTCTGTGTGTTTACACAAATGTGGGACCTGTCTCTCCTCCTTTTAGCTGCCATCTGGACAAGGGCAGCTGGAGCCTGTCTGGATGTGCACTGACCATCCAGCTCCTGCCCATGAGCTCAGCACTTGGGAATTTTGCTGGGCCAGCTTGAAGGAAAAAGATACAGCTGATGCTTTAAAAACAATAAAAAAAAAAAACCCAAACCAAAACAAACAAAACTGGTTGTAAGTATGTTTAGGCTGGGGTTTTGGTTGTAACCACAGGGAAAAAAGAGAAGTATAGCATGGCTAAAGAATTAGAATGTAAATAAGAAGCTTGATCAGCACATGTAGGAGAACTGGGTGGTGTTTTTGCTTGCAATAGCACCGAGTGGGACACGACACCCACAGAGAGATTTGTTGGAGAGCTGAGTTGAAGGCAGAATCACACTGGTCCTGTTGTCTTTTAAATAGTTACATAAGGTCCTGTAAGACAGAAAAAGAAGTGGGGGTTGGATATATCATGTGGAGGAAACATCAAATGTGGAGTTGGATGCTTGCCTCTTAGATGTCTTGACTGTGTTTTTGTTTGACTTGGTGTGTGGTTCTGTTTGCTTTGCAGTCAAACTGCTACATTTGCATTGTGCTTGACTGATTTGGGAGGCAAAAGGTAGAATAATTTCTTGTAATTAGCCTGAATTAACTCTTCTGTGTGTGTTTTTGAGGGGTCAGGAGGGAGGCTGTGAAGAGGAGACTCCTTATTTGTCTTTAAAAATGCAGGTGAAATATTGACACTGATGGTATTGAACAGCGCCCTGGAAGATGTGTGAAACAAACAGCACAGGAGGAGGGTTGGAGAAAATGTCATTTCCTGATCTCCTCTTACAGCCTAACCAGAGAAGGAAATTTGAAGACAGCTCAAATTGACAGCTAAAATGAAGCTTTCCCAATGCTTTTTAATGAAGTGATTAATATATTCAAATTTCCCATCTTAATGAGGCTGCAGGAATTTCAACCCTCCGTTGAAGAAAATTCTAAATGTTTCATAGCTCACAACTGGGAAGTTCTCAGGAAGTTTTGTAGCTCAGGGAAGAACCTCCACAAACACCAACCCCAAAAAGGATCATTTTGATCCGAAATCCTTTGGGATTCACAGCTGGGTGTTACTGAGAGGAGCTCCCCATATCTGATGAGCTGCAGGATTCTGCTGGTTTGGGACTCTCAGATCAGAGGAACAGCTCTGACAGGTATCTGAGATCATTCCCAGGAAACTCCCTGCAGGTCCCAAAATAGAAATTGAGACTCATCCCTGAGAACGATTCATAATTCCTGATCCAGTCTGTGTGTCCTTGGGTGTTTATTTAGGTGCTTAATTGGTGCCTTTAATGCTGAAGGGCCTCTTTTTTAGTTTAATAACAGCATTCCAAGACTCTGTGTGGAAATGGTGGCACTCCTGTGTGCAGTGGGAGAGAATCCCTGGCTCCTTCCTGGGAGCTGCTTCCCTGAGCTTCATCCAGAGCCAGGAGTAGGTGATCCCTCCTGGATAATCAGGGTGCAGCAGAACCCCAAGTTCTAATGGGTTTGCAAGTTTTAATATCACCAAATTATTGCAGATTTCTCCGTATTATTATTATTCTTTGTGTTTGGGGTTTTGCACTGGGGAGAGGAGGATAATCCAGATTGGGAACTGGATGTTTCTAGCATTAATGCTTGTTTGGCCCTGTTCTATTTTTTCCAACATCTGAATCTTGTAGAATTTAAACTTTTCAGTTTTGAGCCCGGTGTTACCCATATTGGAATATTTCAACCCTGTGGTAATCGTGCCAGGAAGGGGACATTGGACCAGCAATGACTAAAAGCCACCAGCACCTGAGGCAAGTGCAGCCCCAAGGCTGTGCCTCAAACCAAACCATTTCTAGGATCTTTTTGAGCTTTTTTTCCCCCTACAAAAATCATCAGGCTGAGAGGTGTTTGTGCTGTGTGCTGCTCACACCTCGCAGTGACAGCAGTGGCATGTTTGAACTTGAAAACATCAGCCTGTGTTTTACTGTGTTCCCTTGAAGTCAGGGAGTGTGAAAAATAACACTTAACTCCAAGTCTCTGGAGATTCCCAAAGGATGGCAATCTCTGTCTCGGGGCTAACCAGCACTTAGTGGCACTTTAATTTCTACCTAAGGAACAGAGATGGCCACTGACCCTTTTTCTCCATTTTCTGCCACATGCTTTGCTCTGAAAGGATTCTGGAAAACTTGGGCATCAGAGATCTGGGGGTTTTCCCACTTCCTGAAATCCAGGCTTAAATAAGATATTTGGAAGTACAAGGCAGAAAATGGAAGTTCTCTACAAAATCCCATTACAGCATTATTTATTTCTTCTGTCAATGGCACAAACTGCTGGGAGGGACTGAGGGAACACATTGGAAAAATAATTCCAGCTTTTTTTTCCTTCAGCAAGAGCACCATGCAAATAAAACCAGGATATATCTATATATGTAAAATAACATCATCAAGTGGTTAGAGCAGCTGATTTATTTTCCATACTGTAAGTCCAGAAGACTCAGAGTAAAAAAAGGTTGTTTTTTTCTTTGTTACTGTCCACCAAGCAAAGCAGGGGGGCTGCAAGAGGTTTTTTAACAACACAGATATTATTCCTCTCACCTTCCCCCCTTCACTCTCAGTTCTATTCCCTGTTTTTAGGTGATATCATCCTCCATAGTTTCCCCTCTACTGTAGTGCCTTTGGGTTGATCATCCTTCAGTTTTCCAGCACTGGATTCTTCTTTTCTCCTTCTTTTTCAGAAGTGTTATCTCAGCTACAGAATTTCATACTTCCATGGCAGGCTCATCCCTACAAATTTTCCATTTTGAAAAGGTGTGAACTGCAAAAAAATTGAAATATTTTCCAAGTATATGATGAGATAGCTTAGAAAATACAGATTGCCTGTTGTTCCCCCCACTATAATCCTGGAGAAAAATGCAGCTCTTGCTGTACAAAACTACACTAAAGCTTACCAAGTTTACCCCTGTTCAAGTTGCAAACTCATTTATTTTTAAAGACTATTTTAGAAGAAAAAAGCAGCTTTCTGGACCATCAAGTTAATCTTTAAATTTGGAATATTCACCGGGCAGGGTGGCAGCAGTGCAGGTGATTTGTTACTTCACTGCCTTGTTTATCTTTTTTGCAGTTCTTGCCTTGCCTGAGTTAATTGCTGCTGTGTTTGGATTTAATGAATGTGCTTTGGCTCAGCTCATCTGAAGTGCAGTCCTCGTTTGACCTGGGACCATTGAGAACAGTGATAATAGGACTAATATTAGTCTAAAAATCAACAAAATAAGTTTGGGGACATCGTGGCATGTAAAAGGAGGACAGAATCATTTCTCTTGGAACTCAGTTTGCTTTATTAGGTTGGAAATAACTTCTTTCTTCTTCCTTTGAGAAACATTCCCCTGGGTGTTATCAGAAAAAATAGAGAATGATAAAATCCTGCTTCCTGCTCGCGGGAACATCAAAGCTGGGCTTTTTTAGTCTATATTTGTAGTCTGTTCTTAGATATATTTGTAGGGCTAAAAAGTGTTTGAGATCACTGTGGAAACAAATAGAATAACACATATGGGCAAGTACTTGAAAAAGGTACCTGTGCAGCAACTGAAGGTTTTTTCCTAAGGTGTTATTTCTATTTATGCTGCATTTTCTGTTCTTTTCTGCTCCTCTAGAACAGTGTGTTACAATTCTGGTATTCTGGTGAATGGGCCATTCTATCTGTAAGTTACTCAGTCCCTGTGGTTCTTCTCTGCTCTGCTGGTTTATTCTAATGAACTGCTCCATTCCTTGTATTTCAGTACTTAAAGAGTCCAAATTCATCTCAAATGTAACCCAATTTAAGTAACCATTCTGTTACAGGCAGAGGTATCTGCCAGACTGAACCTCACCCTTCAGTTCTTTTATATATTGTAAGTTTTCTAGGGAATAGCAAAAAAAAAGTGTCCTTGGCACCATCAAACTAATCTTTGTAGGCTTTTCATCAATTTTCATGACTTCAGCTTGAGAATGCTGTTACATTTCATAGAGCAGTGAGTGATCACAGATTCAGTCCCCTTTGCCCTTTGTGTCTTTACATGGTGTCACCAACTAATCACACAGCAAAAGCAGGATTTGGGAATGAGGGTAGGACGTGGGAGGTGTTGAAGTCTTCCCTGGAAAAGGAGGGAGATGATCATTATCACATCTCAGTTAAAGTATCAGGAAACCATTCCTGCATTACAGACCCATGGGCTTGTGTTGCTCAGTTTTAGGTTTAGTGGATAAAGATGGATGATGAACTCCCAGGAGTTTTATTTGCAGTGATACCTGTAAGAGGCAATTCCTATTCCATCCAGCACCTTTTCCCAGTGATCCCTTCCTGAATGAAGGCCAGGTTAGTCCTTAGGAGCTGTGCACTGTTTGCCCCTTTTTAATCAAAAAAACTGGTAAATTTTTTTCACTCTTTCTGATTGAAAAATGGCAGCCAGTGCTTCCAGCTCCTCCTGAGGCGAGGTTTTCCAGGCTGCACTTGTACTCTCTAATGGAATTACTCCCAATTCTGCTGTTTCCTGTGTTCAGGGTGGTTCAGAAGTTCAAGTGTTGGTTTTTTTCCCCCAGTGGAGCTGTTGGGGATGGACACGAGTGTGAGGGATAGAGCAGCACTGGAATGGGAATACACAGATATCCAATGGGATCTGGCTTAATGTGCCCAAACTAAACTCTATTCTGTACTTAATACCCTTTGCTTTCCCAATGTGTTTTCCCCCCAAGCTTTCAGACCTCATGTTCCATCCATAGGACACTGCTGGAGTTTGGCTCGTGGCTTCTTTCAGCAGCACCATTTTGCTTTTTGAGATTCAGGAGTTGGTTTCTGAGGACCTGGCAATTCCATGTGCCCTCAGAATGGGTACAGGAGTTCCATTAGAGACCTGCTCTGCCTAATAAATTCACTTTATTGTAAATGCCAGCTGCCCTTCTCCCCTGGGAGCTCCATGCCTGTGGAGGGGGTGGCAGAGCTGGTTGGAAGCAGATGGCTCAGGGCTGCCTTCTTTGTGTGGTTCTCCTTCTCCTCTTGCCTTTCTTCCACCATGTTCCTGCTTTTCTGCTTTGAAGGATTAATCCAGGATTGTCCTGCTCTGTCCAAGCCTGGGTTAGTCTGGCCAGACCTATTGCAGGTGCCTGTTCAGGTGAGAAGCCCCAGCCAGATCCAAGGTCATTAAACCAAGAGCAACTGCTGCCAGTCACTGATTGGAGCATTAATGGATTAAAAAATAGATGGAGGAGAAAACCTGACTGTAAAGACAGGAATAAGGAGAATATTTATGCAAAGTTAGTTTTACTGCAGTTCCTGAATTTTATAAAATTCAGCTTGTCTGTGGTCCTTCAAAGCTGGGCTTGGCAGCAGGAGAAAAGCAATGGCACGTGTGAGAGAAATCCAGGACTTCTGCTTTATTGCACTGACAGAACCAAATTGTTCAATCTGTTGCCTCATCTGTTTCTTGCCATGGCTGAGAGTTGTAAAGGTCAGGCCGTGGCAGCACAAGGAGTTTAATGGCTCCCAGGCTGCCCCTCGCAGCGCTCCCAGCTGCCTCGGGCCCCTCTCCCGCCAGCCCCGGCCTGTCTGGGGAGCGCCCCACAGGCAGAGCCCTGGCAAGGAGCAAGGTGGGCTGCTCAGGGTGGGCAGTGCTGGGCTCACTGCGGCCTCCTGTGCTGCTGTCCCCGGGCTGCAGCAAGGCTCAGGTGGGAATAATCCTCATTCTCCTCGGGAATGGCTGCTGGGTCACATTTGTTGTGGATAAAGGAGGTGGTGAGTGATGCAGGTGAATACATAAAAACTGCTGTGGGAAACCTTTTCCAGTCTGGGCTTCAGTTTGCTGTGCAATGTAATGTCTTAAAAATACTAAATGTATAGATAAATACAGGCCGAGTGCTTCGGCATCCTCCTGACCCTTCCTCAGTGGATCCTCTGATGCTGCAGCTCCTCGATCTCCCTCTCTGTTTTCCCATGGTTTTAGTACATGTTAAATGGTGGAGCTTCCATGGAGATTAATGACATGCTCTGGGCAGTGTCTGACAAGAGAGAAAACAGAAATAAAAGGCAGTTCTTACTCCCTTCCTGTCTTTTGTTAACAGTCTTGCTTCCCAACAACCCTTCACCTTTGCAGGAGCCAGACTGGTGCTTTACATCCCATTAACTCTGAAGTTATCTCCACCAGAACCCCAGAAAGGTTTCCTAGATGGTCACTAAATGGTCTTTAAGGTCCTTTCCAACCCACACCATTCTGGGATTCTGTAGCACTTGCCCCTAAACACTTCTTGGCTTTTTGGGGTTTCTGAGATTAACTCCCTGCACTTTTGGCTCCTGTAACAAGATAAGAAGTACAAATGCCTTTTGGTGGATTTTCCTGGCTAAATCTCCTGGTTTGGCAAATATTTTAATTAAATCTTCACTGCTCAGCATTCTAAATTTTCTCTGCTATTGCTATTCATGGAGAAGTATTGCCATGACTTGTTCTTCATTTCTGCAAATCTTGCTAAGTTATGCAAGTCACTGTTTGACTTCACAGAAGATCTTTGTTTTATGTTTCAACACTTGGAATGCTGCTGAACTTTACGTGTTTTCTCTCCTCATTAAAAAGAGGGGAGAGAGGGCGCATTGGTACAAGCAGTAAATAATATTTTTATCCATCTTGCATTTATTCATCTGCCTGATCCTGCAGAATTCCATTTAATTGTGCTTCCCATCCCTCCCAGGTGCCATCCTGGGCAGATCAGAAACACAGGAGTGCATCTACTACAACGCTAACTGGGAGAAGGATAAAACCAATCGCAGTGGGATCGAGCCCTGCTATGGTGATAAAGATAAAAGGAGACACTGCTTTGCTACGTGGAAGAATATTTCTGGATCAATTGAAATTGTGAAGCAAGGCTGCTGGCTGGATGACATCAATTGTTATGACAGGTGAGTTTTCCTAGGAATTTTTGAAATTGATTTGTCATTGTAAACTCCTTTGCCTCTCCATAATTTCTACTTCATCCCCTCCACAACCACGGCTTGAGACGAGTGAGTCTCTGAATAATTCTCTTATTTTTAGATGCTCACTTGCATTTAGCAACCAGATTCCATGTGAGTACATTGTCTTGTTTGCAGAATAACAATTTACCTTCTTAAATGAACCCAGGTATTTCATTTATGCTTTTTTAGTCCATTATTAATAGATTCTGTAGTGCTTTTATATTGCCAAACAGTGCAAATACAGTTATTGCAACCAGGATGCAAAATTCTCTCGTTGAATTTCCCAAAGTCTTTAGAGTTGGAAAGTCAGCACTTTGTGTCTGCAATTTACCAGATCATGGAAGTATTTTGGCAGTTTATTAATAAGCTCAATGGCAGCTCTAAGAATATTCTAAATTTCCAGTTATTTTGTTGATAACAGATGGTCCAGAAAGAACCCACGAGCAGTAACAGCAGGACTTGGGGTTTGTTAGATGCTGACTGAATAAAGGTCATGACTCTCTTAAGCAATGGTGTTGCAGTTTTTTAAATACTCTACTGGGTTTTATTGGCCCAAAACATTTATTCTTTGGGAAGGCAGAGAATTAAGAAATAGATCCACAGTGGATTGTCATTAAAAGGTATTGAGGAATTATTTCAGCAATATTTTATAAAAGTTTTCCTTTGTATTTCTTAAATGTTGAATTTTTAGAGGAAAGCCTTGCAGTCCTTTCTCCCAAATCAAGTTACCCCCCACCCCAAGATATTTTCTGTTTTAATGACAGTTGAAACCTCAGTCCCACAATCGAAAAAAATTCCTAAAATCATGAGATTAAATTCTCCCTTGAGCAAAGAAAAGAAATTGGAAGAAGAAATCACATGCAGGAAGGACTGTAAGGAAGGAATTGGAAACTGAGTAAGTCCTCATTAAGCAACTTGTGCTAATCACAGACAGTGCTGTGCTTGTCCAGAGCAGCCCAAATCTTATCTCTGGAGCGTGGGGTGGTTTTGCTGCACTGGGAGTTGTGGGGGTGACTCCAAACAGCAGCAGATTCAGGACATCAAAGAAAAAAATGTTCCCTGGAAGCCACAGGACAGGGTGACAGCAAGAGCTGGCTCTAGGGAATAACCCCAAGTTTTGAAGATGAGCCCAAAACCTCCTTGACAATCTTCAGCTGTGTTTAAAATCCTTCAATATTTCTTCAGCCTTTTCCAGTTCTGCTGTCAGGTTGGCTCCTGGTTGCTGCTTTTTCTTTCCTGATGGGAATAGTTTCAGCTTATTTGTTAGAAGAATATTAATAAAAAAGCCATTCCTGCAGTTAATTCAGGGAATGAAATAAGCCCTGTCCCTGAGCATAATGTAGGCAGAGAAGATTGTAGAAATTTTATCATTTCTTTCTACAAATATAATAAAATGTAAAAATTCTCACTTGTCTCCAGCCTTGTTTGATCACTTGCTTGTCCTGTTTAAATCTAGCTTGTGAACTGTTCCTCAATGTCCTGCTGGTGGTTTTCTTTAACTTTGTCTTAAAAACAACAAAAATGTGTTTCTGTTTTAATAAAATCTCATTGCGATATAAAATACCAACATTTAATTTCTTTCCTTAGGTTTAGCTGTTATTTCGGTCACGCGTTACACGGTCGATTTAACGAAGTTCCCTTGGGAAATTTGAAAGATGGGCACATATTTCCTCTTGAACAAAGACAACCCAGCTCGAGATTAATGAACTTTTGACTCTTGTCTCTTGCAGGAATGATTGCATAGAGAAGAAGGACAGCCCTGAGGTGTTTTTCTGTTGCTGTGAGGGCAACATGTGCAACGAGCGCTTCTTCTACTTCCCGGAGATGGAGGTCACGCAGCGTAAGTTCCTCCTCCTGGCAATATTCCACAGGCTGCTTTTTCAGGAGATCAGACTTTTCCAAAAGTCCTGGACTGCCTTTCCTGCCAGAGGGTTCTGATAGAGCTCTGTGCATTCCCAGGCAGTTCATTTATTCCAAGGTGGTTTCCTATAAAATCAATAAAAGGTGCTTCAGCTCTTTCCGAGGGTGAGAAGGAAGGGTAATCTGAAATTATTGCATGGTTTAAGATACAGAAGTTACTGTCAAATCTTACCTTAATTACATGGTTAAGCTTCTGTAAAGGTGTAAATGGTTGGGCTAAAAGCCTTCTCATCCCTGTATCCCTGTGCCAGCCTGGGGATGCTTCTTTTCTTCAAAAAATCCTCTTTATCCCACCTGGACCTTTTGAATTTCTCTGTAAATGGACACAGTAACCTCTAAAAAGAGAAAAGATTTTCCTCCCAGATCACTGGATCCTTGTGGGTTCTTCCATCTCAGCAAATTCTGTGGTTCTGAAAGACAATCAAAATAGCCAGATGATTATTTAAAAAAAACAAAACCAGCTAAAAGGTGATTTGATTTTTCTTGCCTTTCTTCTTCCAGTCAGGAATCTGCTGGAAAACGGAGTGATGTTAATAACTGAGCTGAAAACAGCAAATGTCTCATGTACCAAATAGCCAGAGGAAGTTGTTTATGAAATGAAAGAACATTTTCTGCAAGATTAAAATAGCCTTTGTTGACCCAGGAGATATTGTTGTCATTTTTGTCAGTGATGCTGCTAAGGCAATAATTGACATTCTTCCCTCTCCTGAGCCAAGCCTCTCTTGCCCCAGGGGGGCTGTGGCTGCCTTGGAAGCAGCTCCTGCTTCTGCAGAGCCTTTTTTGAGGTCATGTGGAAATGTCTTCACCTGGAGAGCTCCTCCTTCCAGCGACACAGCAGTGCTGGCAGGTTGTTGCTAAATCTCTGTATTGATTGGTTTTCATTCCTTAGGTGGTGAATTCTTGCAATCCCCTGGGAGTACAAACACCCCCTGCCCCCTGTAGGCTGCTGGGGGTTAGAGGCCCTGAGTTCCACCGTGCTGAAGGGTGACTCTGGGATCTGAGCTATTCCCATGCTTCCCAAAGTGCTGCCTTTTAACCAGGTGTTACTTTGTGCTGGCTAATCAGGTACTGGGAGCCTGCTGTGATGATGGCAGCAGCTGTAAGAAAATCAGGCTGCTGCACATTTCAAACACTGCCTGGTTTTGTTCCTTAAAAGCTGTATGCTTTTTTTTTTTTCCCCCTTCAGCAACTTCCAATCCTGTTACACCGAAGCCACCTCTGTTCAACACCTTGCTCTACTCCTTGGTGCCTATCATGGGGATTGCAGTGATTGTGCTCTTCTCCTTCTGGATGTACAGACATCACAAGCTGGCCTATCCTCCCGTGCTTGTTCCCACCCAGGTGAGCCCCAGCTGCAGGATTTGGGGTTTTTGAAGGGCCAAACCATTCCTGAAGGGGATCTGTCTCATGGCTGGTCTCTGTTGCCCTCCTGATTTCAAGGTCCTAATGCTTGCTCTCCCCTAAAGCAGAGAATTAAGCTTTACTTAAACAGCCTTATTAATTATTCTTTGATGAATATATGAGCAACTGCTTCATGTTTTTATGCATCTGTTTGTTTGGGAGGAGAAAAACTGAACACAGAGGGCAAAGACACAGTGAAGGCATGCTGGGGGCTGAGCTGGAAACAAAACAAGAGCTGCCAATTCATCTTGGCCATTTGAGGTGTTCAGAAAACAGCAGCTAAGAGAGGATGAGCTGTTTTTGAGGAAGCCTGGAACTGGGACACAGGTGCAGTTATAGGGAATGTTAAGAAAATGTTTAAGCACAACTCCAGGGCATAGCTCAGCTCATGCATTGTGATTCTTGTCATCTTTTTCCTCTTGTTTATGTATTTTCTGTTTTGTCTTGAAACGTTTCAGTTTTAGGGGTGTTTGTGTTTTATTTCAAAGGGGTGAGGTTGTGGGCTCCACACTTGAAGGTAACCTGGCCATTCTGCATCCAAACAAACCTTCTGGGCTCTTGTGTGTGGAATTGCTGCTGTTGGGAGGCTCCAGCTGATCCTGGAGCTGTAATTAGTGCTAATACTGGAATTTCTCTTCCTTCAGTTATGTCTGGAGATCCAACTGAGATTAGGAAGCTTTTATGGAAAGAGTTAAAACAGGAAATTCTAGAGACCAAAGCAGAAAAGATGAAGAAAATGTGGTTGTGGAAATGAAGAGAGAAATTATTTGGATTTTTGCAGTAGGATTGAGCTTCTAACTCAGTGCAATGACCAGAATACATGACCTGTCCTACAGTGATGTTATTTATGATTAAAATTAAAACTCTTGTTGCTTTGGGTGGGATTGCCAAGGATTGATCTCTGTGTGCTTCGTGCTGCAGCTCCTGGGATATTTCCAGTGCTGCTGCTTGACTCGAGGGTGCTGCAGGAAGCAGGATTGCCTGGGCTTGATAACTCAAGTGTTTTGGTTTCAGTTTTGCAGTAAAAGATAAGAGGAATTTGGGGAGAGGCAGTGGCCATATGTTGTTGCCAAATGAAAAGAACATAATTTAGAGGAAAAAAGTCTGTTTGCTGTCCTTGTGGAGAGGATTGCAGCTCCTCAGACTCCCTGCAATCTGTCAGCATAATTAGTTCATCCAGCTCCCATTTTATGGATTTGGGACTTTACATCAACCCAGTGGTCTTTGCTGGGAGATCAGATTCATAACTGCTAATTGTGGGGATAATTCCAGCATGGGATTGTCTTCCTAAAGAAATTAAGTCGTGGATAAAGCCATGGAAAAGCAATGTTAAATACGTGTGGGGTATCAAGAACTTGGATTCTGATTCTGCCTCCTTTTACTGCAGTTTTGTCCTTGCATGGGTTGTGTTTGGGGCAGGATGGACACCTAAATTTTTTAATAAATAGGGTAATCAGCTGTTGTGTTCATATTCAGATTGTATCTTTGGGATAAATATACCTTGGTGCTTGTAGGGCAACAACATTTTCCTATCTTGTGGTGAACAGGCATGAAGGCTCATGTGGAAAGTCAGGAAAAGCCACTTCTGCCTGAAAAACTACCTGGAATTATTATGTAAATCCAATGTATAAACACTCTCCCTTATGCAGCAGAGCAGTGGTTCCCACTTGAAATTTGATTACAGCTGGTTAGAACAGGAGACAGGGAAGCAGGAAGGGAGGGAAAGCGTTGGGAACTTTATAATCAGAATAAACTCTGAAATATTTGTGCAATTAAACTGTTGATAGTATATTTAATAATTGGGACATGAGTGGAGTTTGTAGGCAAATGGATTTGGTTTAAATCTTTGTGTAGCAGTGGTAGAATGGGCAGCTTGGATGTGCACAGGAAAAAGAGGGATTGCTCCATGTGAGAGCCAGATAAAGGTTATCCCTTTTTCCTTGGTTTATTCCCAGAAACAATGGGAATACAGAGCTGCTGCCCTGGTACCAAACTTCAGGAAAAAATGAAAGGATGGATGAGAAATAAGCAAAAGAGAAACATGAGGAAATGCAGAAGAATGAGAAATGGTGAAAGAATTAGAAGAAGTGGTGATATAAATAAAAGACTAGAGAGCAAAAAGAAAAGAAATCGTTTGGAATATTGAAAAAGAAAAAAAAGCAAGAAATACACTGTAAGGAATGTTTGAACTTGTAATGAGACATAAAGGACAATTAGTCTTGGCTTGTTTGTGCTGCTCACTGTGCCTCACTGCTGTGTGGGGAACTATCCAGTGAAAGCTGTCAAATTCCATCAAATCTGTCACTTTCTGTGTTCTCCAATGAGTTATTAACCAATCCATGTTTGCTGAATACATCTGTGTGTATGGAAAACACTTAGGAACTGTTCTGTCTCCTTATTGCTATTTGATTTAGCAAACATAAATTCATCATCTGATAAAATTCATCAAAAGAATCAGATTGGTATTTTAAATATTTGAATGTTTTGCAGTTTTCTGCAGAAAGAGCTGCTGGGACCTGGTTCTTTTCATGGGGGACACTGGGGCTGGAATTAGGTGTAATTCAGTTTTCTCCCCAGGCATTCCCAATAAAACTGGAGCTGCTCTGTTGTGCTCCCTTCCTGCTGACATGCCTTGAGCTGGGGCCAGAGCTGTCAGTGCAGATTCCAGGGGGCTGTTCCCACCCTGGCAGCTGATGGGTGCCACTGTCACCCTTCCCACAGAGCTGCCACCACCCCACTCAGGTGTGGCAGCTCCCCCCATGTCCCAGCCCCCATGAGCAGGGAATCATTCACCTCTTGTACTTCCCTGAGTGCCCAACTTGGCAGGATTTTACTGCATCACAGCTGCTTTTTTGGCTTTGGGTTGGTTTTGAAATAATAATTCTGTTGAGAGGTTTGAGAAAAGGCTTTGCAGATTCACTTCTCATCTTCGTGACCTGTTCTGGGGATTTCTTCTGAAGTGGTCGAGCTCTCTGGGGTCAAAGATGCATCAGATTTTTAATTCCTGAGCAGAGGAATTCCTAAATCTACCTGCTGCACTTGAAATTTCTAGGATGATCTTTTCACCCTGGGAAAATCCCAGTTTCCTGCTGAAGAATGAAGAATTAAATCAGCTGTTCAGGTTTTTCCCATTTTGGTCTTCCAAAAGCCACATTTTTTTTTCTTGTTGTTGTTATTACAGATATTTTAATAGAAACATTTCAACACTGAAAAAATGCAAGGGAGAGGTGTTTTTTCAAGGATTGAATCCAAACCTGGGAAGATTAATGGCTACTTGAAAAACACACACAGGGAGAAGCCAGGTGCTTGTAGGAAATGGGAAAAGAGATTGGAAAGTTTCTGCAAATCAGGACCCCTGAATGTGCAGTGGGTGAGGAGCTTGAAACTGGATCCTTTTTTATTTTCCTGATAGAATCCATGGGCTAGTACAAGTTAAAATCTGTAAGAGAGGGAAGAATTGGTGTGAAAACAGCCAAAAGCCAAGTGCAGCTTTTACAGATCAGAAAATGGTTGTGGGTAGCCAAAATTTTGGGAAAAACCCACACTGCTTAGGGTTTTATTGGTCTAATTGGTTCCAAATACTGTATTAGAGCCATTAGAGTTGGTTTTCAGGCAGCATAAACAGCAGTGAGTGTGTTTATGTACAATTTGTGTGGGTGATAGGGGTTTTGAGGGGGGTTGACTGCTCCCAGTTTCTGTTTATCAGAGTTAATTCCTGACATAAATCTCAGATTTGTGTTTCTTTTGTAGCCTGATACCCTTAAACTGGTGCCTCCTGGATTTCTGCTGGGAGCCTGAGGTGATGCTCTGTGGGCTGAAGGGCAGGACATTGGTTTACAATCCAGAGGTGTTAATGAGCATAAATATATCTTTGTAAAGTTTCCTTGTGTGTGGAATTTATCAGAGTTTGGGGGAAGCTGATCCCTCGAGGGAGGAGTGAGAGGTTTGGGAGAGGGCTCATTTCTCAGAGCTTCATTTCTGCAGTTTCTCATTATGGTCAGAGCACAAAGGTTGAATTCATACATATTTCTGCTTATTGCTGAGGAATTTCCATAATTCTCCAGAGCTGCAGAACTTTAATAATGAATAGGCCTGGGAAAAAAAGGACTTTCAGCCCCTTGGGGTGGCTTTTGCTCTGCTCTGGAGCTGCCCTGACCGATGGTGGAGGAGATTCTGGTGGATCCCAGTGCTCTGAGTTCTGTTACAGGTTTATAGCTCCACTCTCCAGTGAATCCTCCTGGATTAATTATTGGTATTAATCTGGTATTAATATTTGGAGAAAGGGGGGGTGTGCTCAGCACTCTCTGGGCCAGGGAAAGGCTCCTGTTGGCCCCGTGCTCCGGAGCATCCCGTGGGAGGGAGAAGGGGATGGCAGCTGGAGACAGGGGCTTGAATTCCCTCTCTTCCAACATCCATCCATGATAAAGGACAAAGGAGATGGCTCAGTGAAAGAGTCACAGAATCCTGGAATAGTTAGGGTTGGACAGAAAGTCAAAACTCATCCCACCCCTGCCATGGGCAGGGACACCTCCACTGTCCCAGGCTGCTCCAAGCCCCGTCCAGCCTGGCCTGGGCCACTGCAGGGATCCAGGGGCAGCCCCAGCTGCTCTGGGAATGCTGTGCCAGGGCCTCCAGTCCAAAGAGCAGCAGGAGGAACAGCGGCATCTCCACTGAGGTGACCCCGAGGCTGTTCAGCAAGAGGGATGAGAGCAGCACAAGCAAGGGGGTCGGTGAAATCCTGGGACATGGGTTTATCCTGGATTCTCTTCCAGTCTGTAAGCTCCTCCCGGGATTGTTCGAAGGAATCTTTAATATCGTGATTTATCTGAGTATCTGCTGGGTGCAGTATTCGGGTTCCCTCTCGTTGTTCAGCGCCGGAGCCCGAACCCGCGGTGCCGATAATCGATAATCGATCATCGATTCCAGCCGGGCCCTTGGAAGCTCCCGAGCCCCGCCGGGGCCGGGCGCTTCCCTGGTGCGGCGCTGCCCCCTGGCGGGCAGCGGGGAGCACTGCAGGGGCTGCGCTCTCCCCGGGCTGCGGAGTTTCACTTCGGGAGTTCCGCGAGTTTCTGCTCTGGTTGCAGTGACCCGGCTCTGTACAGCCCCAGGGGGCGTTTCTCGTTGTAATCATCAAATAATCCCGTTAATTTTCTCTAGAATAATCCTGTTTCCCTCATTTTCCTTTACTAACGACGCTGGGCTGCTTTGATTGTTGTTTTAAATGTGTTTCTGGTATGGGAAAGTTTTGCTGTCCCCGTGAATATTCCTGTCATTAACTCACAAATAATTGACTTTGTCTGCTCTAAGCTGTTTTTGCATCCCATTCCTGGTGTAAATAGTAATTTCTCTTGCCTGTGTTTTTTCCCTCTCTGCAAGCACGCCTTTCATATAATGATTGAGGTAAGAGGATGTTTGTTCCTGGCTCTGGGGCTTTCTGGGGATGTGGGAGACACTGTTTGCTCTGAATTGTGATTTCTCAGTATTTTGGACAAGCCATCTATCAGCATGTGTGGTTTAAAAATTCAGTTTTAGCCTGTGGTTCCTGGATCTCCTAAAATTCCCTGGAGTTCCTGAGAGTGGTGGGGTCAGGATCTGCATTCTGGGATGGATCCTGGGGCACAGGGCCAGGGGGACCCATCACCCCAGCACAGGGGTTCCCTGGAAGCAGGGGGCACATCCCACCCACCTGTGCCCTGTCCTTGGGTCCCTGTTCCCATCTCCCACCTTTGAAAAATCCATTCCAGCTGTGGGGTCTCCACGTGCTGATCCTGGGATTTTGTGTGGTGCAGGAACTCACAAGAATGGATCATCTGGAGAAAAAGAAAAATATTCCTTCACCACTCAGTCTCTTCATTTTTCACACTGACCAGGAGTTATTTTTATTTGCATTAAACTCCAAGTCACTGGGACCTCTTCATTCACAAATTGGGTCATTCCTGCTCAGTTTTTCTATGGAATATTGAAAACATCAAATTTTGAGGTGTAATAAAAATGCTGAATTCCTGTCATCATTGAAATTCTCTAATTAATACCTGAAATACCTTGGAAACGCAGTTTAGAAGAAAATCTAATGATTTCAATGTACTAAAAATTTAAATATTTAAATATTTTCCTGACTGTGCCTCTGTAAAGAGTTCCCAGAGTTCCTTGGATCTCTCTTCCATGTTTGGCTTCCTTATCCCAGTCAGGGATGCAGGGTCCTGCCTCCAAGGAGCTGCTTTTAATGGATTTGAGTCCCACAGTGGCTGAGCTGCTCTCTGGTCTCCAGACCCATTTTTGGGGACACTTAAGGAACCCCATTCCTGGCAGTCACCCTTTTTTAAGGAATATTTTCCCCCTGTGACTCAGTACAAGGGCAGGGGCAGGAAAAGGGAATTGTGCCCTGGATTTTTGGGCAGCTGGGAAATCTGGGAGCCAAATTTATCCCCCTGCCATCCCTGCTGGCATTCTGGCCTCAGCACCACAGAGATCAGCCCCAAAGCCACAGGGGAATAATGGGGCCTCTGGAATGTTAAACAATTTTCCTTGGAGCTGGAAATATTGTCAGGGAATGTTTCTGTGTAAAAACTGTCCCTGGAGCTGCAGAGTTTGGGGTTAGATTTTAACCAAGGTGTTTAGGAGAAATCGGGGGGGGAAAAAAAGGAAAACTTTTCTTTCCAGTTGTGTTAACAGCAGGAATTCTGCTTCCCACTTGGAAAGGGAGGTGCTGGGAATGAGGTGTGGAGAGCCAGGGATTTCTAGGAAATAGGGGATTTGGTGTAGGGGGGGTGCTGTGGTCTAATGGGGAACTAGGAAAGCACCAGGTTTTGCTGCCACTGTCACTTCCAGCTCTTGGCAGAGATGCTGGAACTGGATTCAGCAAATCTTGGAGGTTTTTCATTTTTCTGGTGGTTGGGGAAGAATTCAGGCACCAAGTGCTTCCAAATCCCAGCAGTTCATTGGGAGGAGGGCATGGGAAGGAAGGGAATCCAAGCCATGGGAGCAAAGGGGGATTTGGGGTTATCTCCCACAAATTTCTCTGCTTTGGACAAGGCAGGAGGTTCTGAACTTGAACAGTTCATTAAATCAGGGTTGGCTCTGGGAGATAAATTTGAACATCTTGTTCCCACTTCCTCTTCTAACAACAACAAAGTGGATTTACAAATATTTATTTAGAACAGTTTGTATTTTACAAATTGAGGGCACTGCTTTCCCTGGTGCCTGGAATATTCCAAGAGGGCTCTGGCACAGAATGAAAGGCACCAAGGGAGGGAAATCTTTGCTCTCAAACTTGGTTTTCTGTGCTGCAAATGTTGATGTCACAACTTCAGGCGCCTGTCGCTGTCACATTGACAAAAGGATTTCCTCCTTTTTGGGGACAGTGTTGCACTGTGTCTCTAATTTGAATTTCAAATGCTATTTATTCTTTTTCTAGTTATTAATTTGTGCAATGAGGTTACTCTGCTCTGAATCTTTCTCTGAAATTTGTTCTTTTTAATTTATTTGTTGCTGTATAAGAAAGCAGAGAGTGGATGTTTATTCCTGCACTGAAACTACTCAGGACTTGTACTCTCAGCACCTGTCTCCATTCTCCTCATAGTAAAGGGTTCTTAACCCCACATTTTGTCACAAAATGTGTCTTCAACCTGCACAGGGTTTTATGGTTTGCATGGGAGTGCTCCAATATTTAACTCTATTGAGTGCTCTCCTCTCTCTTATAGAAGCAACTCCTCTGGTGGTTTTCATTCTCTTGAAAAGGGCTTTACAGGAGCTCTTTGGGGAAAATAGAGGGAAAAGGGGGTGTTTTGGAGGTTTTTTGGAAACTTTGGGGTTGGTTGTTGGGGTTTTTATAGGGGAACAAGCTAATCCCACCTGCAGGGAAAGGGCCAGCCCAGAAGGAAGCAGAGCTTTGGCAATAAAATGGAGAATCTGCTTGTTCTGTTCAGATGATGTGATACAGCAAACCAGAAAATCCAGGGTGTGCAATAAACTGTCCCCTCCCCTTTCCCAGGAGGGGAATGGTCCCAGGCTGGGCTGTGGGAAATGGGAATGGGGACACAGGTCCATGGATTGCCCTGTGGGAGCTCTGTCTCACCTCCAGTTGAACAAATCCTGCAGGACAGGACCAGATCACCTCTGCAATGTAATTCCAGCTCATTTCTGGGTGCTGGGATTTCAGGAACTCACTGGCAAAGTTGGGAGCAGGGAAGTGGGGCAGGAGGGGCTGATCCCCAGCTGTGGAACTGCAGGGTTCAAATAAACACTTCAGATAAACACCAAAACCTTCAATGCATCCAAGGGGCTCATTGCAATTCCAGCTCTTGAAAATATAACAAGTAAAGCTTGATTATCTTTGTTCCTTAATTTCTGCTGTGCTTTCCCACCTGGTTACAATATTCCTTAATTTTTGCTGAGCTTTCTTCCCACGTGATTAGACTAATCCTTAATTTCTGCTGTGCTTTTCCACCTGATCACATTATTCCTTAATTTCTGCTGAGCTTTCCCACCTGATTCCATTATTCCCTAATTTCTGCTGTGCTTCCCACCTGATCACATTATTCCCTAATTTCTGCTGTGCTTCCCACCTGATCACATTATTCCCTAATTTCTGCTGTGCTTCCCACCTGATCACATTTATTCCTTAGTTTCTGCTGTGCTTCCCCACCTGATCACATTATTCCTTAATTTCTGCTGTGCTTCCCACCTGATCACATTATTCCTTAATTTCTGCTGTGCTTTCCCACCTGATTCCATTATTCCCTAATTTTTGCTGTGCTTTCCCACCTGATTCCATTATTCCCTAATTTTTGCTGTGCTTTCCCACCTGATCACATTTATTCCTTAGTTTTTGCTGTGCTTTCCCTCCTGACCATGTTTTATTCCCTAATTTCTGCTGAGCTTTCCTCCTGATCAGGCCATTCCCTGGTTCCTGCTGTGCTGTCCCAGCCTGTTATCCCAGTGTATCCCATCCCTGTGGAGATGCTCCCTGTGGCACATCCCTCCTGAGCATTTCCCATCCCATTTCCCATCCTGTGCAGGGGGGCTGGGGTTTGTGCCTGGATCTCTGGGAATTGCTGCAGTGGGGTTTGCCTGGGTGATCCCAGGCTCTCCCCATTTCCAATCCCTTACCTGTGGTGCTGTCGGGGATGACGTGAATTAATGTCATTAATAACAGCAGCATTAATTAATGGTCTCTCCTGATTGCAGGATCCTGGGCCTCCCCCACCATCTCCCTTGATGGGTCTGAAGCCTCTGCAGCTCCTGGAGATCAAAGCCAGGGGGAGATTTGGGTGTGTGTGGAAAGCTCAGCTGCTCAATGAATACGTTGCAGTCAAAATATTCCCCATCCAGGTGAGCAGAACTCCTGGGGTCCTGGGTTGTTCCTCACATTAAAGCAGCTTTTCTTGGCCCAATAATTCTGTGAATCCAAGTGGAAATGGCCTTGAGGTGTAAAAGATGCAGGAAGAGTTTTAGTGATTTAAAATTAGTATTTTACTGCAGTAAACACATTACTGCCTGTGAAATGTGGGGTTCTAGTCCTAAAAATACTCAGCATCTGTAGTTTTAAGCAGCTCTCACCCACCTCTTGACCAGTTAATAATCAAATTAAATTGTACTTAGAAGGAATGTCCTGAAATGCAAACCCTGGAGTGATTGTTCCAATTAGCCATGCCTCAGTTAAGTGCCATAACACTCAGTGCCCAGCAAGTGCCCTCGCAAAGCCGTGGCTTGCATTAGGTGGATTGAAGAATTTGGAGGACACAGAGTGATGCTGGATGGTGATTCTGGGCTGGGTTTTACACTGATTAAAGCACCCCCTGCTACTGGAGGTGCAGGAATTTGTTCCCTCACAGTGATCCAGGTGCTGCCTTGCAGAATAAACACTGCAGGCTCTCGTTATTCCACCAGAAATTCCACGTATCTTTTGTGAGACCACTCCCAAACGCTGGGAGCAGACCCCCCTCAGGGCCAGCCTGGTATCCCATTTTTTGGTGGATAACTGGGATTGTGCTGCTGTGCTTGCAGGACAAGCAGTCGTGGCAGAACGAGTACGAGATCTACAGCCTGCCCGGGATGAAGCACGACAACATCCTGCAGTTCATCGGCGCCGAGAAGCGCGGCTCCAGCATCGACGTCGACCTGTGGCTCATCACAGCCTTCCACGAGAAGGTGGGGCTGCCCCTCGTGGGCCTGGGGCTGGCCTGGCTGAGGCAGGGGGAGAACAGCCCCAGGAAAGTGTCACACACGTGGAGTTGAGGCAGAAAAGGAAGGAAATTGAAAGTAGCTTTCGCTTCGCCGCTCGCTTTTTACTGGATGAGAATGGATTGCAATTCGTTTTCAGACAGCTGAGAAAGTTGTCATCAGATTTGACTGATACAGGAGTTGTTTTAGGAGATAAACAAAAATTAATTCTACCTCTTTTTGGCTTTTTAGGGTATGTCTTTTTTAATATCCCCAATCTAAACCTGCCTAAAATACATAACCTCCCATCTTGCCGATATTTTTGGGATTCACTTGTTGGTTGATAAGAATAAAAATGAAGTGATACAGATCAATTTTATTGTGACAGCAAAAAGAAGAAACACAAATACAATTAATTAAGAATATGTTCCGTTTTATGTTGAATAATTTTGACCTCTTCAGATTTGTTCAGAGTGTGTGTTTTACTCTGAAACTGTGGTGTTCAATGATTTCATCTCTGATTATTCAGAGTATTTCACTCTGAAACTGCTGTTGGTCTGTAAGAAAGGACAATCAAAGGTCCTACAGATGTGAATTGCAGGAATTGCAGGTTTTCCCTGGAGGAGGGAGGCTGAGCTGGGTGTGTGCCTGTTTTGCAGGGGTCCCTGACAGATTTCCTGAAGGCCAACGTGGTGTCGTGGAACGAGCTGTGCCACATTGCCCAGACCATGGCCCGGGGCCTGGCCTACCTGCACGAGGACATCCCGGGGCTCAAGGATGGCCACAAGCCAGCCATCTCCCACAGGTACTGCCCTGGCAACGCCAGGCACCCCCAGCACTCCTGCAGGCAGCCCACCATCACCTTATGTCCTGCAGGAATTCCTGGATCTCCATGTCAGGAGCCTCCAGGGTGCATTTTTCCAAGCAAAGTTGCAGTTGCTGCACACCTGGATTACAACATTTTCATCCCATCTCTGTATCCCACATGCATCATCCATATCCATATCTCCATATCTCCCTATATCCATCATACATCTGTATTACTAATTTATTAAGTTAAACTTTTAAATACTATACAAGTGTTTACATTGTATTTAAGGACAAAATTACAGTTCCAATTACTGTCTCATTTATTTCCATAAAGATAAAGGTCTACGAGGGCACTCCAAGGTTTTATGATTATTATTTTGTTGTTTAATTTATCTATTTCTTTATCATTTTCTTGCCTTTCATACCATAACGTTCCTTGTTTTATGCTGTTCCTTTTTCCTTAGAGTTTTATCTGTATTTTGTGTTCTAGATCTCTAATTTATGTTTTTTTTCTTGAACTTGAAAGGGACATCAAAAGCAAGAACGTGCTGCTGAAAAACAACCTCACAGCTTGTATTGCTGATTTCGGTCTAGCTTTAAAGTTTGAGGCTGGAAAGTCTGCAGGAGACACCCATGGACAGGTAAATCCTGAGTTATTTCCAGGAATGATCCAGCTCTTACCTGCATGTAAATGGGAATTTCCCCTCAGGCTCATTGCATAGCCTATCCCCCCTTTTATCCTGACTGGACGATTTGGACACGAATTTTTGTAATATTTTATTAATTATTTAATTACTGCTCAGAAACTGAGGGATGAAAGTTCCAAGCTTTAGCCCTAAGGCAGGAGCGACCACGGCTGCGTTTAATCCGGGACGGAGCGCGGAGTTTATTTGGCAGTGGGGGGGTGGTGCCCGTGCTGGGGCTGATTCTGGGCACAAACGTGGACGTTGTGGTGGCCTTGCAGGTGGGCACCCGCAGGTACATGGCTCCGGAGGTGCTCGAAGGCGCCATCAACTTCCAAAGGGACGCGTTCCTGAGGATAGACATGTACGCCATGGGACTGGTGCTCTGGGAGCTGGCCTCGCGCTGCACGGCCGCCGACGGTGAGCGACGTCCCTGGGCCAGCACCCTGGGATAGTGGGAGATGCCCCAGCTCATGGGGATGTAAATCCCTCCCAACCCGAACCACTGTGGGATTGTGATTATGGCCTCCGTTCCCAACGTTGCAATCTTCTCTTTGCCTTTTCCAAAGGGTTGGTTTAAGCCGTGTCTCCCTCTGCAGGCCCCGTGGATGAGTACATGCTGCCTTTCGAGGAGGAGATTGGCCAGCACCCCTCCCTGGAGGACATGCAGGAAGTTGTGGTGCACAAAAAGAAGAGGCCTGTGCTAAGGGAGTGTTGGCAGAAACATTCTGTAAGTATGACCCAACCAACTGCTGCGAGGATTTGAATGCCACGCTCTGTCCGTGCCCCAGGGCGCTGGGGCTTGGGAGGGGTTTAATAATTCCAGTAGGAGTTCAACGGGCTCTACGTGTTCCTCACCCTAAACTGCTCTTTCTTCAGTATTAGAAAGGGAGCGATTTGTTTCCATTTTTTGGTGCAAGAAGAGATCCTGGAGTTACTTTGCAGTGAAGTCCCATTTGGTGGCTGAGGGCTTCACCTTTTTAAAACACTGTGAGGCTCCAGCAGTGCAGGGAAGGCTTTGCCCCCTGTTGTTGAACAGTTCTTGTTCAACAGTGCTGAACAAAGCAGAGCTGAGGCCCCACGGGACACTCCAGGTTCACACCACACCCAGCCCCACGTCCTGTGGGACACAAAGGTGTCCCTTAAAATGCCATTTTGGATCTGGGGGCCCCCTGTAGCCAAGGTGTGTGACGTTCTCCTGCCTGGCGCCCCGCAGGGAATGGCGATGCTGTGCGAGACCATCGAGGAGTGCTGGGATCACGACGCCGAGGCGCGGCTCTCCGCGGGCTGCGTGGAGGAGAGGATCATCCAGATGCAAAAACTCACTAACATTATAACAACAGAGGACATCGTGACTGTGGTCACAATGGTGACAAACGTTGACTTTCCTCCCAAAGAATCCAGTCTATGATAGTTGCACTGGTCATGGAAGTGACCACAGGACTCTTCACTGGAGCTGCTACAGCGCACGGACTGCTGGCGTCACTGCTGTTCCGGGTGGCAAGAACGGATGGTAAGTCTCTCTGGAACATCACCAAGAGGTGTTTATCCTTTGTTTTCCCCCTCCTCCTCCCCAACGTGGATCCATGAGACTTTCTGCATTCCCTGCTTACACCTGAAGGACGTGACTGAGAACCCCTCACGTGCTGATACGGAACTTACAATGAAGAATCCGGACCTGAACGGGCTAATGAGCGTTTTAAACACTAACATCCGATTTCTTAATCCCTGTCAGAAGAGACTAATTCCTTTAAATGAACTACTGTTATTTTTTTTAAATCAAAAACATTTCATTTCAGATTTAAAAACAACAAAAAAAAAAAAAGGGTAACTTGTTTTTATTGCATTCGTTGTTGTTTATAAAATGACTATTGTAATGCGACTACGACACAGCTTGTGAATGTTCCGTGTGCTGCTGTTCCGTGTACAGAAACAAGAGTAATCAATGGGATAGAGCAAAGAGGCTTCCAAGTATTACTTAACCTCCCTCAACCAGGTATACCTCAGTTCCACCTCGCTAAATTATGATTGACAACACTAATTGGAATAATAAACCGCTCCGTGTTTTGTAAATGATGTATTCCCAATTCCCTGTGTTATTTAAGAAGGGGAAAGCTTCATGCCCCCAGGAAGTGGCCATTCCTAGAGCCGTGTTTTTAGCCTTTTCTTGTACTCGCTTGTTGTGTATAAAAAAGAAAAAGTGCTGTTTATTGAAAGAAAATTTTCCTTCCTCTTTTAGTTGAAAGCTTTTCCCTCTGTTTCCCAGAGTATCTCATCCATTTATTTAACTGAATACTATTTAGGTTTGCTGTGTCTGAGGAATATTTGAAACCTTAAGCATGACTTACTTTTTTTTTTTTTTTTTTTAATTTTCTCTGAGCTGTGACACTGGAAAGCTCTGAATTCTTGTTGTTTTCTTTTGAAAAAGAGTCTTTTTCCTATTTATGTTTGTGCCGAGGTCGCCGCGTGTTCCCTGTCCCGCCAGGCAGTGGGGGCTGTGTCACTGTTTCAGGATCACCTCAGGAAGCTCAGTTCCCCCAGTTCCTCACCCTCTGCTTGGAGATTTGCAGCTTCCCTCACTCAGAGCTCGGTGCCATCGGAGGGGAGTGCAGCTCGCTGCCTGTGAGCCACAGCTTGAGCCTGGAGTCACACACAAAGCTCGAGCCACAGCTTCCAGATCCTAAATGTTACCAGTTTCAGGGATAACCTAGTTCTGCTCACAGTATGCAACGAGCATTCCGAGGTAACGAAAGGAATTTCAGTGTCCAGAGCACAGACTCACAAAAACCGAGGGAAAACATGGAAATGGCTTCACAGCTCCAGCACTGGAGTTCAGGATGTCAGGCCTTAGGCTGGAATTACAGTGACTGGTAGCTGGGTGCCAAAGTGCTTCTCCCAAATCCCGTCCCACTGCATTGATTGGATCCTTCACACCAAATTCCAGGGAAAATAAATGCTGTAAGGCCCTGGAGCGCAGAGGCGGCAGCGGCCCGTGGAGTGCTGTGTGTCCTTGTCTCCGTGTGTCCACTCCAGTGTCTCTGAAAGCAGCAGGTGGGAGCTGCTGAAGGCTGGCTGGAACCAGGATGTGGGAACTTCATCCCTGGGAACGGTGGGATGTGGTGGATAAAGCAGGGCCAGCTCTGGGCAGGGAGGGAGGAAGGGCTGATGTTGCACCCAGGGCTGTGGCACTGCTGGTTGTGGCTGTGCCCGAGGATCCTGCTCCAAGGGGCTGTTAGGAAAGGGAAAGAAATCCAGTTTGTGGGGTCCTCTGGGCTGGACACTTCCCCTTGCCTTCCATCAGTGCTCCACTTTTAATTAAACTTCACACAGAGCAGGACAGGACCGGAGTTCTGAACAAATCCCAACCCCGTCCTTCTCCACAGACTCTTTGGGGCTTTTGACCCTTCCCTGGCAAAAACGGAGCCTGGGGCTGGTTTCATTCTGTGCTGTTGGAAATCTGATGCAAAAACTGAAGCTGTATCCAAGTCCCTCCTTGTGTGTGACCCTTCCCAGGGAGCTGCTGCGGGCTCCCACCTCTGGGATAGGCCTGCTCAGCTCCTGTTCCACTCCCAGCTTCCTGGGATTTGCCAGCATCATGTAGCATCCCTGAGGAAAGGCTGCTCCTTCCCAAAGCTTCTCCACCGGTCAGAATGCTCTCCGGAGCTGCTCTGCTCCAGCCGTGCCCCCAGGGCCTTGGGAAGGAATTCCCGTTTCACTTCAGAGCGCTCAGTGAGCTGAGCGGCGGGAGCAGCACGGGCGGGATGCGGTGCTAGGGAGGATTTTGGCATTGTTGGGGCAGTGCCCTGTGTCCCTGCCTGCCTGGCCTCACCAGGTGTGATTGTTGTGTGTGAGAGGGTGAGAAGTTCCTGTCCCACGTCCTCAGAGCTGCTGGAGGGGGCTGAACCAGTGCTGCCCTTCCTGGGGTATTCCCAAACTCCCCCCTGGGCACGGAATCACCCAGGACCCACAGGGGTGTAGCTCTCAAACCTCACGTGTAACCCATGCTGAGACTTGTCCTGCTCCCATCAGCATCCACACAATCAGCCATCACCCCCTCTCCTCTTTTCCAGCTTTTTAAACCTTTTTTAAGACATTTCTGTTGATCAGGAACACTTGGTACAAAACACAGGAAGCTGCAATACACATCCCTGGGCAAAACGACTCCAGTAGCATCCTTGATGGAACATCTGTTACCTCAGATACTCAACCAGCAGGACTGCTTTGCTTTCTCCCTCCAGTTTGTTTTTTTCAGTCCATCTCCTCTTCGTTACCTCTCGAGTTTGGTGAGCGATTACTTTAACTTTCCTCTTTGTATTTGTCAGTGTTTTGGGCACAGGTTGTTGTACTACTGTCAAAAGGCACTTGCTGCTTTTCTGCAAGTGCCAAAAAACCAACCAACCCCCCTCGCCCTCAATAAAGTGATTGTTAAATATTGTACAAATACAAATGTATACTCTGCCCTCTTCCCCAGCGGGAAAATAAAAAATGTGACTACTCTGACTTGCAAATGCTTCTTCAAAACCTTTATTTCAAACACAGGGGGGTGGTCCTAGAGCGGTTCTTGAGGCAAACTCTTGAGTTTTGCTACAAAAAATTGGGTATGGAAAGATGTTACCTTGTACTTGGCACAAAACAGCCCTTAGAGCTGAAGCCTGTTGGATTAAACATTTAATGAAGTAAATTCGGTTGTGGTGGAAGATTTAATTGGGTAAATGTCCCATGTTGAGTCAGATTTGAGATGGAGAAGTGCAGTGTGAGCTTTGGCCTGATGGGGCTGCAGAAGGGAGCCAGGAGGGCAGCGTGGCCTGAGGCAGGATCCAGAGCCCTCAGCCACAGGGAGAAAGTCCAGAGCTCGGGAACTGGGTGTGAGAGCAGGAGCTCAGCTGAGCTGAGCTCAAGCACCTGGGGGTGTGAGTGAGGCACAGGTCTGGCTGCTGGAAGGGAACAGCACCAATCTCCCCAGAAAACCCCAAACTGAACAGCAAAGAAAGCTGCTTCCAAAAATCCATTGATTGAGCACCTTCCTGCGGGTAAACATTGCCTCTTGTGGAGCTCACAGCATTCCAGAGGGTGGGATGGAGCTCAGAGCCAGCTGAGGGAGGAGGCTGCCCACTGCTTCACATCCGTGGGGCAGTTGGGGTACACCTGCAGGGCCTCCATGATCTGGCTGCTGTCCAGCAGCAGCTTCATCAGCAGGTACTCGCGCTGCGCCCGCAGCGACGGCCGCTCCAGCGGCTGCACCAGCTCCAGCTGCAGCAGGTGCTCGAAGGCCTTGGGAAAGGGAGTGAAGGGAACATCATTGCTGCCCCAAAACACCCCACTCCCTTCTAGGGCTGGGTTTGACCACCCCAGTCTGTGCTCTGCAAATAAAACCTGAACATTTTACAAGTTAAAAAAAAAAAAAAATGCATTTCAGGCTCACCTTCATGACAACTGGCTTCTCAAAGTTGTACATGGAATGTGCCTTCCTCTGGATGAACTTCTGGAATTCTGTACCAGTAGGAGGAACAGAGGCAGTTAGAAGGAAGTGAGTGGGGTAGGGTTTGTAAAGCTCAGGCATTGCTCTCACCATTGTAAACCATCTGGAAGTTGAAGGGTTCTCCATCATAGACCTCATTCAGGTGTTTCATGGCTATGATGAGGCAGATCTCCAGCACAGACAAACCTGCAGGGAAAGACAAGAATCCCTTGAGCACAGCAGAAACACAGGCAGTGCACCCACTCTGTTTATTCCTCTATTTTTATATGCCCTGGGCCTCACCCACTGGTGTTCTGTATCTTTATTATGTAAAGAAATTCCAGCACTGGAAAGGACTGATAAGAGAACATTTGTTTGCTGTGTATTTGAAGCAGAAATGTTCAGGAATGGGTTGCTCCCACCAAAAAGCAAGAACTGGAAGTATCTAAGTTGGCATTGTTGGACCCACAGGCATGTGTGAGCTCAGAGCAGACTCCATGTGCAGCTCACCCCCACAGGGAACACTCCCCACACAGCATCCCTTCCTCCAGGAGAATTCCAGGGAGGGATTTGACACCCCCCTGCTTCTAGAAGAGCTGTGGGGAGCAGCTGAGCTGTACCGTGGACAATGTTAGCCTTGGAGTCGGTGCAGCGCTGCCTGCTGGCCTCCTGCAGGTCTGCAGCCGTGAGCAGGGGGTGGTGCACGGTCAGGGCACTGACAGCCAGCATCTGCAACACAGAGACACGGCTCGCTGCTCCACGGCAGCCACACGCCACTCCTGCCTGGGAGGGAACGCAGTTCCCTGGAGCAGCCGTGGATAAACCCCCCCCACAGCAGCTTCACACTGAAATCCTCACAAACACCTGGCACTTCCATTTCATTTTGCCAGGAAAGTTTTCCAGGCTTAAAACTTGAAAGCCTCCTGATTCCAGGAGCTAAATCCTCATGAACCTGTTTATATGCATGTCAATGGATCAGCACCTCAGGTGCTGCTGTAGGACTTACAGCTATTCTAAACCTGCTTTTGGACCCAGGGACACCTTCCACTGGCCCAGGGACACCTTCCACTGGCCCAGGCTGCTCCAAGCCCCATCCAGCCTGGCCTGGGACACTTCCAGGGATCCAGGGGCAGCCACAGCTGCTCTGGGCACCCTGTGCCAGGGCCCCATCTCCCTCCCAGCCAGGAATTCCCAATTCCCAATATCCCATCCAGCCCTGCCCTCTGGCAGTGGGAGTCATTCCCTGGGTCCTGTCCCTCCAGGCCTTGTCCCCAGTCCCTCTCCAGCTCTCCTGGAGCCCCTTTAGGCACTGGAAGGGCTCCAAGATCTCCCCAGAACCTTCTCTTCTGCAGTTTGTCCAGGAACTCCTCACTCATCCCTCCAGAATGTGTATTATGTGCTTTTATTGGGGAGCTGACTTCAGAACAAAAGGTCTGTTCCAAAGGAAGAACTCAGCACATGCTGCAGAAAACAATGGGAAAGCTGAGCCTCAGCTCTTACCTGCTCTCAGGGAGGCTCTTGGTTGCCATCAGCTCCTTTCCTGGCCTCCACTGCAGCCACAGGGAGGGATTTGGGTGCCCTGCACTAGGAATAATCTGCAATCTTGTAACCAACTCCAGTAACCAGAGCACCACCGAGAAGAGGGCTCTGCTCAGGCTCTGCTCAGGCTCTCAGGGTGGCTCTGGACACTGCAGGGAGGAGCTGTGAGCCCTGGGGCCAGCACAGCCCAGCCCAGAGCAGCAGCTCACAGCTCTGGGGGCTGGCACAACAGCCCAGGGGCAGGTACAGTCACAGGGGTATCTTAGACTGACACAAGCACAGGGGTATCTTACGATGGTTAAATAAGTGTTGTTTATCCTCTGGGAAAGTGTCAGTGCATTTCTATGAGCTGTGTCAAAAGCAGAATTAGGGAGGCAGCTTAAATATAAGAAAGACCCTCCAAGAGAGCTGCAGCTCCTATGTGGTGATGGGAGGAAGTCGAAGTGGAAAAAATAGGTTTCAATATGAGCAAGGATTCACCAGGAACCAAAAAGAATCTCAGAAAGGAAAAAATAGTTCCAAAGGGTTTCACCTCCAGTTTTGTTTTATAAATGGAGAAAGTCAAAGAGCAAAAGTTCAGCCCCATCTGAATTGAACAGTCCATCCTCACAGGGTAACTGCTGTGGAAGCTGCAGTCACCCCAGTCACTGACACAGCACACGGTGACAAAGCCTGTGAGGAGCCAGCACTGGCACAAGTTTCATAAAATGATGTTTCAGGCAAAGCTCAGCTAAAAGGCCTGACAACCATGAGAGCTGCTCATTAATTACTGCAGCCCAAGGAGCAGTCTCATAAATACCCAAATACACACCAGCAGCAAGTGCAGCGAGCGCAGGTCTTTGGTGTGGTGGAAGAGGCTCTGCAGCACGTCCTGCACGGTCTTGTCCTCTGAGAGTTGCTGCAGGAAACAATAAAGTGATATTTTAACCACCTCATACTCACTTTTCATCATTTCATACTCACCTGGAAAAATCACAGGTAAATCATTTTTTTAAAGAGGTCACTTTACATCTGACAATACAATTTTCATGTCCAACCTCAACTTTCTGGTCTTTCCTGTGATAATTTTACCTCCAGACTTCAATAAGCAAAGATTCTCTATAATAATTTAATTTATTCCATATCACACTCAGCCAGTGAAAGGAAATGCCAATCTTAGGTAAAAGCTTTACACTTTTGCTGGTAAAGGATAGGTGTGTAAAGCTTTACACTGCTCTCATGTTAGAATTTTTCCTAAAATCAAGTATAAAGTGCTTTAAATACCTGAACATTATTATTCCATTTCTGTACAAAAGACTCATCAGGAAATTCAGCAGGAAGAGAAAGCTGTTTCTTAAATATCTTAATGTATTGTTTAAAATCAAAGGAATTCATCAGATATATCTGTCTGTGGGAGAACCTTGACTTTACTCTCTTCTCCAAGAGCTCCAGGATATCCTTGATGGGAAAAAAAAAAAAAAAAAGGAAAAACAGTAATTAAAAAAGCAGATGAATTTGGTGTTTTCTTTACTACAGCACAGACAAATCACTGAAGTGTGCTGAAAAAAAGAAAGAATTATTGAATTCTCAGGCTTAAAATGTTGTAACATAAGTTAAGTGTTCTAACAAGCCCTTTGCTGATTATTTTAATTGATGTGCCTTGCAATGCCACCAACCAGCCCAGCCCACGTGATGCTCCACATCACACAGGATCATTTGTTGCTAGGAAACCCAGCAAAATTTCTCCATAGATTATGGAAATAGTTCAGCTACTTAAGGCTCAACCAAACCTTGCAGCCTGTCAGGGCTCTGGACAAGTTGTTTTGTGGTCACACCAGGGCTGGCAGCTGACAGGCCACGTGCTTTTTGTCAGCCTGAGAGAATACAGCTTAAAAATCCCAAAAAATACTCAAGAGCCAAAAAACCCCCCTCAGAAACAGCAGCTGTCACTCTGGAGACACTTCCTTAATTACACTCAAAACAGGGGATAAAGGGTTCTAAATAATGGGTGAGGAGCACACCAGACTCAGGACAGTGATGGTGCAAAAGAAAAGATTGTAATTTATTACATCAACAATTAACTTTTCCATTAACTTCCAGAAATTTGCCCAGCTGAGTATCACCTAATCCCAATCAAAGCCAGAATCAGGCTTTGATAAGAGATTTTAATTATTCTTCCTGTCACAACACAACTGTCTTCAGCACCAACAGTTCATTGTGAAAACAGCATCAGTTTTATCAAGTTTCCAAAGTGTTCCCCAGGAATTATTTCAGTGTACACACAGCCTGCCCACAATTCAACATAATGCCATTGCAAAATCAGAGCAAATTGAACAGGGGTCCTACACCCATTTTCTAGCAAAAGTGCCCTACTGAAGTGGTTACTTAAAAAAAAGAGATTTAAGCACAGTTACTACAACTCTGTCCTTGCCAACTGCCAACCAAGAAATTCAGGAGCCCCTCCAAAGAGTGAATCACAGTCTAATAGTGAATGTGTGTGCTTAGAAATGTTGGTTTGCTCCTTTAGCAGTGAAACTGAAGGCTTTGGGCATCTGCAATTTGCTCTCAGGACAGATTTTTTAATTTTTTTTATATCCCCCTTCCCAATTCAAAGGTTAGAAAAATGGATAATTGAGAAAAGTGTCTCAGGAAATGAAGGTTCCAGGGAAGGAGAAGTCATTCCAACTAAGACAAAAGTCACTTTAAAACAGCTAAAAGCTTTGAAGGAGGAAATGCCATTTCTTACCTGCCTACAGGTGAGTCCAATAACTGTCACTGGGGTCTGTGCAGACTGGGAGATGTCAAAGAGGTTGTACAGCAGGGTCTGGTTCTTGTGGTGGACAAACAAATCAAATTCATCCAGGACAAACAAAATTGGGCAGCTGCTGGTTCGGCTTCCTGGGAGAAATTTGGAGAGTTAGCAGGGCAACTTCAGCATTAGACTTCCACTGCTACAGCTTTCTTTAATGATGGGGTTAAAAGCACAGATTTTCTTTCAGCTTTTCACTAAGCCCTCCTTTCCTGCAGGTATAACAGAAAAAAGGAAAATACATGGAAAAAACTGGGAAGGTTTTTGGTGTTCTGCCAAGCAGCGTTTCTGGCTACAAGGAAGACAGACTTGGCCAATTTTATTTTAAAAACAACATTTTTAATAGCATCAATCTGGATAAAAGAATCTGTGCTTCACAGCTAACATCACATGCAAGCCTTAAAAGCTACAGCAGGTGTATATATCAGTATCAGGTGTATATACTGTATTCAGTATAGTAATCAGTATTAACTATTTGTATATTATTTTGTAACCATGGCACGTTCTTGGGCTGAGTTTCTTCATTCCACCTGTAACGTAGAAAAAAACTCCACTTTTCAGTCAAGTGACCCAGTTTCAGAAGAGGGGTTTTTAGTGTTTACCTTTCCTCAGAGCTTCAAGGAGGAAGGCAAGGTTTTCAGCAAAACTGCCCTAGACAGAGAATAAAGAAGTTTCAGAAGAGATTTGCAGTGTCATTCTCAGAATTGTTTAACTACAGCAAATTCAGACATGCAATGGAGGCCATCTCCTTCCAAAAATGTCCAGTGGTACTTCATGCTGTATAATCATGAACTCCTGAGGACAAGAAAAATGATGGATAACTCTATGTTCATCCACTTTTTTCCCAGTCTGAAATCCCCAAGCTGCCTCAGGCAAAAATTAGTGATCAGGAGAACACCTGCAATCAGCTAAATTCACAAGCAGCTCTATCCCTCCTGAAATAGCTGTTGCATCCTCATTTTCCAGCCACACACACAGGAAAAGTGGCACCTAACGTGTTCCACTGAGAGGGAGCAGGATGCAGGGTTTAATTGGCAGCTGTGCTGAACAGATGGAAGCACCAAACACTTCTGAAAACAACAGTGAATGGCTGGGCCCATCCTGTTCCAGTTACACAAATTCTCCCATTCTGCAGCACCCTGGGTGTGAGATGAGAAATAATGAACTGAAGACCACAAGCCCTATCAAAGGGGGCAGAAAAGCCAATTTAACCTCTGGATGTGAGTTACAGAAAATGAGGGAAATTTATTTTTAAGAACTTTGGTCACTCTCTTTAGGACTGTCTTCAGTACTAATATAAATCAGTTTATCTGTGGGAAAAAGGAAATAGCAGCAAATATTTTAATAGACATTCAATGGAAAATGAGAGCTCTAGGAAGCCTGGATAAAGTTCCTTTTTGGATACACCAGAAAAGGTTGATAATATCTTAAAGATGCTGCTTTTTGGTTGGTTAACTTGCTAATTCTTTGTTTTGAAATGTTAAAAACAACATTTCCAAACACCTCTGAACAAAGTTTCTTTGGAATACTTAAGTTTGTTTCATTAAGGGGCTTGTTAGGAGAGACTTCCCTTTTTTCCCTCCTGTAAGGCACTAGCTGATGTATTTTTAAAAAATAATAAGGATGCATCAGTGTTGCTCAACCAGCAAAGGGAAGCTCAGCAGCTGTGGAACTGCTGGCAGGCACAGCCCATTCAGCCCCAGCAAGCTCCATCCCACAAAGCCCCAGCTTCCCAGGAAAGGGTTTCTGAGGGGTGAGTGAAGTTACTCACAAAAACTTTGTCCCCAACCACATTTTCCAGCTGCAGCTGCCTGGTGATCTCCTTCAGGGCCACTTTATCATTTGTCTGCAGAAGCCCTGAAAGAAAAGGATTCTTCATGAAGATCTGGCAGTTGTCCTTCATTCCCTCTAGAAACTTAAGCAGCAGCTTCTCTCCCTTTCCAGCCTTGCAGAGCTTTGCCTATTTAAATATTAGGCTGGACAGGAGTTTTCTGCACCTGACAAGTTACTTAATTCTGTCACTAAGAGCACAGAAGTTCCCTCCATAGAAAGAAACACAAAGAGAGGCACTTTGGAGCTCAAACCTGTCCATAATTTAGGCTGGACTAAATTGCTGAAAGCAAAAATTTCACTCAGTACATACAAAATACAGAACTGAATACAACAGAACCCTGGATCAATGATGTTTTACTTGCCATTCAGATGGACTTCCAAAAGGTTCTCTCTCACTTGCTTCATTTCCCTGAGGTCTTTTAAGACATGATTTAATAACTAGGAACGAAAAAATACAGAATTTCTGTGAGAAGATTAATTTTTTAACAGCAATTTTTTAACAGCAAACAGAAGATTAATTTTTTAACAGCAATTTTTTAACAGCAATTTTTTAACATATAATTACAGATATTACAGGATAGGAAACAGTGTGTGAGGTTTCATTAGGGAACATGTTTGAGTAATTTCCAGACTAAAATCCTGAAATGACAACTTTGCATTCACCAGCATGACTGTGGCAATTACATTTGTTCACTCTACTGAACTGGAAGAGAAAGGAAAATAACTCTGGTATTTCAGTCACTTATTTTTTGGGGTAATATCTGGGGCTTTTGCCTTAATCAAAAAGTTTTATGAATTTGAGATGTGAGAGAATTTGGCTCTTGAGTTGGTGCCATATTCAGCTTCATGGCTTCTTTGGATGCTGTAGAAAGAAACTCTCTGCTTCAAATCTTAAAAGAAACTCTGCTTATTCTTTTCTTCTGGAAGACAAAATTAAAACTGCACATGATTACACCAACTGCTGCTTATAAAACTCCTAAATTTGCGGTACTAGTAGTGGAAATGTTAAATTTAAAAATGAAAAAGCTACTATTTGCTTTGGCTTCTTCAGAGGAGGATTTGAAGCTCCCACCTATGTGCAAGTATAAATATGTAAATATACACACACATGATTTTCTTTACTCCAGCATCTCTCACTTGATATACAAAAAGGAAATAATTCATTCTGCATAGCTGATTTTGCTAACTTATATTCTGTCCCAAAGGACCACAAATTTTCATGACATCATTTAATGTAAACATTAAAGGCTTGAGTGTTTGAACAATGTTGAAATATTAAACACTTAAGTTAGAGGTCATCCCTTCATGTGCCTCAGCTAAGAGGAATTCCCTTAAAATACAAAACCTACACTTATAAACCTTAACCACCAAACAATATTCTGCTGCATGGCAGGTGACAATATTCCTGACCATTCCCTGCATACACACAGCTAGGGAGAAACCCACCCCTCAGACTACTCCTTTTACAGCTTTTGGATGCCTTTTCACCATTTTTACAGTGAGGGCCCAATCCCAGGTTAATGAAAGAGTAATCAGAACATGGATTTAATTGTAAAGACAAGCGTTAGGAACAGATTCCTCCATGATGCTCCTGAACAGAATTAACCCACAGAAAGTCCTGGAACGCTTTGAATTTCCAGGCAAACCATTAGCAATTCCCTCTGTAAAACCAAGCAGAGTTGGAAATGTAGCTGCAAAGGCTCCCAGGACTTCAGGGAGGTTCTGCTGGACCCCATAGGGGGTTCCAAGAGCTGCTCCTACCGCGGTTTTCCCGGATCCCCGGGGCCCGATGATGAGGGCGGAATTACTCTCCCCGTGCACCGTGGTTCTTTTCAGCAGCTCCAGCAAATGCCTGGGTTGAAAACAGAAACAGGCTGGAAAGCTCAGAGCTGACAACATTCCCCCAAACCAGGGAAAATTCAAAGAATAAAACTCGACCCACTTGGGCTTGCTCTGAGAGCCAACGCTCAGGGCATGCAAAATGTGATACAATAAAGTACAAAGGGCTCAGTGATCAGAGCTCTTAAAATACTTTGAAATATTAAAACATGCAGAAGTTGAGAGTATCACTAATTCATAAAGTTCTGCAATTCTCTGCCGTGAAAGGACAGACTTCAATAATTATTTCTTTCTCTAAGAAATAGATTGCTTTCTGTGCTACCACAATTCCTCACCAGCTCTAAATTACCTGCAGATACTCATCCCCTCAAACCACACTTCAAGTGCTTACAGCAACCACTGACACCTCCAATTCCCAAATGCTTGCACATCAATAATGTGCTTTTGGAACAGGGAATACTGACATCCTGCTATTGCTTCTGTCCTCCTGGAACAGCTGCAGCCAACACGTGTGGGTTTGGTCACTATGAGAGCCAGCTCCAGCCAAGAGCCCCTGATACATCTTGGGAAGGAAAAAATCAGAGCTGGGGAGCTCACTGTGTTTTCCCTCCAGGATAATTCACTACCAGTGGCACACTGAGTAGGACACAGGCTGTAAATGGCTTTTCAGAATTCCAGTATAAATAGGGGATTTATAGGCTTGTTTTGTGAAACTGACATAACAGAAATAGATTTCTCCACAACAGCAATAAAATGCCTATGTGAGCTCTGCATGTGCAGTACATCGTTTTAATAAATGGTTTTGCCCCTCTTGTAATGAAAACTTGTGCTCACATCAGGTGATTCCACTTACATAAAATCAGCCTGGGAAAAAGTAATTGTTCAAAACAAGTTCTTTAAATATATGGTTTTTATCTTCAGAATTTGACCTGCATCTGTTAAATGATCAGTACTAGGACAGGGTTATTGTCCCAATAAGTCCCTTCTTCCTAACCCTAAATTCCACATTGGGATGGCTCCAGAAGTAGGTTTAAATATGGGTGTCTACTTCAACAAACATGATGTTGGCACAGAAGTTTTAGGATTTCATTCTAACACAACAAACAGGAGAAAATCTGAAGTAAAAATAAAGCATCACAACAAGAGAATTTAACTTCTTGCTTTGCCAGGCCATTACACAAAGTCTTAGCACATGCACAGAAAGTATCTTTCAGTCTCAAAAAGCAAAGTGCTTCATGAATGAGAGATGCCAAATAAGGACAAGAAATCCAAAACTCAGAGCCTGACAAAAACAGAAGGGAATAGTTGTATAAAAACTCTTAAAATCTGAGGCAAATAATTTTAAGAAGCACTGGGCTGGAAGTCATTTAAACCTGTATCATTTAGTAAAACAGAGAAGCAGAAAATTCTGACTTGGCCAGATTATTTTACTGCTGCAGTTAAATTAGAAATCACTGAATCCCAGAGCCTGCTCACTCACCTGTACTGCTGCTCCATCTCAAACAGTTTTCCAGCAGCACAATGGTGGCAGAATCTTTCACGTAAGATTTTTTGCACCTACAGATGTAACACGGCACAGGAAAAATGTTTGGGGCTTCAAACACCAGAATTTGCCAATAATGTAACTACAGCCATAAAATAACAGTAAATTAGGCACTTTTGTGGTCTTACAAATATTCTGTAATACATAAATCTTTCCTGTCATCAATGATAGAGGGGTCTTGAAAGTAAGAATAAAGTTGCAGGAGGCAGAGTATTTTATCAATATGATATAAAAGGAAAAAAGCAATTAGAAGAGATTTAAATATATAAGAGATCACTGACCCAGGGGTAATTCCTTGCAAGATGCATTGCAGTTTTTAACCAGCAACTTTGGGAAAACAGGAGAATAAAGGTTTAAAAAAACCTAACAACTAAAAACTGATTTGGCAGCTGCTGTCCTGCTGCTGAAAAAGTCACCTGGGTTCTGATTCACCCTACAAACTGGAAAATAAAAAACCTAAATGGATAAAAGTAGATTTATGCAAATCTGTTGCCACAAACAGTTGCAAAAGCTCAAGACCATCCTTTAAGTTTTTTAGTACATTATTACTGTAACACTTGAAGCAAGCAACAGGTGACAAGCTGAAAAATACAGATACAAAAGCCATTTACAGCCCTAATAATTGTATCCATATCTGTACAAGTCTTTGTAACTGGTCTGGGAAAAAAAAAATTCAATGACATGAATGGCAGAGGGGGGAAAAGTTCCATAACTTGAAAACAAAGTAATGAATAAAGATGTTACTGACCTGGGAAATGCACTCAGCACTTTCTCCACTGCTCTCCTTCAACTTACGCTTGCTCATTGCAGAAGGTTTCATCTTTGGAGAAGAGAAGATAAACATTTTATTAATTAGCATTTCTTTCCAAACAATCCTAGTCAGAAGCTGTACTTAGGTGTTGGTCATTTTTAAGGACTGTAATGAGCATCTGTTCTTAACTAATAAAGATGCAGCAGTCCATCTTCTTAGTGAAAAAGAGCCAAAACACTGAAAGCATTTTAAATTTTTTTTCTGATAACACTAAACCCATGTTTACACACATCTCCTAAACAGCACTGGCTTTAGGATGCTTTAGAGAGTCTAAAATAATGTCTTTATGTTTCTGCAGCTGGAACAAGCTACAAGCACACAGGAGCACATTAAGACACAACAATTAAGTTTTTACAGGACTAACTGGCCATCCTTGGTTATGATGTGCAGTTTATAACAATTACCACAGCATCTCTCTGGACAAGCTGGCGCTGAAGGGGACTTGGAGGTCTAAGGGTATTGGGGGGTCTCTGAAGAGATTTGGGTAGATCCAGAAGGGGTTTGAGGGGAAATTTGAAGGGATTGGGGGACCTTGGGCAGATCACGACGGGATTGAAAAGTTTGAGTGGGTTCTGAGGGGGATTCAAGAGGGCCTGTGGGAGGCTTAAGGAGGATTTGGGGGGGTATTACAGGTCTTGAGGGGGACTTAGGAGTGGTCCCGACCAGACGGGAAGGGTTTGGGGGTGATCCTGAGGGATTTGGGGGGTGGAATTTATGGCGGTTAGGAGGATCTGGGAATGCTCTGAAAAGAAATACGGGGGGATGTCCATGAGGGAGTTCAGGCAGGGCTGTGGGAATGGGGAAGGTGGAGGTCTGAGGGGGTTGATTTTTCGGGGCTGGGGGAGTCTGTGATGACCCTGATGAGGGGCTGGGGGAACGCTGAGGGCGGGTTTTGGGAGGACCTTGAGAGGGCCCATAGGAAATGGGGGGGGCCTTACAGGGCTTGGAGGATCCTGCGGTACTGTCCTGGCCTCACCCGTCCGGCCCCCCACCTCCCCTCACGCCGTTTCCCGCCTCTTCTCCGTCCCCTGAGGGCGGCCACCGCCGCTCGCACGCTCCCCTCAGCCCTCACCTCACCTCACCGCCGCACGGCAGCGAAGACCCCCCCCTCAGCACCCGAGACCCCTCCCCGGCAGCCATTCATCCCCTCAGAAACCGATCCCCCAGCGCCCGTTACCCTCCTCACAGGCTGCATCCGCGGCTCCCTCAGAGATGCCAGAGCCCGAGCAGACGAAGGGC
>VZSE01001744.1:108782-181735 GCA_013398275.1 Promerops cafer | reverse complement strand
GGGGGGTTGTTTGTTTACCCCGTGTTTACCCCCTGTTTACACCGGGGGGGCACCGCCTGTCACTTCGGGCCCCTTCCCGGCGCCCCCCGCCCCAGCTTTGTTGTCGGGGGATGCTCCGGGGATGCTCCTTTGGGCCCCTCCGGAGCGGGAGGGGAGGGGGATGATGGTGGCGGGGGCGCCGGGCAAAGTTCGGGGTGGTGCGGTGGGTGCTGAGCCCCGGCCGAGTCCCGAAAGTGTTGTTTTCCTGGGATAACAGGGAGCCCCGGCGTTGCCCCCCAGCTTCCAGGCCGTTGTTTGACTTATTGTTTGAGTTATTAAACCCCTGCGGTGGTGAAGGTACAAAGACCACTTGTACAAAGACCCTTTCCCGAGCTGAACTTCCAGGGATAGAGAGTCCAAGAGCTGGACTCGGTGTTTGCAGGATTGGGATGTGGTTTGGTAGCAGCCCCTGGTTATCGGTGGTGCCCGGCTATATTTGGTCAATGGTTTGTTCAAATATATATGTCGGGATGTGTTTTTCCATGGCTTTCTGCTGGGAAGGCCAAGTGTCTCCATCCCTGCTCACGGTGTTGGTCAGGTGCTGCTGGTGGGCTGACCTGACCATGTTTTCTGCTGGTTCAAGGGAAAGTTACGTGTTAAAACGTCTGAAATAGGTTAAAATGTAATGGCTTTAAATGTCAAACTAAATTCTGGACTCGAGGAAATGTTAGGAGAAGGCTTCTAGATGATTGCAAGGATCCAGAAGTAAGAGTTGGGGCATTAACACCAAGTTGAAATTAGAGAGTCCCCTATGCAAGTAGGATGTTTATATTGAAATTGCTGTTGTCTACTTATTTCTGGAGCTTAATTATGTCCTCTGTAATTTCCAAAAGATGGTTGGAGTGCTTTGGTTTATTCTGGGCTTATTATTTTTGGTTTATTAAGTGCTGAGTGTAGAACCATGGAGTAGGCCATGAGTGTGTGTTCCAGAGGGGCATCCCAGTTAAATGGTGGTCAGCAGAGAGTGTGTGTCATCCATGCCTCATGCTGAAGGATGCCCACAAGAAAGAGCTCTCCTGACATGTTGGGCTATCTCCCATTTCTAATTTGTACACACGTGTCTGGTGTGAAGCAGCAATTTTGGGATAGGGCTGGGAAGAGTTTGCGAGAGCCGTAATTTGATGGGGTGGAAGGAATAGGAGAAAAACCAGAGCTGGATTGATACTTGACAATGTTGTGATGGAGAATTGGAGGTAGCAGCCATAACTGTAGTTCTTTCTAATAAGTTGCTGTTAGTTTTCTTTTTGCTTGTAATAACTTTGGGTTTAAACATGTGGGGAAAATAACTCAATGGTGACAATCCCCAAAATCAGCACATCTGTGTATAAACACCCATGATTTAAACATGTGAATCTCCTTTTAGTTTACTACAGGTAGGAGCTGGACAGCAAAAGCCTGTCCAAGAGTAAAGGAAATAATTTCATTATTTTATTTCATGACAGTGCTGCTTTTCTCAACCTGAGATCCCATTGATCTGCTTTCCTCTGCACATGGAAGCCTATGGTGTCTGCAGGATTACATTCCCCATGTATGTAGAGCTACAGCTCTGCCCCCAATTTCCACATCCTACAGTGATGTGATACATTAATTATTACAGGGATTTAACCAGCTCCTTGTGTTTTGGTCTTTAAAGTAGCTCTGGTTTGGTTTAATATGGTTACACAGTAAAATTGAACAGGATTCTAAAGCTGGGCAGAATAATTCAGGGTTTTCTCTTACTTTAAATCCTAGAGATAAAATTACTGATAAACCTTCATTTCCATAGGCCTCTAGTCCTGCAGCCAAGTCTGTGCTGGAGGGAGAGCTGTGGGTTTGGTGGGATTGGGGTGGGAAGGGCCCTCTGAAGGAAGCACTGGTGGGACTGGGATTCTGGGTGGCAATTCCTGCATTTCTGCAGGCTTGGCACAAAGGGCTCTCGGGCTAATTTGGGGCTTCTGGCTGCTGTCACAACCTTCCAAGAACTGAAGGAATTGGATCTTTCAACCTGTGCTAGGAAAGACTGTGAGTTGTCAACAGCTGTAACTAAAAGTCAACACAGTTTCCTCTTATTTGGGCTCTTCAGCTCTTTTTGCTGCTATTATCGAGATATTTACAGGTGCTAATTGCTTTTAGGAAAACTTTGTGCAGATTTTCCAGTTCTTTATCTTTAGGGAGAGAATTAATAATTATTTTGCTGTATTCTGGGTCAGTGGCTTCCTGGGTTCTAAGGGCAGATAGTTTGGAATTAGCAAGGACCTGGCATGGCTGTGCTGAACATAAAGATGCTGTTTAGGCCTGACTTTAATAAATGTTTCCTTGGAGTTTGCTGCTGTACCTTCCTTCCTTTGTGGACAAATGAGTTGGTCTCTATTTGGATTAGGGAGGCGGATGTTTGAGGAGAATCTTTATGATGCAATACCTCCAATAATTGAACTTTTCTTGTACAACTTGCAGTCCTTTCATTCTTGGGCTGTGGAGGGATCAGTGTTTCTCCTTGTTAAAAAGCCCTGGAGATCCTGCCATCAGTCACAGTCCTCTCCAAGATGGAATGCCTTGGGTTTCAGCTGGGTTATTTAATTGGCTTTGTCAGTGGATTTATTTTTTTTTCCTGCTGTTCCTCATGGTTATTCCTTCTCTGTGGAAGATCAGTGGCTGGAATAGTCTGTAAGTCCACCACTGGTCTGTGGATCAGCAGGCAGTGCTCCCTGTGGATGTTGCCTGTGGGAAGCAGCAGGCCAGGTGGGAGGCCCCTCGTGCCCATCTGGAGCCCCACTAATGTCCCAGTGTCTTTCTATGGCCTTAAGAGGCCACGTGCACAGAGCAGTTCAGTCTCATCTGTTCATGGCCAGGAACACAAATTTTTGGTAGTGGCTGGGCTTCCTTTGCAAAAATCCTGTCAAAACTTTGGGAAAGTGGGGAATTCTGCTCGTTTTTTTCAGGCTTGTTGGGTTGCCTGAGGGTTTAATTTTGTTTGGTTGTCCCTGTGTTGGTTCTTGTTCTGTCCCAGTGGAAATCAGAATTACCATTGATTTCAAAAATAAAAAGATACAGGATACATTTATTTCCTTTTTAATGCTCTTATGTCATTAAGGACCTGCTTATTCTTTTAAAGAGTTACTTGAACGTTGGAAACCACAGGCTCTCATTGGCTTTTCTTTGTATTTATTTTTGGAACTATTAGGTGGAATAATACTGCTCAATCAGTTTCAAATGGGCCTGCACAGGAACCAAGGCTGGTATTAGGGATGAAATTTTGGAAGAGCATTGGAAATAGCTTTCAGGATGCTTTAATTTTTCTCAGTGTATCTGGACCTAAATGAAGAGGGAATAAAACAAAAAGCAGCAGTTAGGAAATAGAGAAGTGCTGACTCCTTCTCTCTCTTGAATTCCAAGTTCTTTATTATAGCAATTCCTATTTTCTTGATGAATCGTCTAGAAAGGAGTTCAGCCTTGGTACTATTTTTAAATCAAGGTATAATTTGTCAAAATCACTTGTACTACAATGTTAAAAAGTGTATGAGTACACATGCAAATGAGTTTAGCTGCACACACAAATACACACATATATAAATACATAAACGAGCATCTACCAGAAGTAGTAAAAACCAAATAATTTGAACTTTTCAGTGCTGCTTTAAGGTCTGTGTGGCTCCCAGGATGGGTATTGTGAGCCCCTCAGCTCCAGGCTGTTGTGCTGTGGCCCAGGGCAGCAGGAATCAGTGAGAGCCCTGCCATGGCTATTCATAGAGCTTTGTGAAATGAGTTGGTCATCTGGGTTTATCTGCAGCCTGACAGGTGTTCCCAGCCCCAAAATCTCCATTGCCTCCCATCCTTCCCAGGGGAATGGCTAAGGAACAAATCCTGCAGTGGCTTCAATTGTTGGTTCTTTAGGCAAGAGCTGGAGATGCCCAAGATACATTTCTTGTTTGTTTGAAGGGTTTTTTTTCTGAAATATTCTGTTTCAGGAGCTTTAAATGTGCTTTAAAATGAAATTGTAAAATGCTTGAAAATTCTTTTTTATGTTTCTAAGCAAACCTTTATTCTTTCATTTATTGCTCTGGTTAAATTCAATGTGCTGTTTATTTTATATATTTTTATTTTACAGAAAATGTTTTAAAGTAAGCGAGCAGTATTTTAAAAATTCTTATCCTGCCACAACATCTGATAACCAAAACCCACAGAAGCAATATATTAATTCATTACTCTGCTATGAGATAAAATTGAAGCTTGGGATTAAAAAAATATATATATTGTCATAATTTTTGCTAAGTCTACATTTTCAGTGGCATTAAATGCAGAATTATTTTGGTGTCTGAGTAATCTGAAATGTAAATAGCATCTGAAATATGAGGGCCCTTCGTTTGCAGCATCAGTGGCGTGGCCTCGCTCAGGAAAATTCCCAAGTGAGGGAAGCAGNATATATACATATAAATATATATATATGTATATACGTGGCTAGGCCCACCAGAATGAGTACAAATTTCAGGTGTTTTGGTAAGACTGAAGCTGCACCACTGAAAATAATAAACATAGCCTTATATTTTTGGCTGTGTTTGTCCCTAATCGATTTAATTTAATTTAATTTTTACTTTTAAGACTGGTGCAATGAAGCTTTATGCATCTATTTAATTTTTTTATATAAGCACGCTGTCAATTTAAGGAGATAAATTTTATTTATTTTAACTGTGTGTAGAAGAAAAGCACAAAAAAAAAAAATTGCGCTGGATCCTCTCTAGATAAGAAGAATTTTTTTAGGANCAGCAGGAATCAGTGAGAGCCCTGCCATGGCTATTCATAGAGCTTTGTGAAATGAGTTGGTCATCTGGGTTTATCTGCAGCCTGACAGGTGTTCCCAGCCCCAAAATCTCCATTGCCTCCCATCCTTCCCAGGGGAATGGCTAAGGAACAAATCCTGCAGTGGCTTCAATTGTTGGTTCTTTAGGCAAGAGCTGGAGATGCCCAAGATACATTTCTTGTTTGTTTGAAGGGTTTTTTTTCTGAAATATTCTGTTTCAGGAGCTTTAAATGTGCTTTAAAATGAAATTGTAAAATGCTTGAAAATTCTTTTTTATGTTTCTAAGCAAACCTTTATTCTTTCATTTATTACTCTGGTTAAATTCAATGTGCTGTTTATTTTATATATTTTTATTTTACAGAAAATGTTTTAAAGTAAGCGAGCAGTATTTTAAAAATTCTTATCCTGCCACAACATCTGATAACCAAAACCCACAGAAGCAATATATTAATTCATTACTCTGCTATGAGATAAAATTGAAGCTTGGGATTAAAAAAATATATATATTGTCATAATTTTTGCTAAGTCTACATTTTCAGTGGCATTAAATGCAGAATTATTTTGGTGTCTGAGTAATCTGAAATGTAAATAGCATCTGAAATATGAGGGCCCTTCGTTTGCAGCATCAGTGGCGTGGCCTCGCTCAGGAAAATTCCCAAGTGAGGGAAGCAGAACAGTTGTCAATTGTTTGCACAACAAATCCTGCTGGATCAAATGGTGATATTCCCAACGTTTAGATCAAGGAAGGCACGAGATAATGTTGCCTTGTACCTCACTGCCAAAGGAAACAAACACAGCCTAAGTTAGGAGAAAATTTGGCCAGCTAGAACCTGGGCCTACATATCATAAATACAGATAGCCAGAATTTTCCATTCATGCTGCCTAATGGTTGAAAAACATGGAAATTCAATTTCACTTGGCCAATTTTAGAGTTGATTTTTAAGCTCTGGTAGGTCATTGCCAACATGTTATTTAAGATTATCTGTTGTGACAAGTTATAGACTTGATAAAAATACGTGAAACGTTTGGGTTTGTCTTCATCCTTTAAGTTTTTATCTGTCTACTTCATGTATATATACATATATAGAAATATNTAAGAATTTTTTTAGGATCTGCTATTTTTGGAAGAAAACACTGCAAAAGTGAACAAATGAGATCATTGATTCAAGAAACAAAGTAGTCAGGAATCTGTAGTGAGCTGGTTTTTTTAGAACAGAACTTCCTTTTGTCTTTTAGGGGCTTGGGGGCAGGAGAGGGATATGTTGTTCCCTCGTAATCTTTATGGGGAAGAGCCTTGGATCAGATTTCAGAGGTGGACGTGTTGGCATAGCCTGGTGATGCAATGTGGTGTTGTCTTGTTGTTCCTGAACGTGGCTGCCTGGAATGGCAAATATTGTAAAGTTTTCTGGCTTTTTATTTGTTTCTGGAAGGCTCATCCCGTGTTTCTCAAGGAGAAAACAGAGAAAACAGTTTCTCCCTTTGAAAGCAGAAAATAGGAATTTTCCCCATTTATACTACTCTAGGAAAGGTTGGGTTGTTGAAGATGCTGTTTAAATCTACTTTTCCTCCTACATTTTGTGGCAGGGGAGTTGCTGGGTTTGGGAGGCTGGAATCCAGTGGAAGGGCTGATGGCGTGGGAGCCCCTGGTAACCCTCAGCTGGAGCTGAACCTGCTCCTGCCTCAGTATCAGCGGGAGCAGGGAGCTGCAGGCAGGCTCAAAGCCAAGCAGTGGCCTCTGAGTCCCTCAAGAAATTCCTTGCACTGGTTCCTTTCAGCTTCAGAACTGCTGTGCCCTTGGAAAGACTGGGATCTGTGTTTGGGATTGTGTCTCTTCAAGGTTTTCAATGGAAGTTTTGTCCTAAATAAGGGTTAAATTTCAGAGCAGATATCAAAATCCTTCTACCACAACCTTTATGTTGTCCAAACTCAAAGCACCATTGGCTTTTCCCTGCTAAGATAATTTAAGCACTCAGGGCTGTGAAATCCCACCTGCTCAGGGTAGCAAGAATGGACAATACAATGAACCAAAAACTAAACCCAAAAATTTAGCGTAATACTTGAAACTTGGGAATGATGTTTGAACTTAAGGACCATGTCCTTAAAAATCTGAGAGTTGTTGGAGCCTTTTAAAACACACGTGGTTCCCCTTGAAGTTGCCTGGGTGTTTTTAAGTAACCAGCTGAAGCAAACCCTATCTGGGCTGGAGGCTATTGGTTCCTCACCTCTGTTTTAAAATTAGTCCAATCATTTGCAGCGTGATTCATTTCTAAAAATGACCTGTCCATCTGTGCAGGGTGCCCTGGCTGGAGCATTGCAGTGCTGCTGGGGCTTTGCTGGAAATTGTGTTACTCTCAGGACATCTTGTAGCTGTTATATCTCACTTTTCTTTGGTAAATATGTTAATTCAGGCATTAAGCTAGGTATTAAAAACTGTGGTGTGAGTGATTTTAATTTTTGGAAATATCTATCCAATGTTTCTACTCTTGAGACTCTACTGGTAAAAATGTAGATATGAAATCTTCAAGGAAAAAAATAAATATAATAATAATGTCTATTGTGTTTTCACTGCTAAAATGTTTATCAACTTGTTAGGTGCTGGATCAATCCCTACATCTGAATTTTTCATGAGTTGTAAATTCACAAAGGTCTTGGGGAAAACTTAAAGTAATGCTCCCCCCAAAGTTGTGGATTCCTGGAGGATCACCTTCCACCTGGAGCTTTCTTCCCAGAATTCTGGGGATTCCTGGGCTTTCCCCCATGCTGCTTTCCCTAGAAACTTCACAGCTATGAATCAGTTCTTAATCATCTTCTGTAACTCAAGTCCTTTGATGGAAGAGTCCTGCTAAGGATCTCCAGCCACATGGGGAGGTAGAATTTAGGAGCGTGTCCCTGGAACTTAAGAGTAAACAGAAAATCAAGACAATATTTTTAATTTTCATTTTTATGTTAAGGGAACTTACATGCCAGTAAATGTATTCCCATGTGTAAGAGCAGCATCATTTTTCTTAAATAATAATTATCAGGCTAATAACTGTTGCTTTATCAGAGAAGAAATATATAAACTTTGGTGAGCCTGTTGTTAACATCTTTTTCATTTTCAAAGAAAAAAATCAAAAAGAATTGATCAACTTTCTCTAAGTATTGATCTATGCTAAACAAAACTAAGTTTAACTTTATACAGGGTTTTTTTGATGTTATGGATCTGATACAACAGCCTGAGACACATTTACCCCATAGATGAACATCTGGAAGTAGATTATTCTCATTTTTAATATTACTATATTTAAAAAAAGGTAAAAAACTGTTAATATTCAGCTTTTACTAATTATTGCAAGTAATTATAATAATTTGTGTGGAATTTATTGATGGTATATGTGAGTCTGGAATGTTTCTGTGCAATTATAGAAAAAATGAAATGCTTCTTAGTTTGTGTTTTGGTAGATAGTCAAATGCATTGGAAAATGGAAACTGGAAAATGTTCAGTACAATGCTGGTGAATGTAAACTGAATTATTGCTGATGGTGAACCTTAAATTGAGGATATTTTAAGGCATCTCCAGTTGTTGTCTTGAAAGAAAGCTCTTTATAGAGGTTTTTATTTAATGTCATAGTGTTGGGAGTTGGTTGTCCTGTACTCCAGAGTTCTTCACAGGCAGGTGGGATTTTGGGATTAGGTTCTGTGAACCTGGATGTTCATCAAAAATTCGCAAATAATTACTGTTTTTTTTTAATCTCTGCATTAATCCTGCCCAGTGTAATCCGCCATTATTCCATCCTCAGTCCTGCGTGGACTCTCCTGTTGTTTACTCGTGCTTTACTCACCTACTTTATTGTGCCCCAGTAGACATTCCTGACAAGTTACTAACTCTGAGTTGCTCTGAGAATTGTCTGGTGCTCAACTGCGTGTTTTTGGGGCAGCGAGTTTGTCACCCCACAAAAAACCCATCAAACTTCAGGGAATGCATCCACTAGGTCGAAATATTTTGATTTTTGTGCACAGGATGGTGAAGCTGCTTCGGGGGAGAGGGGAGTTCCGCAGAGCTGCAAGGTGCAGCCTGTGGATAACCCTCCCCGCTGTTCTCTGTGGCTTTCGGGGTGAGGGGAGAGGGGGTTTGGCTCTCTGGGAGGGCAGGGTTGGAACTGAAAGCTGCTGGAGAGGCCTCGGGGAGGCAGGAGGAAGGAAGCGAGCGGGGAAACGTTCGGAAGAGGCAGAGGCTGGGGAGAGGGGTTGGTGGTCAGGAGCAGTGAAGGGGGATGTGGATGGCAGCAGGGAGGGAAGGGGATGGAGGCAAAGCCGGTGTTTGGGGGAGAGCTGGAGGGCTGGTGCAGAGGTAGTCAGGGCTGTAATGAAAATCAGGGGAATCTGGGGAGCAGGGGCCTGTGGGTTTGCCTTGACAGAGGGGAGCAGATCAGAGAACCATGGAGTGGTTTGGGTTGGAAGGGAGCTTAAAGCTCATCCCATGCCACCCCATTCCATGGGCAGGGACACCTTCCACTATCCCAGAGTGCTTTAAGACTCATCCAGCCTGGCCTTGGACACTGCCAGGGATCCAGGGGCAGCCACAGCTTCTCTGGACACCTGTGCCAGGGCCTCCCCACCCTCACCTTGGGAAGAGTTTCTTCCCAATATCCCATCCATCCCTGCCCTCTGGCAGTGGGAAGCCATTCCCTGGGTCCTGTCCCTCCATCCCTTGTCCCCAGTCCCTCTCCAGCTCTCCTGGAGTCCCTTTAGGCCCTGCAAGGGGCTCTGAGCTCTCCCTGGAGCCTTCTCTTCTCCAGGTGAACATTCCCAGCTCTCCCAGCCTGGCTGCAGAGGGGCTTCAGCCTTGGGATCCACAATATATGGGAAGGGGAGCTGGTGACTCTTGATGGGAAAACCCACCTGGCAGCCTCTCTGAAGCCACAAGTATCAAGAATATTTTCACACAGTACCAACCAAAAAGTGCTGCTTAATCACAGCCTTTACATCCAGCAGCCTCAGAATGATTTGAAAAGGGAAGTAAACAGGCCTGTGAGTGTATAAATAATTCCATAATATTGCCACTGTTGCTGCCTCAACTTGGAAGAGCTGGGAGTTGCTGCTGAGCGGGCCTGGCTGGACACCCAGCCCTGCTGCTCTCAGATCAGGACCTGTATCAGCGCACCAGAAATGCTTTCACACCTTGGAGGACTTTGGCCTGGCTGTTTGGGTTTCCACGAGGGAAGTCTCCAGGAATCCAGTCCACGACGGGGCTGGGCTCCGCTGTGTCCCGCTGCGGTTCTGCGCGGCGCGGCTCCCAGCCCTCCTGCGCAGCCCGTCCGCGGCTGAGCTTTCCCTAGCAAAGCGTCCCGCTCCGGGAAGGGTGGCTGGAATGCTGTGCATGCCTCGCCTGCGTTGTGTTTACTCTGACTTTATTCTCCTTGCCCGTCCCCTGAGTAAACAATCCTAATCCAGTGCTGCGCTTCCACGGCAGCTCTGCTGGATCTCCCTGCGTTTTTGTGCCTCCTTTTGCCATCAAACACAGTATTCCTAGGCAGGGAAAACCACTGATTTATATGGATTATTCTAATCCAACATCATGCAAGCAAAATCAAAAAATGGTTTGACTACCTAATGATTCAGAAATGCAGACGTGTTGCCAAAAATTTTAGCATTTGTTAGCTTTACACTTGAGTAAATGCATTCTGGTAGAGAATTGAACTTCTTTATTTTAACTCTTGTCTGCATAGTTTTAAGGCTTAGGAATTTATTCCACAAAAAAAAAAAAAAATGGAAACACAGTTTATAAAAAATATGACATTTAGTCTTTAAATTTCCTGTATATTCCTCTTTTTTGGAATAAATGTTTCTGAACACATATATACAGGGACAAACATTTTTTCCTTTAAATACAGCCAGAAAAGTTTCTTCTCTTCTTAAACAGGAGCTCTAATATGATTTAGCATTTTCTACTTTGAGATAATGGGTTGAAGCAAGGCTTTAATGAAATAAATTCAGTGTAGCTTAGTGAGGAAAGGGGGTTTCTCTTGAATAACTCAGTGTCTTTCGAGTGTTTAAGTATTTCAATAAAAACAGGAACCAAATTTTTGGAGGAACCTCAGCAGAACAAGGAGCCAGATGTGTTGATTTTGTAAACATTAAACAATCTGCATTCTAAGAATTATTCTCTGATCCCTTTGAATTCAAGGACTGACTAAATTATTTTGTGTCTCTCTATTGGACAGTGTTTTTCTGTGCATTTGCCAATCAGAACCAGAGCCTTGATATTACTGTAATGTATAAAATATCAGGAGCAATGTGGGATTTTAATTTTTTGTCACTGTCTTCTGTAAAAATTGGGTTGGACCTAATACAGGGGGATAATTTTACATAGTTCCATAAAGAATAAAAAAAGAAAAGTGGTAACGTAGGATAAGCAGACCTCTTATCAGTGCAGAAACTTGATTTCTGAATTTAATTTCTGTTGAATAACGTAAACTCAAAGTACTGATACTATTCTATGTTAGCTTCTGGTTAGCTGGAGCTTACTAAAAATTAACTTAATTTTAATTTTTTTCCCTGTTCTACCTGAAAAAAAATTCAAACCCCACATCTGTCCCAAAGTACCATCTTTTTCTCTAAATTACCACAGCTGTACATTTCAAATAAATATTCTCCTGTAGTTCTATCACAAGCAAGAAAAAGGGATTTGTTCAATCAGCTGAAATGAAATTACCTGCAAACCAGCAATGAGTTACTTATGCATTTTCCCCATGATCCACTGTCTGATGAAAAATATGTTAATATTTGTTATAATTTATAAACCAGATTTGAGAGGATTTGGGGTTTTATTTAGGTTTTTATATATTAATACACAAGTCAATCGAGTCTTTGACATCAGACAGACTGGGAGGGACTTGAAGCAAGTGAAATTACCTGTCCTGCATGAATCTCTCTCAGAATCTTGCTTGTTACAAGTTTTTCTCACTGTTCTAAAAATACAAAATTTAAAAATCAAACTAAAATGTTTTGGATAAAAGTGAGGAAAATAAAAAATTCCTGCAACATTCTAGTATAAACTATTAAATGGGAAATACATGGAGTTATTCAGTGTTTAAAAGTACTGGTTTTGTTTTCATTCATAGCTAGGGAGCTTTGAATTGCTTTTACATGATTTTTACTTAATTCACTTTTTTATGTAGAAAAGTGATACTTCCTTTCATTTTTTAATATTTTTAGTATTATTTCCTGTGATGTGGTGCTGCCATCAATAATACTAAATATTAATAACATATTTTGGGTACAAAAAGTTTAATAATGTCTGGGCGGAGCACTTTGTGTTTCTGGAGAGAAATCTATTCAGGTTTAGGGGAGCAGTTACTTTTTCTGTGTATTTTGTGGGGGTTTGGGGGTTATTGTCCCATAGGCAGCACTTCCCTCTGGGCTGGATGGGGCTGGTGCCTCTCCCAGAGGTCAGCTGATGTTTCACAGTGGAGTGCAGCATATTTTTCTCTGTGCAGTGAAAAAAGAAGTTTTATGACCTGAGCAAAACACTTTCCCCATTTCTGTAGAGACTTTTAGTGTCCAAAAGCTTTTCATAAATACAGCTATAGAATACCTAAGGCTATTCAATTCATCTTCTCAAGGGCAAAGGATTTTTTTTTTTTCCTTTTTTGATTAAATTTTTTGGAGAAAGGAAGCTGTCAGAACAGACTTTATAGTTTTGCCTTTGTTGAATTGACACTCTATAAAATTTTATTTTAGCAGATTCGATACGAGAGGGAAGCAAACGATAGACTCCAAGTAGGGCAGAGAAGCAAGTTGTAGGTTATTAAATCTTTTCAAGGAGAAAAGGAAGTAGTTCAGTGTGCTCACAGAGGTTCCTGTGTCAGCACTTGGGAAGCCTGGCTGAGATTATCTCCAGCCAGCAGCAGGTTAAGGAGGACAGGGTGGGAAGGGGATTCTGAACTTCCAGCACGAAGGAAATTGAGATATTTAACCTGATTCAGAACTGGGTTTGCTGTAGATCTCGTTTTACTCTGCAGTCCTTGAGCTGCAATGTGAGAGAGTTTGGAGCACGCAAGTTAAAAAGTGAATTTCAGAGTGTTGAAATAGATATCTTAATAGAATTGTTAATTTTTTAAAATGAATGACTCATTAAGGAAAAATGATAGCAACACAGCAGATAAATTGGAGTAATTTAACATTTAACACATGGGCTGGGTTTTGGGGGAGGGAGGGTTTCCACCCCATACTGCTCTCCATGGACATCCATGAAAGTTTTATTGGGACCTGGCCCCTCTCCTAAGGACCTGGGCAGGATTAATGGAATTATTTGGGGTTTATTTGGCGCCAGGGTCCGTGCCATGCTGTGTGAGCGCCGTTCCCTGTGCCGGGTGAGCTGGGCGTTGGGGTGAGCTCAGCTGGCTCTGTGTCCCAGCCCAGCAGCATTCCCAGCAGGCCCGTGGGCTGTGCTCCTGTCCCGGGGCCGGCGGCGCCTCTGCGACGCCCCGGAGCGAGCGGGGTGTGGGAGCAGCTGAGCCAGGTGAGCCACGGAGCAGTCGCGTCCCTGCCCGTTGGGACTTGTGGCAGACTCAGGAGCACGGTCCTCCACTCCTGTGTCATTCTCACAGAAAATTGCTGCTTGTTTTAGGGGATTGGCCTGGCTGTGCTTGGCACCGCCTGTGGTAATGAGGGGAAATCGGAGAGGTAAAATCCTAGAGAAATTTTTACATAGTCCTACGTGGGACTTCTCTGGGAGAATTCCACTTGTCCTGTGTCTAGCCAGGGCAGTGAGAAATACTCCAGCAGCCTGACAGCAGGTGAACATTATACAGACTGCAGCAGTTTGGGAATCAGACCTTCTGTTTTGGGAAGTTGTCATTTCTGCAGTCATGGAGACGCTCATTAGACATCTCACATTCAATATGCAGCTTATTGAGCAGTTGGCTGAGAAATGATGAGCAGAACAATTGGATCTTGAGGGAAAGCTGCCTTTGGAGAGGATGGTCTTCTCTGGATTAATCGTGTACATGTAATTGTTAGAATTTCTTCAATTAATCTGAAGATACTGCTGGACATGGGCACTTTTCTGATGAGATGGGGTAGATCCAGGTGGTTTAGGGTCATACTTCTGCTTTGTGTGAAGGTCTAGAAGGAGCAGACCCAGTGTGATGGCAAGGATGTAACCTCTGAGTAAGTTTATTTTTTATATGCTGGTATTAGAAACTCTGAAACCCTTCAGTAATGAGGTGAGATGAGTGCAATTCCCTGATTCTTCTTCCAAAATATAAAATGAAATTGCATTTAAAAATAAATAAATAAATAACAAAGCATTAAACAAACTAAAAGTACATGGGATAACATTCTGGTTTCTTGTCCACTGATAAGCTCATAGTAAAAACAGTGAAAAGAAAAATGGATGTAAAATTGTGCCCTTGGACACACTCTGCTAAGGGTCCAGAATAATCACTTTTTATGCACTGAGACTTCCACTAAATTCATATATTCTACAGCTTTCCAAGCACAGATAAAAGGGCCTGGATCAATGATATAATTTACTAATTTAGACCTTAGTTTCTATTTTTAAGTAAGTGATATCTAATATTTGGTAGGGGGTTGGGAGCATCTTGTGAAGAAACATTTATCTCTAACCATTTTAGATTCTAAGGCCAGAATAAATATGGGAGAGCAGACCAAATTTACAAAATATCAGTCTGAGCACAACAAAAGGACTGGGGCTTCTTTTCTTTGAGGTGGTTTTTTTTTTTGTTCTTTTTATCTCCTAACTGAAAAATGCTCCAGTTCTTCCCCACCCCCAAGTGAAAGAAGAATTGGAGTGCACTAAGACACGGGGAGAAGCAGAAAAGGTGAAAAGCCCCAAGCAGCAGGGCAGACCCAAAGGAGGCCATAAAGGGTTTGTTGTGTGGTACACAGGTTGTTAATGCTGTTAATGATTGAGCTGTTTATGGGGGATTACAAAGGGGTAGGAAACGACTCTGCTCAGGAATTCCACTGAATCCCAGAGACACCAACAAAAGTTGAGCAGGATGCTGGACTGGGCCTGGGCTTTGGCAGCAGAAGCTCCCCAGAGCTGGTGAGGAGCACAAACACAAGTGGCTGCAGGGTCATCCTGCTTTAATTGAGCCACCAGACGTGTCCCCCCGGGCAAGAGGCTCCTGGGACACCAATAAGTCCGTGGCACTATTGAGTTACCGGCGTGGTAGGGTTACAGGAGCTGGGAGTTCACAGAAATATGCTGTCATACTTGCTAGACCTGTACATCGAGTTTGGGGGTTGGGCATTTTGGGGGTTTGTTTTCTAGGGGGTTTTAATAAATGCAAACTTCCTAAAACCCACTGATAGTTAGGTATTTGTTATTTGCCCTGCTGGGAGTCCGTTTTAGTTGTTCAAGATCAGGAACATAGTTTTACTACTGGTTTTATGAATACTTTGGACATCCAGCTTGTTCCCTCAGAAGTGTAATGTTATGGTTTGTAAACTGGAAGTCCCTTCTCCTATTTTCCCACATCATAATCAAGTTTACAGCAGCTCTGGCTGCTTCTCCTCTGGTTGTGTTTCAGGCTCAGTGGCTCAGATTCTTGGGCTGTGTCCCCATGGGTGGTGACCTTAGGGAGTGCTCCCAGGAGTGCTGGGACTTGCCCTGTGTTGTGCTGTGCTGTTGCAGGCTGAAATCATCCTGTCCTGTTCACAAACCCATCAAGCAGAGTCTCATCACCAGCTCTATATTTAGAAAGCGAGGAGGAACCTTTCAAACTCCTCGTAGTAGAGATGGGAAGAGGAGGAGTAGCCAGACTTGTCACTTCCCTGCAAAAGAGGCTCCTCAGTTTCTAGAAACATTTCTGGTGGTGTTGAGTGGTTTGATCAGCCTCTAGCTGTGTTTTCAGTAAAAAATGCATATTTTTGATGTTTCTCCCAAAGCCATAGACTTGTCCTTACCCTTATTAGTTCTTGGGCACATTATGATGATTGTTATGGATGGTGCAAAGTGGTGAAAATGCTCCTTTGAGCAGTGCCAGGTTTTAGCATTAGAAGGTTCAGGGAATACTGAGCAGAGAGACAAGCTGGAACATCCTGGCCATTGTAGTACTCAAACATATCAAATTACACACACAACGCCCCATTTATGCAAAAACCATTAATCCAAACCACGTGTTTGCTGTACATGATTTTATTTCACCTATTGATGATAGCAGGTCTGGGGTGAGACATCTCTGGGAGTGGAACTCCTGGCATATTCCAAATGGGAATCCAACCACGAGCTGTGGATCAGGTTAGCACCATTTACATGAATTAGCAAAATCTATCAGCTGCCAATCAAACTGCTGCAAGCTCCACTTTTGGCTGGAAGTTTAGGTTTACTTGGGCTAACCTGGGTGTAGGAACTCAAGTGCAGTGGCTGCTGCACCAATTTGAGCTGGCTCTGCCTGGGAAGGGGAGCACTGGCTCACAAGGGAGCTCCCAAACCTTGGAAGTTGTTCCTGCAGCAAACTGTGACTGTTTGGTGTGCAGGCTCCCTGCTCCTGGCATGCTGTCTGCTGCCTCTTCATAACCTATGAAATCCTGCAATGATACAGGGATGAATCCATCAGTTTGGGGTAAATGTCACTGTTTTGGGGGTTTTCTCAGGAGTTGTTTAAAACTGGATGTAAAATGTTGCATTAAACCTTGGCAGGCAGCAGTGTGCTGCCTTGCTGTGTAAGTTTGGGTTCATCTGTGAAGGGCATTTTGGAGAAGTAATACTGATCTTTTCCCTTCCTCCAGAGAAAACAGAAATGTGCTGCTAAAAACTGGTGATTTTTTTACAGCTGTTTTGGACACTGGGGAGAAGGGGCAGTGGATGTGTGTGAATTCTCTCTGGAGCATTTCAGAGTATCATTTAGGAATATTTCACCGTACAGTTGTGTTCTTCCAAAGTCACAGGATCCATACTCATAAATAATTTGTGCTTTTTGTGAACTGCCCTCCTTTAGAGCCTTCTCTGTTCAGCAGCAAGTGCAGAGTGAAACCTCACGTGATGCACGTGGGTTTAGCAGTTGATGAGCAGCTAATTAAGAGGCTTCTGTGGACCTGGAAGGAGGTGCTGTGGAAGTGTGTATCCAGGAAAACAGACCTTAGGCCACCCAAAATATCTCCTGGACTTCTGGGATGGAGCTGGAAAGAATTTCCCATTTGTCCCAGTCAAGGAATCAGTGATAGTATCACGTTTTCTATTTTATGTGTGGATTGTTTAGAGACAGATTATTCATCTCTGCGTTTTTCTCCCCAGTACAGGAAGTTTTGCTGGCATTTAAGTAGCTTGTCTCAATTTGGATTTTTTTTTCCTTCTAAAACCCAAAGCTTTTCACTGCAGAAGAAACCTAAGGGAAAAGTTCTCTGAAACCAGGATGTGTGTGCAGAATGATGGCTGGGTGTCCACCCACAGATTAAAACATTCCTGCCAAGGGTAGCTCTGTTCAGATACAGCAAAATAGTTGTGTGGGGATTGTAAGTGGTAGAAAGTTGCTGTTGCCTGTTCTAAGAAAGTGCAGAAGAGAACAAAAATCTGACTTTAGCTTAGAACTTGAATTAGAAAGCACTGAGAAGCAGGGTGGAAATCCTCCAGCCTGCAGTGGCATTTATTGCCCAGGATACACATTTGTGTTATTCCCTTGAAGAAGCTCTGCAGGACTGTTTATGTCTGAAGTTCTGTACCTGTTACAAGTTTTTGATGTTCCAGCTAGAGGATGAAGTGGGTTCTTTTGTGAATTCATAGGTAAAGCAGGCTGAGCTCTCCTTGGCACTCCCTGTGTCTGTCGGGCCTGGCGAAGGTGTTGGGAAAATCCTCTGCACCTGCATGTTGGGAATGGCAGGCAGCTGCTGCTGGGCTCTGCTCCGGCTGAGAGAGGAGCAGGGCTGCAGGTCAGGGGAGGTGATTGTCACTCTCTGCTCCACTCAGGTGAGACCCCACCTCCAGAGCTGCCTCCAGCCCCGGGGCCCAGCCCAGGAAGGACTTGGAGCTGCTGGAGAGAGCCCAGAGGAGGCCCTGGAGTTGCTCCCAAGCTGGAGCCGCTCTGGAGCCAGGCTGGGAGAGCTGGGGGGGCTCACCTGGAGAGGAGAAGGATCCAGGGAGAGCTCAGAGCCCCTTGCAGGGCCTGAAGGGGCTCCAGGAGAGCTGGAGAGGGACTGGGGACAAGGCATGGAGGGACAGGACCCAGGGAATGGCTCCCACTGCCAGAGGGCAGGGATGGATGGGATATTGGGAAGGAATCCTTCCCTGGGAGGGTGGGCAGGCCCTGGCACAGGGTGTCCAGAGCAGCTGTGGCTGCCCCTGCATCCCTGGCAGTGCCCAAGGCCAGGCTGGAGCAGCCTGGGACAGTGGGAGGTGTCCCTGCCCATGGCAGGGGGTGGATCAGGATGGGCTTTAATGACCCTTCCAACCCAGAGCCCAACTTCCAACCCAGTTCCGTGACTTTTCACATCCTGGGTGCTGCCCACGATCCTGGGTATTTCCCTGCCCTTACCTGTGCAGGTGTCACAGGGCTGGGATGCAGCCACCTCCTCCCTCCCTTTGCCAGCAAAGCCCAGGTGCAAAAATGGTGCATTTGTTTTGAGGTTGGTGCAGAACCTCCCCTGTGAACACCTCCAGTCACAAATCTGTGATTGCCTGGCAAGATCCCTTTGGATCCTACCAAGACTTTTCAGTCACCTGTTGTGTGTTCAGTGCTCTGTAACACAGAAATATGAATTTCTCACAAACCCCCAACAATTTGGAAAGGAAACAGACCCTGCAGGTGGATCTGGAAGCTGAGTTTGTAAACCCAGAGAAGTTTTGTGCCAGAACTTTTTCTGAGACTCAAGGTGTGGCGGCTGCATTTTATTACCTGGTGTGTCTGATTTGAAACCATCACCATACTATTAATTAAAGAACTAGAAAGGGGGTGGTTGGTATCGTGTGGTAGTCCCTTTGGAAGCTGGAAGAGTGCCACTGGATGCAGACTTGAGTCAGTACAGCTGAGGTGGAGATGCAGAATCCCTGAGCAGGATGCTCTTGGCTCTGCAGTGATGTCTCTGATGGACACAGGGGCTCATTTTGGGGTTTTCCATGTCAGCATTAGGATGACAGAACAAGTAAACTGGGAGAGCTTTGCCCCAATGATGTCTTCAGGAACAGTGAAGTTTGCATTTTTGTTTTTCCCATATAAACTTCCTAAACTTTAAAGGGAGAAGAGTGTTTCATCCTTCCTTATTTTTCCCTCTCCTTGCCTTTTCTGGCCCAGACACTTGAATATTTTAAGGAAAGGGCTTCAGCATTTTGGCATTCCTTGAGGACACAATCCTTCAGTGAGATATAGCACTTAGGTGTGGGGTCATTGCTGGGGATGGGAGAGAAGAAGAAAATTAAAAAGCTGCCAGTCACTTTCTGCTTTTTCATGGAGAGCAGAGCCGGGTCTCCAAAGGAAATGGGAAGGGAGGAGCTCTGCCATGAGCCTTTAGGAGACAGATCTCTTCAGCTTCAAGTGGCTCTGCAAGGAATGCTGGCCTGGAAATGGCCAGAAATTCACTCAGTGGGGACTCGCTGTCTCTGCTGGGTTCCAGCTCTCCCAGAGCAGGGATTCCTTCCTTCTGGAGCAGACTGAGGTCCCAAAAGCCCCAAAGCTGCAGAGGGACAGGCTGGGACTCGCTGGAGCCACTGGCTCTGTGCTGCCTCCTCCAGACCGGGGAGAGGGAATCTGGGTCACGTCTGTCTGTCCATCCATCCATCCCTCAGAATTCCAGCCTTGGCTCAGCCAGCCACACCTGAAGGGGCATTTCCTCCCCTCTCCCTCTTTTCTTCCCCACCCACCCCGGAGCAGGGACAGGAAAGGGGGACCCAGTGTTTGATCAGAGGAAAAGGCTCTTGAGCTGCTTTGGTCCCACGGGAGGAGTTTATTGCTGTGACTCCTCCTGAGCTTTGCCAGTTGGAGAAGCAGCACTTCCCTGGGTTTAGGAACTGGAAAATGAGCGTGGATGCATATGTTCATAAAATATTTAATTACAGCATGTCGATTATGCCATTACCTGAGCATAGGTGAGTGTCTGAAAGCCTGAGCTGGGCTCTTTTATATGGCCAGGATGCTCCTATCCCTGCCTGGCCTCCTCCCCAGTGCAATTCCCAAGCAATTTCTCATGCCCACGTGTCTAATCCACAGTAATTCCAGGCTATGGTCATTATGTCCTAAAAAGAGAAAACATTTCTAGTCCAAAATAACCAAGGTTTACTGAAGTCATTCATATTCATAGTGGCAAATGTCCAAACATCTTTCTTTTTGCCTACTTCCTTTCCCATCCTCCAGCCTGCATGGGTTCTTTTCCTTAAAGAAAACAAAGTTTCATTTCTAGATTTCAAAGCATTTTATTGCTGTAAATCTCAAAATAGGAAGGGAAAAGACCTTCAGGTGAAAATCAGAATTTAAAAGCTAATTCTGTCCTAGCTGGGACCGGCTTCCTTATTTGTATCTTCAGTTTTAAATATGCAAATATATTTATTTTTATCCCACTGAAGCTGCTTCACAGAGGCAGTGTCAGAGTGGTGGTTTATACCTGTAGAGGGGTTTCTGTGTGTAGAATTCCTGGAGCTGTGAGATATGTTGTAATCAGATAGGAATTTGGGATATGTATAGGTCTTTCAGGAACACATAGCTCATGTTGTCATCATTTTTCAGCTCTCCACCATCCAAACTTTGCTTTAGCTAATTCTAGCCAGATGGGTTATTGCTATTTTATACACTAATATTTGTATTTAGGGTTTTTTAATGATCTCTGCAAATACTGCTGAGGCAGTATGAATTGTATAATCATGATTAAGGAAATTTTTTTTACTTCAGTTGTTTTGTTTGTTTCTCAGTGCTGGTTATGAACCAGGTGTTACAGAGATTTGATTATTTTATGTTTCACTAGGGGAAAAAAAGGTTGCTTAAAGATGGAATTCTGGTCTGCTTTGAGAGAAAGAAACAGAGTGGTTTATAGAAATGCAATAAATAAATAAATAAGTCTGAAAAAAAAAACCCTGCATGTGAGTACAATACTGCAGGAAACATGAGACAGCAGAAAAGCAGCCTTCCTTGCAGAAATACTTGATCAAGCATTCTTCTCCCCTGAAGTGAAATTCAGATTAATAATGGTGACAGTTGTCAACTTCAAACCACCATCAGTTTTGTAAGCTCAATTACAATCTATTTTCTTTGTAGATAATAATTCCAGATAAATATTGCTAAAAGGGAGCCCGAGCTGAGGAGACAAAGCAATTAAATCCCACATTAATTTGTTTACCAGTGTCACACGGAATAAATCGACTGTAAGTTTTCATAAATTATCTGGAGGTGCTGGGGAGAATTTGTGGAATATTGGAGAGGGGGGAATGTGGATTCTTTGCTGGAGTCACGTGCTTAATTAGACATTATGTAAATGATACTTCACATGACAAAAATAATCTTGGCTGAGTTCTGTGGTGATGCCAGGGCTGCCTTGGCCATGGGAAGGTAAAAAATGGGAGGAGGGAGACACAAGTGGGCAGGAGCCCTGTGAACAGAATTTCAACACCAGCACTTGCTCATTCTCTTTTTAAACAGTGCAACATCAGCCCTGTCCAGGAGTACATTTTAGCTTGAAAAGATCAATTTTGAACTCCTTTGGTTTTAAAGATAACCTTTCAAATGTGTGCCAGAGCAGCCTGGAGTTCCCAGGAATACAAACAGAGTCAGTGCTTCTGCCTCAAACCTCCCTGAATGGCAAAGCAGCAGCAGGAAAAAAAATTGTGAGGTTGTTTTTTTGGGGGTTGATTTTTCTTTTTTTCCTTCAGGCAATGTGAAAATTAAGAGAAACATCTCGATTTTTTATACTCTTTGGAAAAATCTGTGAGTAGGAAGGGAAGCTTCACTTCTGAATATCCTTAGGTTGTTATCCTTTGCTGTAATTATTTTATGATACCTTCAGAGCACCTGATTTGGTTTTTATCTTTTGTGGTACTTTGGTTTTTTGGTTGTTTGTTTGTTTTTTTTTTTAATTATTTCAAGGCTATATATATTGCTGCATTCTCATAGTACTTAAGAGGCAAAGAAAAAATATGTCATTTACCAAGTGGCAGCTGAGAGAGAGATTAAATAACTTGCTCAAGTCAGTGTCAGAGTTGGGATTAGAAATCTGTTCCTGCTGTGGTCTCTGAAAATGAGATTAAGTTACTTCTGCCCTGAATTATAGTCAAATAAAAGAGATTTTAGAGCCTTCTGTGGTAGGCGTGTCCTGTTGCCATTTGTCATGTCTGGGTAATAAATAGGAATTTGTAGATTAATTAAGTGGGAATTTTGAAATGGATTCAGGAGGTAGCAGGATTATACCCATGCTGGTTTGTGGGTTCATCATATTTTCAGTTCATGGATGAAATGTTAAATTCACCATGTGAAATTACCTGGTCAGAGCTAAAAGTCCAAACAGGGATTGATCTGATAAAGGGGAGGAAGAATTAAGATTTTAGGCAATAATTAAGCACCATAATTATGCACATCACTGTATTCATGAGAGGAACTAACAGCCAAAAATAATAAGGGAAACTTTTGCTGCTCTTTGGCATTTTTGTGCTACAAATAGAGTAAGGAAGGACAATTCAGGAGACTTTTTTTTAATGACTGGGGTCTAAATCTAAGGAAAAGACTTTCAAAACAGAATGTTTTCCATGGTTGTCACCATGCTGTTTACATAATACCAGATATCAACAGAGTATGAGAAGAAACTAGTCTCAAATAAGATTATTTAGCATCTCTAGAAATTAATGTTTTAATGAAAACTTGTTTAGTGCTCAGGATACTGAATTAGACTGGTTTTTTTATTTTAACATCTTTTAAATGTTGGTCTTTGAGTAAAAGTAAATTGTACATATACATGTATAACTCAGTTTAAAAGATGAAAATGCGGAGTCAACAGTCTCAAAATACAGGTTTGTCAAAAAAAGTGGCCCAAATATCCCTTTACTTTTCCAATGGACAGAGAATTGGTAATTTTTTAGTGGCCTTTGAGTTTGTCAGAAGAGTGAAAGGTGCTCAGGTAAAGAACTTGAGTCTGCCCAGGTTTGAGAGCTGTGCTAATTGTTACCTTACAGGAGATAATAAAACACAGCTGGGCTTTAAAAAGGAAAAAAAAAACCATCTTTTTCTGCCCCTTCCTCAAATCTTCAGAGTCAGCTCATCCTTTACAAATATCCCTTATTTGTGTTTCCTCTCTGGACAGGTAACTATCATGCATTCTTACCTTAGTGTGAGAACAGCTTTTCTCCAGAAAGAATCAGAATTTGTCATCAGGATCTGCAGTGCCTGCACCTTGCCTGGAGGGCTCTGCATCCCTGACACATCTCCAGGACTTTTTGGGAGTTGTGGAGCCTTTGGACAAGGACAGAAGTTCTTTCTCTTTGCTTTTTATTATTTGCAAACAGCTTTTCCTTTCTCTTTGGTGCTTCCTGATGTCCCAGTGGGCAAGAGGAGCGAATGTTGCGGTCTCGGAGGGATGACTGGGAGAGGTAACACTGCAAATCCCTTCCCAGCATCTGCCTCCATGGCAGAAGAACAGAATCAGGATCATTTAGGTTGGAAAAGCCCTCTCAGACCATTGAGTCCAGCCATTCCCAGCACTGCCAAAGCCACCAAGGGCCACATCCCCACGGCTTTTAAATCCCTCCGGGGACGGGGACTCCACCAGGGCAGCTGTGCCAGGGCTGGACTTCCTTCCAGTGGAGTTATTTTTCCTAATTCCCAACCTAAACCTCGCAGGCATTGCTGCATCCCACGTGTTGGAGTGGATCTGGCAGAAGTGGGAGCTGTTTTTTGAGCTCGCAGCCCTTTCCCTCAGCGCGTCGTTAACAGGCACCAGGGGTCTGCGAGCGCCTGCCCGTGTTTGCGTGGCTGATTGAAAAAAGGAGGTGTGTTTGGAGCAGTCTGCCTAAACAAAATTAGTGTGGGAAAAGGTTGTCTGGTTGTTAAGGATGTGTTGGGATGCCAGGGGAGCATATGGTCCGTGGTGAAAGGTCCGGGGCGCGCGCGGCTCAGCCGGATTCCCAGCGCTCTCACTTCCTTCCCCTGTGCTCCCATCCTGATCCCACCCTCCCGCATCTGTGCCTGAAAAAGTGACTGATGGCAGCCCTGCGTCACTCCTAATAGAATGTGAAATTTATTCCTGTTGGGAGAGGGCTCGGGATTACAGGAACTGAGCACACGCAGAGGCTGCGAGCGAGTCTTCCTGACAAGGGTTTGTGGTGGTGTAATTTCCAAGTTGCTCAGTGAAATTTCAGCCATGTAAATTATGTCTGACTCACGCTCGCAAGGATTCAAAGTCAGCTTTTAAAAGACACTTTTTGAAGTTTTCAGTGTTGCAGACGCACGGCTGAGGCAAAGAGCAGAACATGCGAGCAATAAACAGAAGATCAGCAGGCTCAGAGCTTTCTTGGCAGTTGTATAACACCAATATAAATTTGCATTCCTTTATTTTGTTTTGCTTTTAAGTGGCCTTTGCATGATATCTTCACTTTTCCCATTTATAATGAGGAAAAAATTGACTGCTATCAGAGCTGAGACGTGCCAAAAAGGGTAGGAGCTTATCACTTGTGAACTTGCAGAATGATTTTCTGTCATACTCTGTGTGTATCACAAGGAGTTCATCACTGCAAGTATTGAAAATGTCACAGGAGAAATTTCATGTTTGATTTTGTAATTAGAGAAGTTCCAACATGATTTGTTTGGGGTTTGTTGGGGCGGATTTTTTTTTTTTAGATGAAAGGAAGACAGGGCTCAGCGCTACGTGCAGTGCCTTGTTTGACATGAACAGTTCAGATTTGTCTTCCAGCTCTGCATAACTTTGTAAGGAATAAATTGTCTAAGTCATAGAATTATTGTAGAATCATGGAATGGTTTGGGTTGGAAGGGATCTTTGAGATCATCTTGTTCCAGCCCCCCCTCCAGGGACACCTTCCACTATCCCAGGTTGTTCCAAGCCCTGTCCAGCCTGGCCTTGGACACTTCCAGGGATCCAGGGGCAGCCATGGAGTACCCTGTGCCAGGGCCTCCCCACCAGCCCAGCCAGGAATTCCCAATTCCCAATCTCCCATCCATCCCTGCCCTCTGGCAGTGGGAGCCATTCCCTGGCTCCTGTCCCTCCATCCCTTGTCCCCAGTCCCTCTCTAGCTCTCCTGGAGCCCCTTCAGGCCCTGCCCGGGGCTCTGAGCTCTCCCTGGATCCTTCTCCTCTCCAGGTGAGCCCCCCCAGCTCTCCCAGCCTCGCTCCAGAGCAGCTCCAGCTTGGGAGCATCCCCATGACCCCAGTCTGGAGCAGAGCCCCGTGTCCTTACCCTGGGAAGAGCTTTGAGCAGGCAGCGGGAATATCCCAACGCTCCTCCCCGGCTGTGCCCAGCATCCCCCCCTGCATGCCCTGGCCCCGTGTGCCCCTGGCCGTGCCAGGTGGCCCCTGGCCGTGGTGGCACAGCCGTGGCCAGCGTGTGCCAGGCGCTCGCTGCCTTGTGGCCCCCGGCTGGGAGCCTCGGGAGCCTTTTGGTGCCACAGCAGCAGATGTGAGCAGAAAGGGCCTTGCTTGGGGCCATATGGTTTATAGGGACGTGGGGCTGCTGCTGGGCTGGCAGCTGGTGGCAGCTCGGGATTAAATGCAGAACGGAGCTTTCACTGAATTCTCTGTGAAGCAACATTAAGGAAAACGTGGCTGAGCCTTAGAAGTGACTGACCTGCCCAGATAGCCCTGTTAGAGCACACAAAGAGAAATGCTCATTGAAACGTCCTTCAATGCTATCCTGAAGATTTTTAATGTTATATTTAAGGATTTTAATGTTATATTTAAGGATTTTAGTGTTATATTTAAGATTTTTAATGTTATATTTAAGGATTTTAATGCCATATTTAAGGATTTTAATGCCGTATTCAAAATTTTCCAGCGCCTTAACTTCTCTAACCTAGCATTCAGGACTTTGGCTAACATGGCTCGTTCTCATTGTGCATTATATTTTTAGGGAATAGTGGTGGGTTTTAAAAAAAGGAAAAAGTAAGAATATCCTGAACTTCTATGTGTTTATAGTCAGCAAGTTGAATTGAGGAAAAAAACCCTTTTTTTTTCTGATTTAAGAAACCAAACTATTACAGGTAAAAATATGTAGTAGAAAAAGTTACAAAATTAAGTGTGTAGCCCAAACAGTTATTTTTGTAGTTCTGTTTATCACTGATGATAAAGCATCATTAAAAATGGCTTTCTTTCCCTTCCATTTTGAGGCCACTCATCTTTCTATGCAGCTTTAATTGGGCAGCTCTAAAAGGGATGTGGGAATTTAGTATGGGAAATTGAAATGGGATCCTGTTTAGATTGAGTAGAATTGGAACAGCCCTCAGAATTTAGAAAGCTTTTTTTTCCCTCTAATTAAGGGATAGATGCATAAGTCAACATTCCCTATAAAAATCCCCATCAGTTCTTCATGGAGGCAGCAATTGTGGGACCAATACCAATTTAAGGCATCTGCTGCAGGTGTCTGAGATGGACCTCAAGTCTGAAACCAGATTTTTTCTATTATTTAAATTCTCTACCAATGGGATGGAGTTAAACAAAAATTAAAGGAGAAAGGAACAAAACACAACCCAGTGGCATTCAGATTGTTTTTAGTGTCATTTTTGCCCATGGTAAGTGTAGAGACCCCACCAATTTCTGTTGATAGTTGTGGAGCACAAGTGATGGGTGTTGAGTTTTTACCTCCTCGTTGCCCAACAGGGAGTCCAGGATCGTTGCCGGGGAGGTGCTGCTACAACCCAAAGTCAACTGCAGAAACAGCAGCAAAAATAATGTGCAAAAAATGATGTGCAGTCACTGGCCCTTCTTATCTTGAATTTTTCTTCCAGCTTCTCCCCAGCAAGCTTGGGCAAATTAAAATGGGGCATTTTCCAGGACTCCTTGATGATTTAATCCAACCTGTTGGGATACACCTTCACAGAATGAGGATCCATCCCAGCTCAGGGCAGACAGCCCAGTCAGCACTCAGCAGGCCAAGAGAGATTTAGCCTACAGATATCACCTCAGTTCTGCTGCTCAACTGTCTGTTAAAAGTAATTAAAACACTCAGTGATAGAAGAAAAATCTGTGATTAAAATCCTAGGGCTTCATCCAGCCATCTCCAAGGCAGAACCACTCGTGTCCTTCCATTGCCTCCTATAAAATCATGTTAATTTGGGAGCAGGGAGTTCTGGACAGTGGTTGAGTTTTGACCCATAGTATTGTGATGGGATAATTCTAGCTTCATCCTTTCCTAGATAAAAAATAAACTTTGAGATTTTGATGAAGGTTGCTCTGGTTCATAGAGTTGAATGATTTTAATTATGGTTCAATATCAAAATAAACGGTACATGATGCATCTACATAAACATTTCCATTTTTATGGATATGAATCAGTGTTTGGTGTCTAAAATCAGTGTGCCCTTAATTCCTCACAGAGGATGACATTTGAAAGTGGCAATGTTGGAGAATGTAGAGCAATCTCATAGAAGGTGGATGTTGGTCTCTGCTTCCAAGGAACAAGAGGGAATGGCCTCAAGTTGTTCCAGGGGAAGTTTAGGTTGGATTTTGAGGAAGATTCCTTCATGGAAGTGGTTGTCCAGCCCTGGCACAGGCTGTCCAGCAGTCCCCATCCCTGGATTTAAAAACCAGGATGTGGCACTTGGGGACATGGGGCATTGGTGGCAATGGTTGGACGATGGTCAATAGCCTTAAGGCTCTTTTCCAACCTGAATGATTCTGGGATTTTATGAAAAGGTGTTGGGTATCTAAATATGTTCTGATGGCTTTGTCCATACTTTAAATGATACAAGCTCACAAAGCAAACAAACCCAACCCTTTCACTGCCAACTTTTATGTTCCAAAGATTTGTATTTGAAAGTTAAACTGAATACTGTGTTCATGGAATTGAAGGCGTGGTGGTGCAGAACAGAGAATGTCCAGGGCAGCATCCTAGAAAACTGAGACAGTTTCTCAGTAGCTTTTGAAAAGAATTCCTGCAGAATGGAAATAAGGTTTTGCCAATCATAAATGGATTGCCAAATTTCAAATATTTACTTAGAAGAAATCTAAGTTAATTTCATTAAATTTTTCATTGACTGAAGTCAAGAATTCTTGTACAACTAAAGCATTTTTAGATTAATTTTTGAGTTCTGTAATTTAATAACCTTTAGACACAAAGCAATTCCCTATATTACATTATTTTTGCTGTTGGGTTACAATGTGCTGATACAAATGAGTATGTTCTGATGTTTGCAGGTGTGAGAGGTTGCATTTAAATGAAGTACAATTTAAATCAAGTCCATCTGCACTGGCTATAGATTGACCTTCTCCCTCCCTTTATTTTTCCTTCCCCAAGTAAATGATGCCATGTGAGATTCCTGATAGATCCATCACAACTCCTTATAAACTCTCCAGCAAATAAGCAATATTTGCTGAATATTACTATTACTAGTCTTGATTATTTTTTTGATGAAAACCTTCGTATTTTTCTAAACAATTGTTGAGCTGGCTAGTTCAGGAATTCTCAGGTAGTTTTGTGCAGGACAAGGCTGAACTGTGATGCTGAGCACTGGGAACAGTTGATGAATGAGCTTCTCCAGTGTCTTTGCTGGAGGTGCCATTCCCAGATGGGTTTTCCCTTCATGCCAAGTTGGGTGAGCTGTTGTGGAGCTCAGCCTCGTTGGAGCTTTAATTTATTTAACTCCTCTGAAAGTCCTGCTCTGCTCCCCCGATGTCTCCGTGTGATCCCGGCCGCAGAATCCGTAGCTCCGGTGGCATCGCAGCCGCCCGGATGCGTTCGTGTCATCAGAGGGTCCCCAGTAGAAGGATCTCCACGATGTCGAATTCATCCTGTCCCATGTGCCATTCTTGGGGCTCTGCTGCATCATTTTGGGTGTCTCCTGCTGCAGTTTCCATGGAGCGTGACTCCAAGCACGTAACTCCTTTGGAATGGTGGTGGAAAGGCAGCGGAAGTTGAGCTTTGTCATCTCTTGAAGTTCTCCTTCAAGCAACTCTCACTGCAGTGTGTGATCGTTCTCCACGGGGGTTTGTCCCTGGAGCTCATGGTTTGGAATTTCCTTAGTTCTTCTGAAGAACAGTTCAGAGTTTTCAGCAGCTTTTGAGCAGCTGATGCACGACTGCTCCGTGCTCTGGATTTAGGGAATGTTTGCCTTTTTCCTGGTGTTTCTTTTCCTGCCACGCGTGTTCTTGCAGCATTTTTTGGAACTGCTTTGGTCACTTTGCTACAGTTTCTTCATATTAAAAGCCCATTTTTAAGATACCTGATGCCTACAGAGACTCTGCCTTTAGTCTTTGGACCTTTTATAAATATCTAAATAATTACTTTGTCTAGGCTTGTAGCTCATTTGGGTTTCTAGTCTCAACTCAATATCCCTGCTAGATAATCTTTTTTGTTGCCTCTTTTTAACTTTTTTCCTCATTTATTCGATGTTCTGCACTCACTTTGTGCCCAAAGCCTTGACATTGAACACACTTGGCAATTTTTTCAACACTTCAGTTATTTTCTACCTATTTTTTGATATACCAGATAATACCAATAAATACATATTGTCTTTATTTCCATTAATTTCCTTTCTCATTTGCAAGTTCAAGCACAAATTTACCATCTGCATATTCACGGATTTTAAACAACTCTAAGATATATCATCACTCAAAATAGTAAATAATGCAATTATCAGTCCCCATAATTGCCCTAAAAGTTGTAGCAAATAATTTCTTTGTCATCTTTAGACTTTGTGGACTCTAATTTATGTGTATACTGGGCCTTACCTTAGTGTTTATTACTCATGTGGATTTTAAATGCTTAGGGAAGGGGAGTTTCTTTTCCCAAATGCAGCAGCAGTTTGTGACTTCTTCAGTAAAGAAAACCCCAAAAAGAGGAATCTTGGAACTACTGAGTTTAAAATAGTCCCTGTGGGATCTAAACTTTGCGTTGACTTTTCTCTGTTATGTTTTGGGAGTTTTTCTGTCTTCCTTAAAGGCTGTTGGGAGTTTAACTGAGGACACAGTCCAGAATTTAAAATTTAGTAGTTCAAAAACCCAGAGGTTAAAGATTGTGACTCCATCTCAAATCATGCTTTGCACAAGAATGACTTTACCCCACAAATATTTTACTTGAGTTGAATATTTTTTACACTTTACACTTACAAAATTGTAAAATTTAGATTGAAAATTGTGTCCTGTTTGTTCCTAAGTTTTAGTGGGAGCCTGGTGCCTTTGATCCAAGCTTGCCCACACTTCCATGGAAGGAAATAAATGCTGTCTGCAGGAGCAGGGATGGAGCACATTTCAGCTTTTCCACCTGTGGCACAGCTGGATCAGTGAGAGAAGATGAAAGGCAGAAGATCAAATCAGTTTGGACAGGAGAGCTGGAAGTGCAGGAGGTTCCTCATGTGAGGAATTATTACCAGGCTAAAATGAGGGAGTTGTATTTTTAGTTTATAAGGTCCTTATTGACATAAGTAAGAAAATAAGGGATGATGAGGAGAACTCACATCAACGGAGGGAATACAGAGGGGAAGATTAATGTGATTTAATTTGGGGGATGAAGAAATTTCAGGAGCCCAAACTCTGGTCAGAGGGAAGGGATGGATTTGGGGCTGCAGAGCAAAGCTTGAAGAGGGAGGTGAGGGGGAGAAAAGTCATAAAAACAAATCAATAAGCCTTCAAATTTTTAAGATAAAAGTCTGTCTCATGTTGCTGGGCTTTCTGTCTGGCACCTTCCACTATCCCAGCTTGCTCCAAGCCCTGTCCAGCCTGGCCTTGGACACTTCCAGGGATGGAGAATCCACAGCCACTCTGGGACTGTCCTTGAGACACTGAGGAAATAGCTGCTGGGAAAGGTTGGGAAAGAAGCCTGGGGGAGGGATTCAGGGAGCCTGGAGTGGGCTCAGTGCATGCTGGGGGTGTGGAAGGAGGCAGGTGAGAGATTTCCATCTTGGAGCTGTTTTAGACTCCCTTGTTTTCCGTGGGGAATTCCCATTCAGCAAAGAATGGTGCCATTCTTGTGGAGTAATTCAGTGAATCTTGGTGATAGAATCTTGTATTAGAAACTTGTTAAACTGTAGAAAATACTCCCAAGAATTTCATCATTCAAGAATCTCATCAAAGCTTTTAAAAATAAATGAGTGTTGCAGAAAAGGAGAATTATCCAGGTAGCACAGAGTTAACCCAGGAAGCAACTTGACCTTCTAACCACATTAAACCCAAAGATTATGATGATTAAATTATAGCATTATTTATACTAAGTGATAGAATTCCTAAGAAATCCATGGAATCTGTGCCTTTTCCTAGCTGGAAGCAGTGACTCAACAACAAACTGACACTGTGACCTCAGCTGCCTAAAAGGACCCAACTTGCTTTGAAAAATATTTCCTTATGTTTCAAAAGAAAGAAGGAAAATCTTGCTGAGGTATTAAGATTTGTTGGCAGTATCTCTTGCTCCTACAGTACAGATTTCAGAATATCTCAGGCCTTGACAACCAAGAAATGAAAAGTTATGGGACAAGAAAATCCAGATTTAAATCTTCCCCTGCTGAGCTGGCAGTTAGATTGAAAATTGTTTGCATGCTAAGGTGGAGTTGCTGTGAGTAGTAGAAGGAGCAGTTGAAATGTCTAAATGGAGCTGTTGATTGGATTTAAGGAGATTTATTAAACTTTCCCTGTTCACCTCGTGGACAGTCTTTCTGCATGTTTATGTTTCATTTCCATGGTAAATGGGGCCCGTTTTCTATCAAAAAGATGAATGTGAAATAGAGATGTGGGATTGGTGATACTCAGAGTACAGAGCTGGTTGTCACCCAGGGAGGGGGATCACAAAAGTGCATTTCTTCCTGGAGGGTGTGGAAAAGGCAGAGACAGACGTGTCCTGGAGGTGCACAGGGAGAGGCATGGGACACAACTTGGGAAAAAGGAGATTCCAGTTGGGTACAAGGAAAATAAAAACTCTGGAGAAGTTGTAAAATCTGTGTCTTTGTAGGAATGTGAGACTCGATTGATAATGGCCTGAACATCCTGATCAAGTTGGACCTCCCTGGAGCAAGAGGTTGGGTTGGAGCCCTCCAGAGCTCCTTTCCAGCTGGTGCATTCTGTGATCCCAACAGTAGGAAGTGTAGATTTGCTATGGAATGAAGGAGTCATGAGGTTGTAGGGCTGGAGTCCTGCCCTAGGTCAGCACAGTGGGGTCGCTCTGGCCTGTGACCACTGCAGGATTTACAGGGCCCCACCTCTGTCCTGCCTTTGGGCCTTGGTGTATTTAATTTAATTTAATTCAGATTATAATTTAATTCTGATTATAATTAGTACAGCAAGAAATCAGGTGTAAGCTCAGCTCCTGGTTGAGTGAGTGCAAGGTGCAGGGCAGGAACAGGAGTCAATGTGAAAATACAGAAATCTGGGATCAGTTTCTGATCAATTATAAAGTTACATTTACTCTGTGCTAATTATTTTTTTCTTCATCTGACCATTGGATTTCTTGCCATCACTCTGGTTTTGAATGGCAGGATTATCTGCAAACACATAAACATTTATCTAGGTTGATTTCCTGTAAAACCATATCATTCTATATTAACTTTAAACAGCAAAAAACATTTTAGACTTCCTGTGAAGAGGATTTTGGTATGAGATTTTTGTCCTGCTGATATCCAGTGTATATTTTCATATTTGATTATTTGGTGTGTATTTCTGCTTGTATTATTTGCTGTACACAGGTTACCAAAATCGGAGATTTCAGGAAATACCTGGGGTTTTTTTACAATTTCAGTACCAGAGGCTCATAGATCACAGAGTGAGTGCTGGACACAAATATCCCATTTTAGGAGCTCGCTGCAGTGCACTGGAAGGGATGTAACTGGTTTATGACTTATGGCCATGTCTGCATGGACACTCACTCCCAGGGATTCCAGCCACATGATTTAGGATTCCTACCTCAGGGCTAAAATGCTGCTTTGCCTTATTTATCAAAGACACCTGAATGTGCCTTTGTCTGGTCTCTTAAGGAATAATGGCGTGGAAAGAGGGAGAGAGGGGAATTGCAGGACAAGGTTTAACAGCCTCCGTGGATCTGGAATGGTAAACAAGGGAAGATAACAGGGAAATGCTCAGGCTGGAGTAGGGAATTCGAGCTGGAAATAAAGAGTGAAATGCAGAAAGAGGATATTAAGACTAAATATCATGGAAGAGCATTCAGCAACACTCGTGGCTTTTTAAATGATTCTTCCAAAGAAAGCAAGGGAAAAACTCTTTTGGGACAAAGGCCCTTCTTTTCTTTTCTTTTCTTTTTTTTTTTTTTTTGTTTGCTTTTTCATTTTTTCCTGTTTCTCTCCTTCAGCTTAACCACTCAGTGTAAAAGAATCTCATCTGGGTATACAAAAGAATGCATTAAATTTTTGAGGCATGGCTGTGGATCTCGGCATCCCCGAAGCTTCGGCGAGCCGGAGGCGCCGGCTTTGCCGTGGGCGCCTGGGAGTGCAGCGTCCTCACCTGGGACATCTGGAGCAGCCCCATGCACAGGGGGTGTTCCATAGGGTCCTTAAAGCCCATCCCATTCCACCCCATTCCATGGACACCTTCCACCATCCCAGGTTCCTCCAGACCCCATCCAACCTGGCTTTGGGCACTTCCAGGGATCCAGGGGCAGCCACAGCTGCTCTGGGCACCCTGTGCCAGGGCCTCCCACCTTCCCAGGGAAGGATTTCTTTTCCATAGTAAAGAATTCTACTACTTAATTCTCCATGGTAAAGAATTCTATTTATAGTGAAGAATTCTTCTTTGTAGTAAAGAATTTCCCTCACCAGTTTCAGTGGGACTTCGTAGGCACGGAGAGATTGGGGTAGTTCAGGATTTAGTTTTAGATAAGTTGAAAAACATAAGAGTAAAAACTAAGCTGAAGTGGGTTGGGATGAAGAGAGGAAGATGGGAAGAAATTAAGCTTTTATAGGAGTGTTTTGCTTTTTTGGCTTGTTTTTAATGCCTGTAAATGCTGTTGCATTATTTACCATGAAAAGGACCTGGATGACAATTCCAGCAGTAGTGTGGACTATTTACTTTGAGATTAGAATCATTCTGTAGGAGCAAAAAGAGGGTGTGTATTTATGGGTGGCAAAGAAACCACCCAAATTTAAACTTTTAAATGGGTCAAATAGCTGAAAGTTTTGAACAATATCATTATTTTGACATGGATACTCCTTGGCTAAGCTTTTGATGTCTTTCCTTGAAAACCTTTAGTATTATCTCCACTGGCATAAAATTCTTACAGATCAAAATTGCTTTGGTGCTTTAAACTGATGAGTTAAACTGGCAACACCTCCCTGAAAAGGATAATTTGCCTTTTTCTCCAGCAGCCAAACTGTTGGACAGAGTTCTGCCCACTTCTCTTGCCCATTCATTCCTTCTCCACATGAAGGTTTTCTCCTCTTCTTGTGGTGGTGTCTCTGTGGGATAAAGAAGTGGAGCAGATAAAACAGATTTTTGGGTGTTTTTAATGGGAGGGATGATTTAGATGGATTCTACAAAAACTCCCCCAATAGGTTCAGCTTTTGGGAGGAGTTGTTTTTTTACTTGGAGCTTTACATTTTTCTTTTTCCCCACATACATATTTCCAGTCTTCCACCTATCCCAAATAACCATTAGAAACTAAAAGATCTTTTAAAACATGAAGAACTTCGGAGAAACTTTTAAATTTAAACCACAATTTTATCTTTGGGCTCAAACTCCTCCTTGCTGTCCCGAGAGGTTTTATGGCAATGCAGACACTCCAAATTTCCTTTTCTTGGAGAGCAGCCTGTGTTATCCATTAATTCCATAACCCAGCATTTATCCAAGCAGCTTTGGCACAGTTAGGCTGGGAAGAGGCAAAGTGCACCAGCACAGCCCTGGTGGTTCCTCCTGCTGACAGAAATGGGGATGTGCCCACTGTGGCTCTCCAGGGAAATGGCTGGAAAAATTAACAAATAAAAAAAAATTCCAAATCTCATTTCAGCCAGGCAGGAAAGGAATTCTGCTGTTACCTGCTGCTGGTTTAATTGTCCCTGTGGCTGTTGTGGAGATGTCTCAGTGGTGCTTCTCTGAGCCCCCAGAGGAGCAGGCAGTTTCTCTGGGAGCTTTTCTTTTTAGTAAAGATAAGATGGAAAGAGTAATGATGGAGACAAAACTGATAAGGGCAGGAGTATCAGAAGGAATGGCAGAGCTTTGGCTGAACGTGCCTTAAACAGGGATTTGTGCCAGTGGGAATCCTTGTGGCTTCCTGAGCTCTGGAAAGCACAGGTTGCTGAGAAAAAAATGATGAAGTCCACCCAGAATCATGTTTTTCCTTATTTTAATATAAAATAAAGAGGGGCAAAAGCCTATTAAGACTTATTCTTTAATTTGCCTAAACCCTCTGCTTTTCCAGCAGGCAGCACAGTGAGCTGTGAGGAAATAGGATTTTATCTTTATTTCACAAGGAAGGAATACAGGCATGGCTTCAAATAAATTTGCTATTAAGAAAAACTCCATTATTACATTTAAGGAGTGTTCTGAAGTTTCCAGGAGTGATTTGCAGGGGCTGATCTGTATGAGCTGCACATGCAACTGAAAAGGGAGATAAATTCTTTTCTGTTAGTAACACAATCATCTCTCAAGGTATTTTTTATTAAATTAGATTGGCGTAACTAAAGTGCTCCTGATGTCATTGGTGGATGCTCCTAAATCATCAGTAAAGAGCAGCTGATCTAAGTTTGGCCAAAGGAAGGAATGAAGTTTTGGAAGATTATATTCCTTGTTCCTGATTCCAATCAATCAGAATTTGATATTTGTGTACGGGCTTGTTTTAAAAGCATTGTAATTATGGCAGTGCTATAAATCTTATGTTAATGGAGAAGGAAAAAATATTAAATGTGACCCATACTTTAAACTTAAATATTCAGTGGATGTTCCTTACGAAATGAGGATGAAGGGAAAGCAGGTGGAGTAATAGGTCTGTGTGAATGTAGGCCTGGAAAAGTGGGATACATGGATTAAAAACATTTTAATTTTACATAAAGTCTTTTCCTAGATTTCAGTTTGATGCTGAACATGCCCTGCTATATAAAGAAGTATTCCTCTGTTAAATCTTGGGGGATTTGGAGGCACTTATGAATTAATTTGTTTCCAGGAGTTCCATCAAAAGAGAAATCTTTTGTAAAACTGCAGGTGTTAAAATACAGACCAAAAAACATTTCTTGGTCTGGGAAATTAGACACAGTTCTTAGCTGAATGTTGAAATTAAAATGCAGAAAAGACTCCTGAAACCTGTTAATTATTACTCTCAGATTTTAGAGAAATACTTTTCTAGACTTACTTTCAGGTTTCTTTGCTTAAAAATAAACAAGATATTTGTGATTTCATGGAAATCCTTCCAACAACACCAACATTTATTGTTTAAATATTGATAGCAGTTAAATAAATTAAAATATCCAGGAGAAGAGGGACAAGTGCAGACCCAGGGCAGCCCCAGCCACGGCATTACCCAAAACCAGGCAGAAACTGCTTGAAACATGGTATAAAACTCTGCATTTTGTGCTGAATAATTACAATTCAGTGCAAAGAAAAGGAAAATACTGTTGAATGGAAATTGTCATAAGATCAGCCAATTAACACAATTTTTCTGTTGCATTTGATTGCCTTTTCTGTCCTTGGAAGAAGCCAGAAAATAAACCAAGAGATGTATCTGAAGAGATGCATTTTTTTCTTTTGGCTGCGTAACCACAGATTGATACATTCATAAATTTACAACATTTTGGGCTTCTGAATGTTTCTAATTTCATTTTGGAGGAGAAGAATATTTCTTCAAACAACTGAGGCTCAACACTGTGCCATTTTTTTCCTTTTTAAAAGGAAGTCTCTGAAGAGATGTCAGTGTTTTATCTGCAGTGAAGTGTCCTCTTTTCAGGTTTTGATTCAATGTCATCATTGCTGGTTTCCAGTGTTTGAAAGCACAGGAGCATTAATTATTTTCTAATAGTAAATGTCAGTGTGCAGTTGTCTCAAAACCCACCAAAACCTGAACTTTTAGCCCAACTTGCACCATCTTTGTAGATTTTAACTACGAGCACTGCTAGGAAACAACAATCCAGCAATTAAAGCTTTGTTGCCACCCTTGTCTCATTGAGCCCCTTCAGTTTTTAGCTCTGAATTTAGAAAAATGGGAGTGTGGCATCAGTTGCCTGTGCAGATTTGTTACAGACACAGCCTGCCCTGGAGGCAGCAAACGCTGTCAGGGTGACAGCCACTGCCACAAACCAGAGGGGAATATTTTTGGAACCATCCAAACAGCAGAGGAAGAACATCCTGTTATAAACACACTGATACTTGCATGGCTGGAAAAACATTATTCTCTTTTCTTCCTCAAACACAAAAAAAATAAACAACAGGGAGTAGTGTTCTCACCCTTCCACTCATTTTTCCACGTTTCACGTTTTTGGGAGAGCCCTGGTTCTTCACAGGGTTGGAAGCTGACAGGAATTTTGTGTTTCTCTTCCAACTGTGTCACCACCCTAGCAGGGATTTGAGGAGGTCACTACAACTCACTGTGCCACCACGGTTTTGTGGGAGTAGAGTAAGGCTCTGTCACCTCCACGTGACTTGGGAAGAGAATTACGCTTGGGAGGGTATTTTTGGATACAGGAGATGTTTGGGTGAATGGAGATGCAAAGAGGGGTTTTTTTTATACCTAGAAATTATAAAAAGCCAAAATCCTTTTTTTTTTTTTGGAGATTGTTGCATTTGCTGCTGCGTCACCTGAGAGGTGAGGGACGTGTGAGTGGTCACTTGGTGGTTATTTTAATGAGTCTGACTGCAGAGAGCACTTGGGTGAAATATGAGTAAATCTCATTACTCTGACGGTGGTTGCCTGACTACAAAGAAAGTTTATATTTAGTAAACTACTCACTCCTGTGACCTAGTTTGCTGGGGATGATAATTTTCTTAGCGTGGCACTGAGCTTACTTTTCCCTGTTCAGTTTCCATGAATGAGGGATTCTTCCCATCTCTGGATTTCTGGGCTACTCAGAGCAAGGAAGACTCTTGGAAGTGAACTCAGTCCATGGATTCCTTCCCAATATCCCATCCATCCCTGCCCCCTGGCAGTGGGAGCCATTCCCTGGGTCCTGTCCCTCCATCCCTTGTCCCCAGTCCCTCTCCAGCTCTCCTGGAGCCCCTTTAGGCCCTGCAAGGGGCTCTGGGGTCCCCCTGGATCCTTCTCCTCTCCAGGTGAGCCCCCCCAGCTCTCCCACCCTGTGGCCACTTCTGTGCTCTGTTACTCTGCTCAGCTTTAAAGAGAGATTAGCTGCTACAGAAGTATTTAGAATTAAACCAGAAAGGAAGAAAATGGAGATATTTGTGTTTGGAAGAGAAATGGGATTTCTTTCTAATGGAGTTTGTGTCTCGTTGAGGGCTGGGGGATTTATTTCTTCCAGAAATATTTTGGTTCTCAGAAATTTTGATAGCGCTGGGATTTTGCCTGTAGTGATAAATAAAGTATCTGTTGTCTATATACATAGAGAAAACACATTTTTTTACTCAATATACTTACATAGATATAATATTTACGTATAATATGTGGATTAGACTTAAATATGAGATACAGAGATGAGAATCTGGTGCAGAGTACAGCACAGCATCCCCAAAACTGCCCTTGCCCAGAACACCATGAAATTTGTGAAATTAGTGAGGCCCTCCTACTTCTAGTTAAAATATCTTCTTGTTTTCTAAGGGTAATTAGAAAATTCTGTTCCATTGGTGTCAATAAAATGGTAAATAACAGTAAAAAGTGGAATTTTTCCTTAGGACAATCTTGGAGTAGACTCATCTGTCATGTGATCTCATTAGTCCTCGCTCACTCATCTCTGACAAAAACAATCTGACCTGCTTTATTTATTTCTCACTTCAAACTATTAATTTAAAAGAAAGATTGAGGCAGCCTTTTCAGCATTATTGTGGAATAAAGGAAGGAAAACACTCGTGTGTTTTCCTCCTCGTTCTTCTCCAGAGGGAGCCTTTGGAACTGAGCTGGATCACAGTGGGGGTTCTGAGCTCAGAGGAGAATCCAGCCCTGCTCATTCCTGCATGTTCCTGGTCCTGTCCTGCTCCTGCACTGCACCTCCCAGGTGTGAAAATGCAAAGATCCCTTCAGTGGTTTTCCAATCTGCTGCTCCTTTACATTTGCCACTACAAAAAAAAAAAAAAAAATTAGGAAATATTTTCCCAGCTCTGTGTGCAGATATTCTGTTATGCATCGAAAATTTCTGCTGTTTCCTGCGTGCATTTATCTTGCTGTGGAATAATTTTCATGTGACTGGAAGGATTTTTTCTCACAAACAAGAAAAACACCTCCCAGAGGCAACAACTGATGGAAATTGCAGAGGCTTTGGAGTGTTTCTGTGTGGTGCATCCCAAAGATTCCCTTATCTTAACAGAAAATGATGTGAGATTTTGCACCTGTCTGAGCTGATGGGGTTTTTTTCATTCCTAAACATCTCTAGGAAACTCAGGCGTGTTTGTCACCCATGAGATTGAAGAATTATCATGGAATTCTGGAATGGTTTGGGTTGGAAAGGACTTTAAAGCCCATCCAGTGCCACCCCTGCCATGGGCAGGGACACCTTCCACCATCCCAGGTTTCTCCAAGCCCTGTCCAGCCTGGCCTTGGGCACTTCCAGGGATCCAGGGGCAGCCACAGCTGCTCTGGGAAATCCATTCCAGGGCCTCCCCACCCTCCCAGCCAGGAATTTCTAAATTAATTGTGATTTAGTAATGAATTTTTGAACATTTAATAATTCTTGTCATCTATTCAGACAGTTCAGCTTCTTCAAAGTTGTTGCATGGGAATAAATTAACAAAAATTTATAGGAAGTTTCATATCTCAGAAGATACTAAATGTTGAGTTGTATCTAAAGAAATGTTTTGTCCCTGGTCCAGGAAGAAATTTTTTAAAAAAAAAGAGAAATCAAAACAGATTCTTCCATTTGAGCAGAGACATATGTTTGGTGGGTTGGCACCAGACTAAGATGCAGAATCCTGTAGAACCAACTCTTCATACTCTGGGATATTTAGAGGAACAACATTCAAAATAAGGTGCTGGAGAATATAAGAAAAAGAGAAAAATTTTAAAAAGAAGAACAGGGAACACCTGAAGGGCAGCACAGAGGAATTCCAGGCACTCCTGGGCTGTGGGGACCAGGAAGGGGTGTCCAGGATCCATAGGGATCTGTTGGATGGGGCTTGGAGCAGCCTGGGACAGTGGAAGGTGTCCCTGCCCATGGCTGGGGGTGGCACTGGATGGGCTTTAAGGTCCCTTCCAACCCAAACCATCCTGGAATTCTGTGGAACTCTGTCTTCATTTGTGTATCAAATGTCTCAGAGGAGTCAACACTGTAAATTACATCGTGTGTTCTTAAACAGAAAAGATTTCATTTCATCAATAAATTCCCATTAATTGGAGGTGAGGTCATGGTGACACTACCTGGTCTTAGGGTGATAATCATAAAATCAGATGGAGAAAAAATGAAGCACTCGGGTGCCATTCAGCAAAATTAACAAGTCCCAAGAAATTCAGCAGATTCCCTTGAAAGATGTGGTTAAACACAGAAGAAATTTCTTCCCAGTGCTGAGATGCTCCAAGCCCTTGGAGAAGGCTTAGAGGTTTTGAGAACAAAATTAATGATACCCTTACAATTATTGCAGTTGTTCTGTTTGAGAGTGATGATTAAATCTGATCAGAAATAACATCTGCAGTGGGAGCAGAGTTTAAATATCTGGATTGTGGCTGTGCAGTTCACAAAGAAAACAGAAAATAGAAAATATCATCTATTAACACAAAAGGCAACATGAGAATGATTTACTTGTCAGCAAAAAAAAAAATAAAATACAGATCTTTTCATGGCACTGAACAAAATCTGGGAGATTAAGAAGTGAATGGGAAGTTTGAAGCATGGTTGACAGAAAACCTCAGCACCAAATTATGTGAACAAAGTCACTTTAAGGGAAGACTCAGAACCACCTTGGAGACTCCAGACAAGATCTGTTTGAAGTGGCCCAGTGAAATATTCCATCATCATCCCAGAGCTGCTCCATATTATGTGTTCTCCCTTTAAAATGCCATTTTTCACTCCAATTCTCAATCCACTTCCCAGTTTCCAGCAGGTGAGCTTTCCTCTTTGGAGCCACTGATCCAAACTTCTGTGCTGAACTCATTAAAGAAATCAATTGTTGGATCCTGCCTTGCTTCTGTACCAGTTTTTTCCTTGGACTTTATTGGATTGGGCTTAGGGTTTTGGTTAGAGACCAAATAAAGGACACCAAAGCCAACAGAGCTGTCAAAAAGTGCTGGTGGAACTTGGTGATCTCAAAGGCTTTTTCCAACCTTAACTACTCCTGATTCTAAAGGGTTCTAAGTTTTGGCTGCACAAGGTGTGGATTTAAAGGTGACTGGTTTGGGTTTAGTGGTTTTGGGGTTGGAAAAGCCCTCCAAGGTCATGGAGTCCAAGCTGTGGCCATCCCCACCTTGTCACCAGAGCCCTGAGTGCCACCTCCAGGCGTTCCTTGGCCCTCAGTGCTCCAGCATTTGGTGTCTTGCATTGGGTTGTTCAGTGATGTTGAGCTCATCACCAGACCTTTCTCACCTCTTGTTTCCCAGAAACTTCTGTGACCTCCAGGTCTTCCTTGAGCCTTCAGTCATGAAAAAAACTTTTTTCCACTCCTCTGCTGCCCCTCAACCCCACCTTGAGCCATGTCTGGAAATTCCCCACCAGTCTGCCAGGGCAGTGTTGCTTGCAGGGCCTGCACAGCAGCTTTTGAGGAGTCCACTGCCTCATTTTGTGTCTGGGATGTTCTCCCCACGCTGATCCATCCATCCCCAGCTGGGCAGGCTGGAGGTGCAGGGACAGCCAGTTGCTCTTTCAGGTTTGTGTGAGAAAGAGAGGGAGCAGAATCGTGGGCAGATTTATTTCAGAGACTGATGGGGGTTATTTCCTCTACGAGGATTTCACTTTTGTGGAAGCTCTGGAAGGAGCAGAGTGTCCATGTAGGTATTCCATAATCTGCTTTTTAAGATGTTTTTTCTCAGGTGGTGGAAGTCAGGAAGGTTTTCCTTTGCTTAGACTTGGATTCCTCCATGCTCTTAGAAAGTCTAAACCAAGTGGAATTGACTGAGTGAAAAACTGTTTACAAGACAAAAACTTCTGGGCCCGATGAGTTTTCTAGTGATTTAATTTTTTATATTTATCTTTCCATAGCTACAGTGCTGAGACATGAAAGCAGCACTAACAAATTATGCTCTGGGGTTATATTGTTGAATAATTTTATTTTTTAAAAGCATAACTGGCATTTATAGCGACCTTGTCTTAAAGTTACCTTTAATTTCAGTCTAGGGAGGTGGTTTAACTTTTCATAATCTATTAGTGCTTATAATATGTCACATTTCAATACTAATTTGTAATTTTATTTAATTGAAATTTTAACTCACGAGACCCTTGCTGTTGTTATTTTGGTATAACAGTGAATTCCCCAAGTTAGGTGTATTTTTAAATATACTAATGCAGAATAATTATCATATTCCTCAAGCAGATCAATCCCTTCCCATGCAGTGCCTGTTTATTTATAACAGCACCTCCTAAATTCATGTGTTGCATAAAATTGTGCCTTTTTAATAAATAAATCCATCAGTATTTAGCTCTCATGGCTGATTTTCTGCTCTGGTGTTGTTCTGCAGATCCTTGTTGACGATGGTGGTCGCTGGAGGCAGCACTGTTGAAGATTATATCATTTACAGACAAGATCTCTGAAATCTCTTTCCTTCAGGCAGCAAAGGTAACTCAAATAATCCACATTATGCAGTAATAAGTTCATTGTTAGCCTCCAAAATTAAACAGCAGCTGAAGTTTGGGAGTCTGACCACTCTGCCAATTTTTAACCTCTTTTTTAATGTTTATTTATTCTGAAGTGAAAAATAATAAATATCCGTGGAAAGAGCTCAGTTTCTTCTCCTCCTTTTAGTTACAGGAATATCTCTCCTTGCTTAGCTTCTCTTTTTTTCCTGCACTTAATGTTTTTCTTTATTCTTCTTTTCTCATGAGTGTTTTGACCTGCAGATCAGTTACAATATTTTTGTGGTACTGATGAGAACCAGCACTACCTTAAAATGTAAAGAGTAATTGAGGATGAGGTTTATGCTCAAAAAGACAAAAATTAGGTGAAAAAAAGGGTAAAACAGTGGTAAACCTCTTGAAAATGTCTAGAGAATTTTAGAAGTATGACTTCTTTAAATGAACTATTGAAAGCACAAATCTGATGTATCCTGTGCCATTTATTTTTTCTGCTTGTATTATTTATTATCAATAAATGATCCAAATAAATGAGGATATTAGGGAGAGTTTTGTTTATGGATCATTTTTCCTGTTTTGAAACTTAACTCTCTATCATAGGTAATATGGGACTTTTTTTTTTTTCTATTATGGAAATAGAGCTAATTTTCCCACTCATTATCTGCTGTTAATTTAATGTGTGGCAATATCTGAAATTTAGTGCTGATTATGGCAGTAGATTTTTGGTTAGCAGTACAGCTCATCTATGAGCAAACCAATTAAGACATCATTTCAGAATATAATTGAGCTCCTAATGGGGCACTTGAATTCACTGGGAATTTACATATTTGCTTTTCTTTGCTTTAGCAGAGAGGTCCAAAATGAGCCTCCAGCTTCAGTTTTGAACTTCTGGAGGCACCAACTCGAGCTGAGGCTTTTCAAAGTAAAATGCTCTTGAATAAGGGCATGGATAAATTCATGGATGAGCTCCTTAATTCTCAAATCTGAGCTTTGGATGGCTCTTAGGAGGTGGGAATTTGGGGAGCACAACCTCCACTGTTCTTAGGATGCTCTGATGCATCACAGTTAAAACTGATTTAAATATAAAGTTTGTTCTGTGTTTGTAATTAATTTTCTTCTTTTAGTCAAGTCAGGATCTGCTGGGAAAGGGCTCATTCTGCAAATCTTTGTCATACATATCTTTCTAATACACATATTATATATATATATATATAAAATCTCTATTTCCAAGCAGTATCAATAGAGAATTCTTGGAAGTGCTTTGTTAGCCCACACAAATTAAGGGTCTCATTTATGGAGGCTTTGAAAATGAAGGGAAAAAAATGAAGGCAGTTCTCTGCCTTTTTCATTTCCCCTTCCTTTGGGATTTTTTTGACCCTCAGAAGGAAGATTTTTCCATTTAAAAGACAAACAGAGCTCAGAGAGGGTATTTATGCCTCTGCCTTATTGAGGGGTCGGGTTTGTCTTGTTGTCACTCTTCCCTTCCAGGACCTTTGTGTGTTTTCATTTGTTCTAAAATAGGAATCTACACCATTTGGAAAACCAAATGTTTTGGGGGAATAATTATCAAAGTCTGTGTTTGGGTTCTGAAAAACCTTTTTTTTCTACATGAAAAACTAGGGCAGGGAAAGTAGTTTTCTCTGTAAGGTTCATGTTGTTCTGGTTATTTCCTGAAAGTTTTAATATGTACATGTGGATAAACCTCAGGATGCTCCAGTGAAATCCAAGAAAACATTTAGTTCTCATTCTCAGCATCTTGATTTGTATTTTGTACTCTTTTTTTTTTTTTTCCCCCACTAAAGTGCTCCCAGCTGTGCAGGTATTGCAGCCACTGCTGCTGTTCCATTTGATCTATTTTTAAAAGCAGGGGTTCTCTGGATGGAATCCACATTCCTGTGTAGTCCAATACTCCCAAACCTTCCTGACCCTGCCTCACCCACTCAGACCTCATGCATTATCTTTAATTATATGATAACATTGCTATTTTCCTCCATAGGAAACCCTTCCATTAAATAGATGGAATTTAACCAGCAATCCACTGCCTTTAATTGTTCAATCCTTCCTTTCTCAGTAATGTTCAGGCCTTTCCCTGCAGATGGAATTCACAATTTGCTTTTGTGCTTTCTTGCACCTTTTAGCAACAGGTTTTGAAGAATCCCACACTGGTTTGGGTTGGAAGGGACATTACAATTCATCCTCCCACTGTCCCAGGCTGCTCCAGCCTGGCCTTGGGCACTGCCAGGGATCCAGGGGCAGCCCCAGCTGCTCTGGGAATTCCAGCCCAGCCAGGAATTCCCAATTCCCAATATCCCATCCAGCCCCGCCCTCTGGCAGTGGGAGCCATTCCCTGGGTCCTGGCCCTCCATCCCTTGTCTCCAGTCCCTCTCCAGCTCTCCTGGAGCCCCTTTGAGCCCTCTGAGCTCTCCCTGGAGCTTCTCCTCTCCAGGTGAGCCCCCCCAGCTCTCCAGCCTGGCTCCAGAGGGGCTCCAGCCCTGGAGCAGCTCCTCTGGACTCTCCAGCAGCTCCAGGTTTTCCTTGTGTTGGGGGCAAATCCTGCATTAATAACACAGAAATTTGGGTCTGCAGCCCCCAGGAGGGTGAGTGGTGTTTACATCTGTTCATCTTTTTAACCATGGACAATCCCAGCACGGAATTGGAAGGGATTTGGTGCTGTGCAGTAACTGACAGACACATCCAGTGCCCTGTGCCTTGTCTCTGGGACACTCCTGAGCAAACTCCAAACCCCAGAATTCAGCTCCTGTGCAGCTGTGGCACACGGAGCCTTGGCTGTGCTCCCTCTCTGCAGGGCCTGGCTCCCAGCTCTGGCATTCCCAAGCTTTGGGCTGGGCTCATCCTAAGGCAGGCAGCAGGCCTGGCTTCCAGGCCTGGCTTCCAGCACTTTCTCCTCAATTGTCATTAAAAGCAAGGAGCCCGTTTGCCTTTTTGGGAGCCCTGATGTTTTTCTGAGAACAATCAATTTTCTGTCTGGCTCTGTCTTCTTTCCATATGAAAGGCTTGGAGTTTTGTGAAATCCCAAGGTGCTCTCTCTAAAGCAAGGTATAAATGAATTCTACCTTCTTAAATTTCATAAAACGAGACCTACTTCATTTGAATTTTTTGTTCTGCAGAAATTATTTAGAGGATTTGGGTTAAAAAAAAAAAAAAAGACGTTTTCCTAATGTTGCTCTGTAATATCACAACTTTTAGGAGCATTTTAGAGCCAAATTTTCAAAGTACATTTGAAATGTAATAGATTTGATAAGTTGTTCTCTTTCTGAGCAGAAATTTTTGTACCACTTCTGCCAAGTTTTTGCACAGAGCAAGAAGTTTGTTTTCCATGATCCCCGTTTCTCTTCCAGCTGCTCCTTCTGAAACTGAATTATGGGCTGGCATTTTGAATTTTTCCTTACAGAGATACTGTAAATAAAACCAACTACAAAGGCTTTTCATTTTGAAAAATTGGAGCAGCAGGCACCCTGAACAAAAGGAAATGTTCTCAACACGTCTTTTATTGTAACCAAATTAATCAAGCTCAGAGATTTAGTTGTAATTTCAAAGTTAAATGTTTAGGTAATGCAAAACTTTTTAATCCTGCAGTGCCTCTCTCTTTAAAATTCAAAGCAAAGTTGTTACAGTTAATTTTTTTAATAGTTAATTTTTCTTAGCAAAGCTAAATTGGCTTCCTACAACCCCAGGAACCTGGATACCTCCAGAAAGTTTTGAGGTTCTTGGGATATCTCCAGAAAATGTTGAGGGTTTGGATTATTTCAGTCTGTGGTATTAGAAAATGTTACATATCTCCATCCTTAGGTTTTCCTGAAATATCACAAGAAATTTCTGTGAAGTAAAAGCCACATCTTTTTGCTGAAAGGGCTACTGGTTTAAAATAACAGATAAGAGCTCCTGTCATTATTTATTAATTATAAATTATAAATTATATTTAAAAGAAGAATGTATAGTGTAGAACTTAAGATCAACCGAATTATTCTTTGCTGTTGAAACACCAAACCAAACTCAGATCATTGATTTTTGTTTTAATAATTCCTTCTAAAAAAAAAAAAAAAACAAAAAAAAGAAGCTCAAGGGCAGCAAATTTAAAATGTAGCTGTTAATGAAAACCTAGGAAAAGTTGAGTTTTTTTACATGAAGGTGACCTGAAAGGTTCTGAAGGGATTCTTTTTTTCCTTTTGCACTTCAGTTTTGTTTTCTTTTCCCCTTCCTATCAATTCACATCCTTGGAGGGCCACTATCATGGTGAAAAATGTATTAAAATGCTTAAGGAAGGCATCATCATTTTTGAGATTCTCAACTGGCCTTTTCCTAGAAGGATCCCAGCCCAGGGAAATGCTTGAAAATTAAAACCAGGGATGCTTTTAAAATCAAACACACCAAGTTTCTGAAGAAAAGAGCCTCTCTTCCTCTCCAAACCTGTGGTGATCCTCCAGAGCTGAACACAAAAAAGGTTCTTTTTATTTTTTTACCCCATTCCTGAAAAATATTCCTGAGAGGTAAAGATTCTCACCAAGGTGGGTCAGTAATTGCCACAGTTGGCTTTGGCTCAGCCTCCCAAGCTAAGTTTGGATCACTTCAAAGGATTCATCACATTTCTTTGAGGTTTCATCACAGAATTATGGAATCATTTGGGTTGGAAAAGACCTTTAAGGTCACAGAGTCCAACCATTAACCCAGCCCAAGTCCACCCTGAATTTATTGGTGCCATTCTGAGTGGGGGCAAAAGCAGCTGAATTTAGGGAAAGGGAAGATGAACTAAAATTTCTGTTTAAAAACTCATCAAAAGTTAAAATATCTCCTCTTTTTTGATCAGTCCTTAATCCAGGAACTAAAACTGTTTAGGACACAGATCCCAGTGAATTTTCCATGGAATCTGTTTGAGGTGCTCATTGTTTAGATGTTAGAAAACAAAATGCTCTTGTTCCTTCTGTACCACATAAATGGGAGTGCTCACTGGTGAATCTTTGTGTGATTTGATAATAAATAGTTCAGGAAGCAGCTCCAGGAGTGAATTCCTGTTTCATTCCTGTCCCAACAAGGGAACAGCACCACAGGTGCCCCTTCAATAAAAGGCAACAGAGGAAAATCATAAATATTACAGGTATTATAATGTATATCTAACCTCCCCTAGATAATTCCAGCACCATTTTTATGCTGCTAATTTTTATTTGGAAGTTTTATACCTTTGCCAGTGCAGACATTTATGTTGGTTCAGGCCTATATATATATTTTTTTTTTTTTTCCTTAAGTTTTCTTTTTATCTGCAGCACAATTTCAGCATTTGAGTGGCAGCGAGTGACATTTGCAGAGGACAGATCCTGCAGGCAAATGAGCAGGTGACAGGAGGCACAATGGCACTCAGGAATAGTCTGACACGTGGGTGTTCTGACTGGAGGATCCTCTTTGTGCTCAATGAAGTTCTCATGGAGCAGCTTTCAGTTGAAATTGTATTCTCAGAGTATAGAATTCAATATATCCCCATCACACACAGCCTTCAGCTGGGCTTCTTTACACCATTCCTGGTGTCATTCTACCTTAAAATACCACTTGGAGTGCAGAAAGCTGAGTAAAGTGCCTCTGAGTGTTGTGTCACAAAGATATGCACGTGCCTTGATCAGGTTAATATTTATTCAGTTTTTTGTGATCCTTGGAAAACAGTTATTGGGAACTGGTGATGGGAGAGAAAACTTTGTTCCTGTAAAGGGCACTTCAAAACTCACTGGAAACACAAAACTTTGATCTTCCAGTGAAGCAAGTTAGCAAATCCCTGATTCAGGTGATGCTGCATAAAAACAATAAAGGCATATTAGCAATATTTGGTTGGTTTTTCCATCTGTTATTATTAAGGCTGCCCTGTTCTGCAGCCCTGCAATCCTGTAAAATCCAGCTCTTCTGCAATGTCTCCTCTTGGAAAGGACTGTGAGGGTTTAAAGGTAAGCCAGGCACCTTCCTGAGCACAAGGGTATAAAATCTGGGGGTTCCTACCAAATATTTTTCCTTTGTTCAGTTGATTTTTTTCTTTCTTAGTACTTAAAAGGCTTTTTTCTAATGCCTTTTCAGTGGAAATCATGATTATGATCTAATCCATACATAAAACTGATTTTTCTGCTTCGTCTTAAATTGCATTTCCTTGATGATCTAAAATCTAAAATACATTTCAAGCCTTTAAAAATAGACCACAGAAGGGGACAAGTCCCTGCTCTGACACAGATGTTTCTGCAGGAGGGCCGATGCCCTCAGATTATCATGGTCCCATCTAAACATATTTAAAATACAAAATTACACATTCTCCATGAATAGTTTTGATTTGGGCTGCAGGAATGTGGAGCTAAAATTCCAGTTAAAGATGGTTCATAATTATGAAGGACCAGCCTGGCTGCAGCTGCAGGGACAGGGATAAGGACACGAGATGAGCCTGGAGCAGGAGATGGGAATCACACACCTATTCCTGGAAAAACAGGCTCTGAGAGCCCATGTTTAGTGCCCAAAGTTGCATTTGAGTACTTTTGTGAAGAGGGGAGTGTGGCTGATGCATGAGAAAATGCTTTCAAACCAGGAATACTTGCTGGGAAACCTCTTGTGGAGTGAGGATGGGAGTGGGGCCTCAGTGGGCACGGTGAGGTTGTGTCTGGCATCTCTGGGTCTGCTCCGTACAGGATTTGATTTCCTGCCCCACGGGTCCTTTCTCTTTTCTAGGCATCCAGGGGACAGTAAGGAAGGGCTCTGGGGTGACTTTCCAGTTCCTAAAGGGGCTCCAGGAGAGCTGGAGAGGGACTGGGACAAGGGATGGAGGGACAGGACACAGGAATGGCTCCCACTGCCAGAGGGCAGGGATGGATGGGATATTGGGAATTGGGAATTCCTGGCTGGGAGGGTGGGCAGGGGCAGGGCTGGAATTCCCAGAGCAGCTGGGGCTGCCCCTGGGTCCCTGGCAGTGTCCCAGGCCAGGCTGGACAGGGCTTGGAGCACCCTGGGATGGTGGAAGGTGTCCCTGCCATGGCAGGGGTGGGAATGGATGAGCTTCCAAGCCTGTCCCTTCTGGGGTTGTATGAATTTCAGAATTTCAGAAGCCACAGGCCAGGAGAGAGCCCAGTGAGTGTTCCCAGCCTTCCTGCAGCTCCCAGGCTCACCTTTCACAGACCCTGCTCACAGCTCCTGTTTCAGAGCCTGGCACTGACAGTGAGCTCACCACAGCACCTAGAAACTGTTCCCATATTAATTACCCATAACAGTAACAAAACACATTTTATATAAAATTACTGCTCTTCTACCTCTCATCTGGATGATCTTAGAACTCTTTTCCAACTTTAACCATTCTGTGATCTGGACTGAGGTATTTTCTGTGTTTTATACATATGAAATCCTTCCTAATTCCATTTTTGCTTGTTGTTGTTGCAGTCCATTATTCCTGGTGCACCTCCCTCAGCCGTGCTTGTGCTTCAGCCTTTTCTTGCAAAAAGGAAAAACGATGCCAGTTGGGAAAAGTTTGTGCAAGGCATTTGTGTGGAAATGATCTCCCAGCCAGGGAGCTGAGGAGCACAGCCCAGTGTGCTCCTGCTCTGGCTCTGTGGCATAAATTTGATCTATAAAGTGCTGCCTTTGTAGCTGCACTCCTGATGTGCCTTGGTTTTTTATCCCCTAAATTACTAATACAATGTGGTAGATTTTAAACAAAGATATTTTTTTTTAGAAGCTGAAACATTTGTTAAGGTAAGGCTTGTGCTGTCCCAAATAAATAGTTCAACACCAAATTTGGAGGGAGATAAAATGGCATTGCTGTGTATTCAGAGCCTGCACTCCAGGTGTGGACTGACAGAATTCCAGCAGGGTCTGTTCTCTCCCACTGTGGAGAAATTCTGGAGGAAGAGCTAAAACCATAAGTGATTTTTGGGTTCAGGTCAGGGGGATTACATTGCTGGCTGGAAGGAAAGAAGGGTCTGGCTTCCTCCTCTGTGATCAATCCCTAAATCCAGAAGGATGTAAGAAGCTGAAAGCAGTTTAGCCCCTCAGCCTGGGAAGTGAACTTTTAAAAATGGGATGAAGGGAAGAGGTTGCAAGGATTACAGACTCTTCCTTCCTTGTAGGAATAGCAGGGCTGTGCTCCCTAGAGCAAATTCTAGCTTAGATTCCAGTTCATGGAATATTTACAATAATGGGAAGTATTCACTGAAAAGGGAGGGAAAAAAACCCCAAACCACAATGTACAAAAGATCTGCTGGACTGACACAATGGTAAATTATTAGGTGGAAATAGAAATTTATAAAATATGAATCTAGGATTGAACTGTATGTTGTAGCAGTGAACTAAGTGTGATTTAGTGATGATAAAAAGGTGATTTTAAAGCAGACAGATTGAGGATTGTCCCCTGGAATTGCTGAATCCTGGAGTCCTGACTCTTGATGGCAGATTTGAAAAAGCATTTCAGTTACATGCCCGAATCACAGAATCACAAACACAGCTCTGTAATGACTGAATTTCATTGTTCCTTTCCTGAATTTCAGTGCTCCATTCCTGCATTCTGGAAAGGCCTCTCATTCCAAGTCCCTGACCCTTCTTCTGCTTTTCAAACATTTAGGTAACTCTGCATCAGGTTTTGCAAGATGAGCTCTAGGACAGAGATTCCAAAATTCCAGTTAAATTTCTTCTTACCTGTCCTTGAACTCATTTAGAAACACTGTCAGTGCTGAAGCCATCCCTGTTGTTCATTTCCATGAGTCTATACCTCCAATAAAAGGTAAAATATAAAGATTTTGGAGGAGCATTGAAGATGTTTCTGATGAGGTTTTCCTGTGAAGGTCTAGAGAAAATAAACATGAGTTCTTCTATCAGTAGATCTTGCCGTAACATCTGCAACTTGATGATTTAAGTTTAATAAATTACTAAATTCAGGGTTTGGCCAACACAAGTGAATGGTGGGACAACCTGTGGCACATCTGGATTTGTCCAAATGGATCTTGAGTTTGTCCTTGTCCACAGCAGCTCAGAGCCTGACAGTAAAAGAAAACAGAATATTTCTGAAAGCTGAAAGCTCAGAACGCTGCATTGATGCTTTCAAGACTAGAAAGCAAAATAGTGCAATAAACCAAAAACCTGATCTGTGCTTCTAAAGAAAATGCACTAAAATATCTGAAAAGCTGCGAGGCACCCTTTGAACATTAGAAAAACTTGCATTTTATCTCCTTTTCCCTCAAAGGCCTGGTCTTGGTGTGGTTTCAAATGCAAAGGTTGGTGATCTCCAGGGCCTGGATGCTTTTTCCCTTTGACATTTCCTAAGCACCTAATAAAGAATGGGAGGGCCTGCTGGCTGCCTAATTAGAGTGATTTAATTTTTTAACAGCTTTCAGTAGGTGTCACATATGGTGCCTCTGGATGGATTCTGACAAGAGTACAAGATGAAAGGCCTTTGGCCAGTCCTGTGCAGGAGCCAAACTGTCTCTTCAGCTGCTGTTGTTTCAGTGGTTCACCAGAACCAGTCCAAAAACAGCTTTAGGGATTTGGGAGGTGGGAGCAGAGCTGTCCTCATGTCCCTTAATTCCCTCGGAGTCACCCTGAGCTGTGCTGGTGCCTGGTGGCTCCCCTGGAGGTCTCCCTTCAGTGGGAAGTTCTCTTTGGATATTTGGGAGCAGGACACCAACGTGTGCCTTCACCATGGACACTGGCAGGGTGTGGGCAGTGATTCCCAAAGCTTCACATCCCAGATTATCATGGAATCATGGAATGGCTTGGGTTGGAAAGGACATTAAAGCTCATCCCACTCAAGGGCAGGGACACCTCCCATTGTCCCAGGCTGCTCCAAGCCCATCCAGCCTGGCCTTGGGCACTCCCAGGGATCCAGGGGCAGCCCCAGCTGCTCTGGGAATTCCAGCCCAGCCCCTCCCCACCCTCCCAGGGAAGATGCCAAGGCTCCTAACAGGTGATTTTCCAGGAGGAGTTATCCCTGAGGGGATCAGTCTGGGAAAACTCCTCATTAGGGGGTTAAAACCACCAGGATTTGCAGTGTTCCAGAGAACTCTTCCAGAAGGAAGTTTAGCAGCTGGTAACTTCCCAATGAACATTCCAGAAAGCTCTCTGGCATCTCTTGGAATGCACCTGAGCAGCAATATTACTTCTTGCCTAAAAAATAGAAAAATATGTTAAATTGTATTGATGCTACAGCAAAAGCTACCAAAAATAAATGGGATGCTTGTTCCTTTTTGTCCCCTCCAAAGAATAAAAACTAAGCCTAGAGTTAAGTTCTATCCCTGGCAGTTTATTAAATTTAAAGAGAGGAAAGAAGAAACATTGGCCCTGTTAGACTTTTCAGTGGTTTGAGAAAGAAAAAGTCCCTTTGGAATGGAAAGAGAAAATGAGCCTTGCTTTGAGTGCTGGAAGCCCAACAGTTAAAATACAAGAAATCTTGTACTATTGCAATTCCTGCTCAGTTAAAGGGAACGTGGAAATTCTGAATTGTCTGTCCCAGGAAATGGACTCTGCTTTGAAATGTGTACAAACTGCAAACAGTCTATGCCAGAACTCCTTGTGCTAGTGCCAGCTAAAAGCAAGAAAGAAAGGGGGGAAAAAAATCAAATTGATGGGTTTCAAAGCTGATAATTGTGCTTGAGTGCTGTGGCTGTAAATCACTGAATGACTTTTCCTTGGACACAACAGTCACTGCATGTAAATGTACACATATTGCCTTTGCAATAGTACAAAATACCTGAAATCCTCAATTCCAGTTATTAAAATACAACCTGATGCAACATTTCACCATTTGCCTTAACCTGAGATGATTCCATGAATGTCAAATACCATAATGCTGAGGGAAATCAAAATTCATGCACAACATGATGGCAGAATGTGTGACCTTAACTTCAGAGCAGCACAACGTGTTAAATTATCTTGCTGTAGTTCCAAAAAGCTTCGTGGATTAAGTTTTTTACAGTGTTACTCTTGAAGAGTGGGAAATTATAAAAACAATTTTCAATTCTGTGTGAAGAGACTTTTCAGTTTGGCTCAGCTTCTCCAAAATAATTTCTCAAGTCCCTGCCTGTGTCTGCAATCATTTTGGGCAGAGAAAATCTTTACTCTGCAGGTGTGTTGGATCTGTTCCTCAGGATGACTCCACACCCCTGCTTACATCCATGGCCCTTCCCAAATCATCTCCTCTTGCTGATCTCACAAAAAGTTTAAATGTTAAAACAAGATTCTGTTCCTCTTTATTGGTTTTATGGCTTCTGTATTCGGAGAGAGCAGCTGGAAAATGCGCTGCAAAAATGGATTTTTATCAAAATTACTGGCAGAATTTATCCAGTGGTACAGAAATTGTACAGAATTGTACAGAAATTTGTGGAATTACAGGATGGTTTGGGTTGGGAGAACCTTAAAGCTCATCCCAATCCATCCCTGCTATGGCTGGGACACCTCCCACTGTCCCAGGTTATCCCAGCCTGGCCTGGGGCACTGCCAGGGATCCAGGGGCAGCCACAGCTGCTCTGGGCCCCTGTGCCAGGCCTGCCCACCCTCCCAGCCAGCAATTCCTTCCTAAATATCTTTATTTGCAGCTTTGAGACTTTTTTTGCAAAGCCCAGGCTGCCATTCAGGGTGTGGTTGCAACAAATTTAGAGCTGGTTGTGGGTTTGGGGTTTGGACCAAGACAATTAATTCAGTTAATAAAGCAGAAGGGATGTTTGTGCTGTCACATTCATTCTGCCACAAAAATGACGTGGTCACATCAAGTGGGGAGAAACACTGATAGAAAATATTTTGGTAAATAGGTACAATAATAACCCTTGATGATAATTTGAAGCTCTGAGAGTACAGTGTTATTTCAGGTGAATTCATATTTTCTGTATTTAATGTCTCTTTGGACAAATAAACCAAAAGTCTGTTAGGGAAAAACCTTGGTTTAAGCCAAATACTGCCTAAAATACTTTAAGGTGCTGAGGAACAAACTTTTTTTACCCTCCTGTGTTCACCATCATGTGCTCAGTTGGGCTGACCTGCAGCACTAAAAGCCAAATTATTTGGTGTATCCAAGACATTTCCATGTGTGTTTTAGGATAAATTCTTACCTTGAGTAAATTTACACTGCTTTGTAGTGAAGCCCTAGTAAGCAAAATGAGCATCTGCCTGCACGAGTGGATTCTTAATTCTGGAGGTTTAGCAGAGGACATGTTTATAGTTCAGAAAATAAATAATTCAGGAGCCTGCATCTGCCTTGTGTTGACTCTTTGTAACCTTACTTGAGATTTACTAATTCAGTCCTTCCACTTAGTACCACTTAGTAACTGTTACCTGCAAGGACCTGAGTTGAGGAAAGGCCTGGGCACTGTTATTTGAAGTTGCTAATGGAGAATATCAAGAAAATAANTTATATATTATTTATGATATATAACATATAACATATATAACATATACATATAATGAGGCTGCTAAAAGCTTTGGATGGTGCCATGGAGCAGGAAACTCAACTGGTGTAAAATCTGATCACTAATGATGTTAAAGGAGCCCCAGTAGGTGCACAGATCTCAGTTCATGGAAAATTAAAGATGCTCTTACTGGTTTTCAGGCTATCTTGGTATTAGGGAGAAATATTGAATTATCAAGGAATAATTCTTGTTGTCCAAACTAAATGTCTCCATCTGTTCTCTGCAACTGAGCAGGAGCTAAAATAGGCATTTTCTGTGCTCTGGTGCCATTTACAGGATGGCTTCATTTTGTCTTCATGTTCAAAACTGTGTTTTGTTGGCATTCTCTAAGGCTCTGGTTGCTCAGATGAAGGTCTTGTTCCTCACACTTGTTGATCACGTTCATCCAAAGAGAGGGCAAAAGCAGAATTCCAGTTTGAGGTTATTTTAAGTCCCAGTTTTGTTTAGGTTTCGCTGCCACTTTTGCACATTCACACATTCCAGCAAAGCAGATTGAAGTTTTCTCCCTTGAAAGGTGCTTTTAAAATCCAACCAAGTTCTTTGTGTATGGAATTACTTTCAGCTTTGAACTTTTTGAAGGTGATGGGACCATTCTGATCCTTTAAACTGGGCTTGGTTTGGATCTGCTCAAAAAATTAGAGCCCAAAAATAGTGAAATGCAGGAGAGGCTGATTGGAGGAGCAGCAGCTCACAGGGGTTGGAAGGTAAGGAAGAAGTTTCTGGGTGAAGCCACGTCCAGACACTGCATTTCTGTTTTCCTGATGTGGAATCCAAATCCCAGTACAGATCCCAATAGCTGGGTGACATTCCCAGTGCCATACTGGCCTTCCTGCCCCTCGAGGTCCTGGCAGGTCACATCCAACTGCCTGAACCTGGCATGTCCAGGTTACACCTCACACCAAGGCTGCTTCCCAGAATGTGGGCAGAGTTCTCCCAGAGCTGCCAGGCTGAGCTCAGCTTTGCAGGAAGCTGAAGGATCCTTGGTGCTGGAGCGCCTGGATGGAGTTGGGATCTTCTCATCTCCCAGATCCACGGGATCTGATTGTCCATCAGTTCCAGTCTGATGTAATTCTGGAGGAATTTCAAGGTTTTCTCCCTGAAGGGATGGCTCTGCCTCTCCTTGGGAGATGGAACCTCTCATCTGGAAGCTCCCATTAACTCCTTCCTGCCAGACCTTTGAATTAGGGAAGTTTGCAAGCACAGAAGAGGAAGCAAAAGCTTCAGGGGTCACAAACTTCATCTTTTATAACACCTGAAGCCAGAAAGTGTAAAAAAACAGGCTGAGAATGCAGGAACTGGGACACTTTAATTGTGGTTTCTGTCAAGGAGGAAAAATTCAGTCATTAAATTCACATTTTGCAGTTCACTGTTCATAGAGCCATACGAAATTGTAAGCCTGTAATGTTACTACACTTATATTTTAATTATTAAATTAATATTATTTAATTCTTCAGCTAACTTAAGCAAAGCAATTGAAATTGTTCGACTTCTTGTATATTAGAAGTTCCTTTAAATTGAAAGGGGTTTTTTTTGGTCATCGAGAAAACTTCATATAAAATCATGAAATAAAAAAGCAAATTTAGGTTTAAGCAAGTTGTCTGTTGACTGCTGCTGAAAATCTGTTCTCGGATCCTTTTCCTCTGTGTGCTCTGCTGATGTGAAAATCCTTCAATTTAACTTTAAAAATCTGGAATTTAGTTATTCCTGTTGTTGATTTGCTGTGAAACTCCTTGACACCTTTAAATCCTTGTTTTTACTGTGCTTTTTCCACAGTGACATTTGGTATATTTGTCATTAATAATATTTAATATTTCTCATTGGCCTTAGTGCTGTTGTGATACATATTTCTAAAAATCAGAGGAATATTTGATTATTTAGTCCCATTTACTTAGAAATACCTTAAAACCAGATTTTATAAAATCTCTCGAAGTTTTCTGATAACTCATTCAATCCTAGGCTAAATTTTTCTAGAATTTTAAGCTTTATTTCTGAATAAATAAGATGGATATTTTTAAAATGATCAAACAGATTGAAATAGTAGGGCATTTTTATATAAATATAGACTCAGGAGTGATCCAGTGTGAATTATATTAAGCTCAGTAGGAAACCATCCATTAACCTCAGCGAGAATAGAATCAGAATTCCAGAAACTGAATTCTGCTTTAGGAGCCCTGTGCCTGGGGATTATTCAAATACCTTCCTGATACTTTTATCAATGAATTGGACAATTAGTTGAACTAATTAGCAGCATCACTGTGAAAGAGCTACTTGGAGGACGTGGAGTGACGACAACAGAGGCGGCCTAGAGCAGGCAGGGATGGAACTGGGATGGAAATTCCTTCTCTGGAAATTCATTTTGAATTTTCTCAGCCTTTCCAGTTTCAGGATAATTTCAGTTGGAGCCTGAATCCAGAGCAGAGTCTGCTGGAGTCTCCTCTCTCCTCTGCCCTGCAAGAGTGTTTAAAATAATCAAGATTTGCCAGTTATGGAGATTCGTGCCAAGAATTTTTAAATAAAAAGTAACACAGTTTAGAGAAGTTTATGTTATTTTCTTTGGGGAGGATTTAGTTTTAAACAATGGCATAATGTCATGTCTAAAAGAAGAGACTTTATTACGTGATGATAAAGTGTCATGAGGCAAAAATATAAACTGTTGGTGTGCTTGCTGCATGAGATTCCTTCTCTCCTAATGAGTTTAGGACTTTGGGATAAGAGATTCCTCTGAAAGTCCAGGTTTCCTTTTCTTCTCCTTTTGCTGTGGGTGTGTTTATCCAGGTGTTGCTAGAGTTGTGTACATTGTGGAGAAATGGGAAAAGCTCTGGTCTTGGGGTCCACACAGATATATTTCTGTGGAATAATCTGAGTCAGGAGATAGAAATGAGGATATTCTGGTGGGCTCAGTGAACTTGGGCCCATGGAGGAAGTGTTCCAGCAGGGGGGAAGCACAGCAGCAGCTGGAGGGGCAGGAGGAAAGAGTGGACACTGGGGTGGGAGACAAATGTGACAATTGTTTCTCTCTCCTGTTCGGGTTATTTTACCAAATGTCTTCACTTTTGGGGGGATTTTTATATTTCGTGTGATAAGGCTGAGATAGAGACACCTGAAGAGAGAACCTGAGTGTCCTGGCCCACGGAAGGGGATGGGGCTGGAGGGGATTTCAGGTCCCTTCCAACCCAAACATTCTGGGGTTCTGTGATTTAAAAAAAACAATTATTTCTAAGTATGGAGTAGCAACAACTGAATTTTTTACTAACTCATTCTTTTGTACCTTTAGCAACATTTATTTAGGAGAAAAAACAAATTGGCATTATACAGACCTCAAATTCTTTGTTTATTTCTCAGCTCTCATCAGTTTCTCAGTTATCTCTATATTAAATTAAAGATCAGTGAAGGAGAAAAGTTGATTACATTTCCATTGTGAGCCAGAAAACAGCAATGCTTGTACACCAGGTATGCAGAGGGGCTGAGGGAAACAAATCAAGTTTTCAAAGTGCTGTGTTACAGACAAATGAAAATCATTTGTAAATTATTCATCAAATTTAATTCTAAGATGTTTTGAGAAAACCAAAATAAATTGGGGCATGTGATTGTTGGAGAGACCTTTTTTCTCCAGCCTTTACAGGTCTAAATCTTGAGTATGAACTTCATCAAGATGTGGAGAGTGTCCAAACTGCAGGGAGAGGTACCAGCTACTCAGGATTTATAGGATTGAAATATTGACTAAACTTATGTCTGATTTTTTCCTCTTGCAAATTAAAACTCCTTTTTATTTTTTCCCTGTAACTGGAGACACAAAAAAATAGATAATATCCCTTCTTACATCTTATGTGCTCAAAGCAACAGCCACTCAAATGACAGCGTTGCCAAACCTTTGAAAAATGTTACTTATATCTATATATCACATATGTAAAGTAAATATGTTAGTACGTTGGCCTTATATATATATCACATACATAAAGGAGATCTATCACTATATTTATAACGATGTATCACGTAATTTAAAGAAATGTGATAGTTTGTTGGCCTTGCAGCTGATTTCTGAACTCACTTCTCAGAAAGACCTGCCTGGTTTTTGGTATTTCTTTGAGCATTCGTGTTTTTCACGTGGTCCATGGTGTTGTTAGGCAGTTGCAGTTCATTTTTGAAGTTCTGTTCATCTGGCCAACTTGTTGGCATACAAAAGCCCAGGGAAGGGCCATATGTTCCTGCAAAGGTAGCCTTGGAAGGTGGGATAGCTGCTGCTTCTTTTTTCTTCTGCCATCTGTTCTGCTTTAACTTCATTTTCTCCAGATACCGTGTCTAGCAAATACTCAGATAATAGATGGGGATTCTAATCAGTATGGAAGTGAGATTATTGTTCCCAACAACAGTCAGGTATTCAGATTTTTTTAGACATTTCCCTTGCTCTTTGGCATTATAACAGTTAAAATGTAGAATTGGGAAGCTGCAAATAGATAAACATTACTTTTATTTAAACAGCAAATACACTGAGATGCTCCCATGAACACAGAAGAGATTTTCAGCACTGCAGGCCTCAGAAATAAAAGGAGCATCCTGGATTTCTCCAAGTGGCTGCTGCTCTTTCCACTTGGAGTTTCTCACTCCTGTCCATGTGCCACTCCTTGCTGGTCCAGCCCAAGCATTCCTGCAGCCCCAGGGATTAGGGAAGGATCTGGGTTAAGCCTAATCCAGCAGAAATACACAAATCTGGGCTGATCCAGGAGCAGCCTTGGAGCAGAGGGATGAGTTGTGCCCTCTGACAGAGTGAGGACTACACCTCAGGAATTCCCTCCTCAGGAATTCCCTCCTCTGGAATTCCCTCCTCAGGAATTCCCTCCTCAAGAATTCCCTCAAACTCCAGGAAAATGGAGGAGCAAGGAAAAGATCTGGCATCACCAGAGTTTTCAGGCTTTCTGCTAAGGAGGCATCAGAGCCCTGATTTAGGCCAGACCTTCTGGATTGAGTCTGAATTGGGGAAACCTGAAAATCCTGCAAGCCCTGTGGTTACTCCAAGCATAATCATGGGCATGCAATGTGTATTTTCACCCACTTTTTATGCTGGTTATAGGAATAAAATTAAATACAAGGCCGTGCTTAGACCGAGGTCATGATTTGCCATCACGTGTTCAAGTCACAGAATTCTGCTTGGTTTAGGGGGAAAATCTACAAGGCTTTTTGGGAAAAAAAAAAATCTGCAAGTCTATAACCTACTTTCAGTGGTTCTAAACTACTTTGGGGGGTTTTATATTAATTTATAGAAATGTCCATGTGTGTGAGTGTATATAAAAAGAGATGTGTATATAAATAAGCAAAACTGGGTGTCTTTTTGCTATTTTCGTTCTCTGAAATTTTGTGGTGGATCCTCTCAAGAATATCTCATTTTAAAGTCCTTTTCTCCATTCTCCAGCTGTGTGGGGTCTGCTTTTACAGCCTTAAATTCTCTATGAGTGTAAAACAGGGGAGGGTACAGCCAGACCTGGACCCTACCTGGACTGTAGGGAATTCTCCTGGCTCTGTGTGCATGAGCAGTGAAGACAGAGATCCTTCCAGAGGGAATTTAGGAATAATTTGCCTTTCTGCAAATCTCCCTTTAATACAACGTGTATTTTATTGCAGGAAGAAGAGGCTTTATCGCAACAAAACGGGCAAAAACCACAAAGACTTGAAGAAACAGCACTTCTCTAATTCTTCCCAAAAGTTCTGAGAACCACCAAATCCTAAAGGATTACACCCACCAGTCTTCCTGATTTCAGGTGGGTGACTTCTCTCTTTGCCTCTGTTCCTGACAGCCCAGGGAGGCTGAGGATTCCCATCCCTGGCAGTGCCCAAGGCCAGGTTGGACAGGGCTTGGAGCATCCTGGGACAGTGGAAGGTGTCCCCATGGCAGGGGTGGGATTTAAGGTCCCTTCCCACCCAAACCAGTCTGGGGTTCTCTGATTTCTCTGAAATGAAAGACAATGCAATTAATAAATATAATTTTGTGTGACTTTTTCCCTTAACAAAATTAAAATGCCAATTACTGTAAAGAAAAGCAGACAGAACTGGGTGCTCCCAAACCAAAGCTGCTGCTGTTATTTTCCAGCATGCAGCTCATGGCTCTAATTTGGAATTAACTGGTTTGGAGGAGAGGTTTTCAGTTATGCCACAGAGTAAGTAAGAAAAATAACCTGAGAAACAGCCAATAATCAAGTTGTTTGATTTAGAAGAAATGCATTTAAAACCCAGCTAAAGCAAAAAGAGAACTGGCTGACTGCCACCCTCTTTTTTACCCATTTGTGACAGCACACAATTAAAAAATTCAGTTTGTTGCTCTTACAGGAATAACAGTTTTTGGTATTTTTCATGTTTGCTCATAAAAAGTATCTTTAATTTTAGATCCTGCAAATACTGTAGTTGTAAGAATATTGTTTGTATCTGGAGAGATTAGATGGGGACAGGATTTTTTTAATCTGTTAGTACAGACTTGTTATGTAAATAGGAAGCTCACAAAGGAAGGAGACAGCAAAAGGCTCTGAAAAAACAGATGTGTCTCCCCCAGAAATAAAGCCACCACTGGATTCCTGCAACTTTTTGGGAAGTTTATTGTTAGGGATGTGCATGGAATCAAAAAAAACCCCAAATTCTGTAGTCGCTGTGTAAGTCCATTTCCATACGCTCAGTACAGATAATTTTATCATTAATTTATTGTTGCTGTTTAATTTTGATCAATTCAAAATCAGATTATTCATTTAAATGAATTCTTAGGATGCCTTGCTTTGATTTCTTGAGGCCTTTAGAGGAAGTTCCTTTTTCTGCTGCTCCTCCAGTCCTCAGCACTGGCCATGTGACCCAGATTTTTTAAGCCCTGCTATGACTTCAGGTTTTATTCTTGGGCTCTTTCATCCATTTCTTGGAATTGTTTCCAGTAAATTGGAGTTTTACAGTGGTTGCTGTGATTAGCATTCTGTGCTCATGGGGAATTCTTCATAAAAATGTCTCTGATCAATACCTTTCAATGTGTTTAAACATTAATAAATAATTTTAAATGAAGAATGTTACATCCATAGTGGAATTATGATCTAAAATACATTTTTATGCAAATCCTCTAATGGTAGGTTATGCCATCTTTCTATCTGTTTTTGTTACTGTGAAGATAAATTATAATTATATGAATAACCTGCATAAAATTAGTGTATTTTGAAATACTTCCATCCAATTATGTCTGTATATTCAATAATATCTATGGACTGAATGTTCCTTGTTAATACTTGGTATTAAAAACAGGTAAACCCTCTACAGAGCCTGAACATTGACATTTTCTAGTGCCCCAGTGCTTAAGAACATCTAAATATGTATTCATAATTTATAGGGTGTCATTTATAAAGTCATACTGCTTGGGGAAGAACTTTACAGAGTTAATAATTTTTATTTTAAGTAGTTTGCATGTGAAACAAACCCATTCCTGAAAGGTTGGCAAATGCAGTTTGAGACAACCAAGAGTCATTAATGCCCATTTTTACAAAATGCTGGGCCCTAATTTTGCACTTAAATTGGGCAGATCAATTGAAAACTCAGTTAAGCTGGGGATACTGATGAAGTCAGTGAAGCCAAACTGCAGGTTTTGCTTCTAAATTTCACTAAGATATTTAAATAATCACGGGAAATTCTGTATTTGGTTTCACAGCCAGTGCACTTTGTGACTTTTGTTGTCACAGGGTGGTGTTACACCCTGTTTGTTTGGCTTATCTGAATTTTTTCATTCCCATTTTCTGTCAGGGTTTTCTGTGACAGGAGAAGGTTTTAACAACAACCCAGACCTTCCCTGTGGTGATAAATGGCTTTCAGAGAGATTCCAAAGAGGTGATTTGAAAATCAGAACTAATTCTTTCCATTTTCTGAAGGAGTCAAAAATCATCGATGTTGCATTTGGTTTGAAGATGTTTTTTTTAATTTTATTTTATTTTATTTGAAGATTTATTTTTGGAAAAACGTGAAATCCCCAATTACTGTGAATTTGATGTCCTCAAGCTCCAAGGGTTTAAATGCCCCATTAACTCTTTGGGATGTGCCTTTAACCTAATGAGCTGCATCCCATTCAGCTCTGGGAGGATCCAGTTAATTGGCTCCAGTCCTGGGCGGGCTGGTGGCTCCTCCTGGGGTCAGAGGGGCTCCAGCAGGGGAGCGGTGCTGGAGGGAGGGAGCCTCTGGAGCAGCAGGGAGGACAGAAGGGCTCAGGAGCAGGCAGCTCTTAGGGAAGAATGGGCCATGGACAGGGCTTGGAGCAGCCTGGACTGGTGCAAGGTGTCCCTGCCCATGGCAGGAGCTGGAGTCAGCTCATGTCAAGGTCCCCTCCATCCCAAACCGTTCTGGGATTCCGTGATCCAGCAGCTTCTGTTTCAGCTGGGGATTCACCAGTGTGCAGTACCTGAGCCAAGACCCGTTTGTAGCTCATCATCTGTGCAACCTCCTACCTCACCAAGGCCTTTTGCAGCATCCCAGCTCTGAAACTCAGCTTTTTGTCCTGAGCTGGAGGGATTTTGTGTGGATCAGTGCAGCTCAAAAGGCATCTTCAGTTCCAGTCAAAGCCATTCCTTAGGAACAAATCTTACTCTGTTTATACTACCAAGTAGTTGTGTAGGGGCTTACCAGGCAATCAAGAAAAGTGGAATTAAAACATTTGGCTCGTTTTTTAATTGAAATCCTGTGATTATCTCAGCAGATGTAAGTGGGGTGCAGGAGTTCCTCAGATGAGGGGTGGAGGGAGGCAAGGAGCCAGCCCCAATGGACATAGCCCATCCTCGAGAGCACCACAGGAGACTGTCTAAAGCAAAGCTCAAAGTGCAGCAGGAATTCTAAAAAAGCCTAAAAGATCCCCAAGATAACTTGAAGCAAGACCATGAGAAGCAATGTAGGTGAGTATTCTAAGGTACAGCAGTGCATTTATTGAGCTGGGGAACTTTTGGAATTTTTTTATTCGGTAGTTTTACGCTGCGGCAGCGAAGTTTTAAGATAAAATATTTGAGGCAACATTAAAAAAAAACAAACAGAAGATCAGGCATCTTCAACATTTTATGGTGCTGAAGTAGAGAAGTAAACAATTCAGCAGTTCATGCCTTGGTGGAAGGTAGACAGTGCACCCAAACATGGACTTTTTGATAAGAGAACAAAAAAAAGAACTTCCCTGACCTCAATTTAAGAGGCTGTATCCAGCCAGCACGTGAAGCACAGCATTTTATTGAGGAAAAAACCACCATTTTGTGCTGCTGTGATTCAGATGGAGCATTAGTCATAATTGGGAGTAATATATTGTGACATAATCAAACAATAGAACTCCAGTTCTCTGCTGGGAAATCTGCAGCACCACTCCTGCCCAGGATGACGATGGGGTAGCAAAGTGGAGCTGCCTGAGATGGAGCCAGACCTCTCCAGCACAATATCAAATCAAATTCACACAATATCAAATGATTCATTCTGTAAGAATCTGTATTCTTATAGGTTTTCCTAATCAAAATACAAGGTTACCCCATGTCAACAACCAGCAGATGGGGAAAAGGAACATCCTAGGAAGCTCAAAGAACACGCTTGGAAACGGAGCTATAAATACCAGGCTAATTCCATAGCTTTAAGATTTCTCCAAAGCTTTTTTAAATCCCTCCAGAAAAGGCTGAAGAGATCCCTAATCTGAAGTGGCCCAGTTGAAGGAATGTGTGTGTTTTTATTTTTAAATTAAGTTACATTTACAATAGTGTTGGGCGTCTTAGTGAGTCGCTGGAGTGGCTGAACAGTATTTGTTGGATCAAAATAAGGATTTTAAACACATTTTCATTCTTATCAAAATAAGGATTTCAAACACATTTTCATTCTTATCAGGACTTTTTTCTTCAGAGGAAATGTGGAATTCTCTCTGATCCCCAGTGGCCTGATGTGAGCAGCATTCCCACGGAATCACTGATGGTCACAACTCATTTGGAATCCTTTTTTTGAGAGCTCTCCCTGATTAGGGAGAGCTGACACAAGAGCTCCCAAAATTCCTTGGTGGAATTTCCTGTAAATCTCTTCTTCCCTGTGAGGGCAGCAAGGCCCTGGCACAGGATTCCCAAAGAAGTTGTGGATTCCTCATCCCTGGAAGTGTCCAAGGCCAGGTTGGAGGAACCTGGGACAGTGGAAGGTGTCCCTGCCCACAGCAGGGGGTGGACTGGGATGAGCTTTAAGATCCCTCCAACAATTCTGGGATTCTCCTTCCATTGGAATCTCTTCATTCCTTAAAAATATCCCAGATTTTCTTGGCTTGTCTTTGCTCTTGGTGAGATCAAAGGCAGGAGGTGTTTTGCAATACTGGACCTACCCTTGTAATTTAAAAAAAATAACATTATAAAAAATGATATTTACAATATTAAAATATTTATTCTTTATTTAATTTTAAAATAAATTTTAATGTTTATTTATTAAATTTTAATAAAGACATTTCATTTAAATTGGTATTAGCCAGAGGAATGCAAAGCAGAGCCACCAGCCCATGCCAGATTTAGAAATCAGGGCTCTTAGAGAACAGCTGAAAGGGTTGGGTTTGTTTATTGTAGGAAAAAAGGGAACACTGTAGGATGGGCAGAGAAAAGAGATAAGAGGGTTTTATTAAAGCAGTGGTGGGGGTTGCTCTGTAGATTTAAAAAAAACCCAAAACAAACTAAAANAATGTGGAATTCTCTCTGATCCCCAGTGGCCTGATGTGAGCAGCATTCCCACGGAATCACTGATGGTCACAACTCATTTGGAATCCTTTTTTTGAGAGCTCTCCCTGATTAGGGAGAGCTGACACAAGAGCTCCCAAAATTCCTTGGTGGAATTTCCTGTAAATCTCTTCTTCCCTGTGAGGGCAGCAAGGCCCTGGCACAGGATTCCCAAAGAAGTTGTGGATTCCTCATCCCTGGAAGTGTCCAAGGCCAGGTTGGAGGAACCTGGGACAGTGGAAGGTGTCCCTGCCCACAGCAGGGGGTGGACTGGGATGAGCTTTAAGATCCCTCCAACCATTTTGGGATTCTGCTTCCATTGGAATCTCTTCATTCCTTAAAAATATCCCAGATTTTCTTGGCTTGTCTTTGCTCTTGGTGAGATCAAAGGCAGGAGGTGTTTTGCAATACTGGACCTACCCTTGTAATTTAAAAAAAATAACATTATAAAAAATGATATTTACAATATTAAAATATTTATTCTTTATTTAATTTTAAAATAAATTTTAATGTTTATTTATTAAATTTTAATAAAGACATTTCATTTAAATTGGTATTAGCCAGAGGAATGCAAAGCAGAGCCACCAGCCCATGCCAGATTTAGAAATCAGGGCTCTTAGAGAACAGCTGAAAGGGTTGGGTTTGTTTATTGTAGGAAAAAAGGGAACACTGTAGGATGGGCAGAGAAAAGAGATAAGAGGGTTTTATTAAAGCAGTGGTGGGGGTTGCTCTGTAGATTTAAAAAAAACCCAAAACAAACTAAAAAGCAAGTTCAGTTTGCACCCAGTGTAATTTAGGAGAGATGGAAAGAGAAAAGAGGCCAAGGGGGTTTTTGTTGTGCCTCATATCTGACTGCAAATATGGGTGGAAAACTGGGATATTTTACCTATCACTGTCAAAAGAGTTTAAAAAACACCCAAAGGAGGAGCTTCCAGAGAAAAATTCAATAATTTTGACCTTCCCCACTGGCCATGGGCTGAGCATTCTGCTCTCCTGAGATCCCTCTTCATTCACATCCTCAGTTTAATTTTCACCTCAATTTTGGGATTAAATTCATCTCATTTCCCTGCAAACCTTTTCCATTCCTGACAACACCTTTCAGTTGAAGGTGTGCTGTAAAAATGAACCAAAGCACCTTTATTTTCTTAAATAAAATGCTTTGAAAAGCTCTCATTTCAAACAGTGAAATTTGGGTTCAGCAGCCTTTGGAAGTTGGCTGAGTCCTGGAGCTGGTGCTGAGGAACAAGAGAAATAAACACCTGCAGCAGAAATGTTCAAGGTGTTGTGATGAAGAGATGCCTGAGTGGTTCTTTGCCCACATTTTCCCCAATAATTCACTTTTTGGAGCAGAACATCCTCAATATCTGCATTAGGCAATTCCAGAGCTGGTTTTTGGGGCACTTTCAGAGAGTAAAGAACTGTTTGAGTTGTAAGTTAAGATATATTTTGTCCTCCAGTTGGGATGAAGCAGTGCATTTTCCAGGCTCTTATCTTTTTTGGAGCTTTGTTGCTCAATTCTTGCATGTGCTGCATCCTTAAAGGCCACATGGTTTTAATTTCTGGGTGCCTGTGGGCCTTACTCTCATTTTTCTTTTCCTTGCTTTGATGAGCTGGTGGAATTCTCTTATGCTTGTCAAGCTTGACTGTGATTCACCCTTTTGTTCAGCTCCTCTGAAGAGAACCAAACTTTTTCTGTCTCTTTGGGGGTATTTCTCATGCAGGAAAATCAGATTTTTCAGAGCAAAGCCAGGGGTACATGGCAGGGCAGAGCTGAGCATCACCACCAGGTACCACCTTGCTGTGCATTAAAAATAAATTTGTCATGTTTGGATGGCAAATCCCCTCCCAGGAATGTTTCACCAGCCCTGCTCTGAAGCAGGGGATGTTTTATCCTAAAATCAACTGTTTCATTTTCCAGGAGTCAGGCTCCACTCCTCACACTTTACTGGCCAGGGAAATTTATCCTTATTAAGGTGATGGTGTGAACACATCTGATCATTGTTATGTAAGAATTCATCCCCAAAATACACAGACACCAACTTTGAGGCACTTTGCTCCTTTCAGTGGGCTAAAAATACCTTGGCTTGCTGAAAAGTAAATCTGAGTGAAGGGGTTGGGGCAGCCAGACACTCCTGAAACACAAAATTTTATTTAAAATTAGTGGGGGGTGTGTGTACAGGCAATTGTGATCATCTGTGTTGCCAGAATTCAGATTAAATGGATTAAGGCTGATTTTGTAAAAAGAAATAATACATTGGCAGTTTCTTCAATATTAGATTCTTTTTTCCATGCTGTGATGTTTGATAGAAAAAAAATGTGTACAAAACAAGAAGTGGAGATAGTTATTTCATCATTTATCCTCAGAAACCTTTCTAAGTGTTTAGAAATATGAAGAAATAATTAAGAGTGATTTAATGTTGGAATCTTAATGTCCTTAGTGGAGTGTGCTGCTCACTATTGCTTATTTTTTTGTTTTAACTGATTATTTTCCAGCTTGGAGTGAACAAGATGAACAGACCCACCTTCAGTCTAATGCTTATTGAGGAAAAAGGTCAGGATATTTTCATTTTCATTTCAATCCCCTGTCCCACTCTTAATTAATACATTAAAAATGACTTTATATGGGCCTTACTGGTTTCAAAGCTTTTAAATAACAAAACAAAGGTGATGTTTTAATGGCAGGGTGAGCAAGAATATTTTTAAATCAAGTGGTGAATTCAGGAAAGAGCTGACTCAGAGCAGTGTGAGTAGAAAAAGGGGCTGGAGAAGGAAAGGTCATGTATACAAATCTTCATCAAGATTGATTTAAAAATGATTAAACTCATAACTAATAAATCTCTGCTGTAGCAAGAAGGAAACATTTGGCATTTAAAAGGATTAAAACCACTTTTTTTTTTAAATATCCTTGAACTTTTGCATCCTTTTTTTTTTTTTTTAAGAAAACAGAGAAAACTCTCTCAAATAAAACAGTGAGGCCAAATTCTCCAAATACTTCTACATTCAATTAGTAAGTAATTATCTGCTAATGGAGAGATTAATCAGATTTGTAGCATCCCAGGGTCCAGAGGCAGTCCAGACTCTCCAATATTATTCCATTTATGCCAGCTAAGGCAGGAGGGTTTGCACTGAGGTGTCTAAAGAGCTGATTTTTATTATTCCCATATATTTTTTAATACCTTAAGTGTGTTTTCATCAGGGAAACTGCTGAGCAGAGCTACGTAATTCAATAAACAGTTGAAAAAGGAGCACTTGGAGAAAAAATTCCAAGGGTCTAAAAATAGTACAGTCACGTGCTTACTACTTTGGCACAAAAGCATAATTTATGGGTTTAATTTGCAATCTTGCTCCAGTTCTGACATTCTCCTGCACAGGAACTCGAGCTGAATAATTCAAATTAGTGAAATATTGCTCCATCCTCAACTTTAGGTGTCTGATACAAAGGAGGTTGATATTGTTTATTGAGATGTCTGCATTGAAAATATGGGAGGGGGGGTTTCATTTCTGCCATTTATTGCTTCATTTTTGCCATTTACTGCTTCATTTTTGGTCTCAAAATTAATGGAGATTTGGGACTATTCAAAAATTGTTATTCCAGTGCTCAGAGCCTTTCCCCAGATTTCCAGGAATCTTGATTTTTTTTTCCTGTTTTTTAATTGTTTGGCTAAAATTTCATTGAATTTCCATGGTCAGTTTTTGAAAGAGTTCTGTTCAAATATTTTTTTTCCTTTTAAATGAAATCTTTATTTTCCTAAATTTTTATTTCCCTTGTAAACTCTAAGTCAATAATGTACAGCAGAACTGAACACTTACAAATAGTTATTTCCTCCTCAATTTCTGCATCTCTTTATTAGATATTTTGAGAACATCCTCTATCAAAGATTCCTGAAATTCATATAATCTTCATTATAAAAGCATTGCAGAACTGTGCTGAATAATATCAGCTTTTTGGAAGCCTGAAACATGAGAATTGAAAGAAAATTCCTCAGTTCTTTATCCAAATTCCCCTAAAAGAAAGTGGATGTGAAGTTTCTCCACTTCTCATTAACATATTTCTCAGTAATATTCCATTTAATAATATTCCCTAGGAAAGGTTTGGGTAACAGGGGCATCATTCTGAGCTGATTTCTGGTGTCCACCAAATATTAACCTTAATTTTGACAAAACCTGAGTGTTGCCACAAAATAAGTCTGTGTCACATGCACAGTTCTGACCTGTTTCCCTTGGAAAGAAAAAAATCCACGTGGTGGAAAGCCTGGAAGAGCATCCTGGGTGTCCTTCCATGGGGTGGAGCTAATAAATCTGTTATTAAATTCTAAATAAATATAAATAAACCCACAGTGAACAGCCAGGGGTGAGCATTAAAACCAAAATCCTTTTATTTCCTGCTTTTTTGGGGGTTTTTTTGTGCAAAGCCTTTCAGAGATCTCTGTCTTGGGAGGATGGGCTTGATCCATTCTTTCATTGGAAGTGACAGCCTCTGCTGCTCCCAGCTTTGGGAATTGCACAGAAAAATGGCTTAAAAGTCATCCTGGGAGAAGATTTTTGGGGTTGGTGCTGTCCATGAGGACTGCTAAAGGAATCCTGCTCCCTCCCAGCTCAGCCCAGTTGTCCATTGCCTTGGGTGAATTTACTGGCACAATTAAATCTCCAAAATTGAGGGAACTCTGATTTTTCCCTGGTGGGAAGGATATCAGATTTATATCTGATTACTTAACACCCTGATCCAAAATGCTCCAAGGAGAGAGGGATTTATGTGACATGCTCCTAATGATCAGCTGGATTCCATGGACATAAATCAGCTTTTCTCCATGAAAATCATTTTCATGTTGCTTTATTCCTGTAGGTTCCTGAATAGCTGCAGTGGCTGCTTTGGGCATCTGGTTTGGAGGCTTGGCAGAATTGATGCCCCAGGGAGCATCCAGGGGGCTCCTGGGTGTGGAGAACAGGGACAGGGGCTGGAATCCTCGTGGATTTTTTTGTTATTTATGGGTGAATTCTTCCAAATGAATTCAGGGAATCAGCCAGGTTGGAAAAGGCCTCCAAGCCTGAGCCCAACCTGTGGCCAGTCCCCACCTTGTCAGCAGCCAGGTGTTCCTTGGACACCTCCAGGGAGTTCTTTTATGGAGGGGTTAAATTCCAATCCTAAAAAATCCCACAGGATCGAGGGTGGTATAAAATAAGGGAATATAAACCTTGTGATAGATACAAAACTGCTTTAAAAGTTAGAAATAACTCAGCATCAGAGCTGGTTGGACTGGTGGGAAGTGAGCTGGCACTGGGGCAATTTAAAATGCTCATTTTAATGAAGTCATTCAGTGCAGAGCAATCTTCTGGTTGTGGCAAAATAATTTGAATTTATTTAANTATTTATTTATTTATTTATTGTAATTTATTTTTGTTGATACTCTGTATTTACCAGTGAGATGTGTTTTCAGCCTGAAGGCCAGAGCATCTATCGTGTTTATCATGAGTAAATCATGAGTAAATCATGTGTAGAGCTGTGCCACAGCCCTGGACACCACCCCAAGGAAAAGAATCCTGAAGGATTCAAGGTTTCCTTCCTACTTCAGGCACTTTTGTTTGTTGAATCACTGGCCTAAAAATAGGCCCTCATAAAGTATTCACCAGTGATCTAATTAGTCAGGAGAATGCTGCTTTTCAAACTGGGAAAGCATTCCCAAAAAATGATGCAACATTTGTGTCTAATTAGATGATACAGGAGAATCCTGGCTAATTGCTTTGATAGACTTAAACAGATTAATAATGTGCAAGTGGTAACTAAATAAAAACTGCTTTTCACTGAGTGCTTTGAAAGTGCTGCTTTTTAAGAAGCTAAAATTTCTTTATTAGTTCTGAAACCCCAGGACTGTGATTTGAGAGCATTTCTCATTTTGGAGGTTTTTCAGTGCTAGAAAGGAAAGCCTCAAAAATGAGATTGTAATTTGTGTCTCTAAGCAGTGTTTGGTGTTTTTTCTAAATTTCTGCAAAGCTTTGTATCCAAAATGTGGCCACTCCATAGGTGGGAACTGGGATTTGTGCCTCAGAGAGCCAGGCAGGGATTGTGGAGCCCCTTTGTGATCCATGGAATTGTTGGGTACTTCAAAGTTCATGTAAGAAAAAAGTCATGGAGCATCAAAAGAATTTGGAGAACAAGGATTTAGGTTATATTTGAATAGGAAAAATAGTTTTTACTCAGAGGGTTGGAGCAACCTGGGATAGTGGAAGGTGTCCCTGAGGGTGGAACAAAATGGGCTTTAAGGTCTTTCCAACCCAAACCATTCCATGATTTGCAATATCAACCTGTCAAAATTTGTCTTAATTGGCTAATCAGCATCCACTTACTGATAAAATAAATATTATTCATATCATATGTAACAGATTGGAATCCAGACAATTAAGATCTAATTTCAATTTCTTTTTCCATCCTATCGAGTTTTCTATTTTTCCCACTTGACTCAAAAATTGTTAAAGTAAACATGAACAGCTGAGTGTGCAGAGAGGCTGCCTGCAACCCAACTTTTCAAAAAAAGGGAGAGAGTCCCATTAAAAATTGAAACCACACTTGCAGCAGATGAAAATGAAGGAGAAATTTTCCATGTGGGGAAGGGGTCGAGGGGGCTAAAGGGAGGAAGGAATTCTGTGTCGTTTTGCATAGTTCTCCAGTGAAATATTTTGAAGGATATCATAATGAAACTGGACTGCAAAACAAATCTAAACATCATGTGCTGGCACAGGGCAAAAAGCAGTCGTGGAGAGTTGTGGTGAGATAACAGGACTTGTCTGGAGCTGCCAGGAGATGACTGAGGGGAGGGATTTATTCCATGGCTGATGGAAATCAGGCCTTTGGATTCGTTCCAGTGTCCAGAATCCTTTGGATTTGGTCCAAAACCCAACTTCTTTGCATCCCAGTCCAAAATACTTCAGAGAGTGCTTGGATTGGGAAGGGGCACGTGGTGCATCAGGAGATGGGGGCTCTGCAGTCATGGAATCCCAGGATCCCTGAGGCTGGAAAAGCTCTCCAGGACCATGGAGTCCCAGCTGTGCCCAATCCCACCCTGTCCCCCCCCAGAGCTCCGAGTGCCACCTCCAGGTGACACCTCCAGGGATGGGCACCCCAACCCTCCCTGGGCAGCCCCTGC
>VZSE01001744.1:51734-108590 GCA_013398275.1 Promerops cafer | reverse complement strand
TGGGGAAATTCCTGCTGGTGCCCACCCTGAGCCCCCTTTCCATGGGGAAATTCCTGCTGGTGCCCACCCTGAGCTCCCTTTCCATGGGGAAATTCCTGCTGGTGCCCACCCTGAGCTCCAGCCTGAGGCTGTTCCCTCTTGTCCTGTTGTTGTAAATCTCTGGACCTGTAGAGCTTTGTGTGGTGTTATTAAATCAATTAAATCAAATAACACCCAGAAGCTTTCCATGTGGGGCTTATGATGGAATTTCAGCATGGAAATACAGATGGGGGCACCTCTTACCTGTGCCATTTGTGCCTGTAGCAACATGCAGAGCTTACAGGGGGAATCCACATGGAACTGTGCAGGAATTTAGGGAAAAACATCTCACTTCCATGAGCATTTCCTAGAAAACACAGATTATGTGTGTATTGGGAACTCCCAGGCAGCCTCTGCCCTGTTTCCTGGATCTCACCACACCCAGGCACCTCGGGGTGTCCTCCCAGCACAGAAAATTGCACAGAAAGGTCAAATTTGGGAGCTGGGAATAGCTCTGGTCACTGCTCCTGCTTGGGGCAGTGTGGGGGTTGAAGTATTTTTGCACCTGGAGGAGAACAGAATTTAGAACCATGGAATTCCAACATGGTTTGGGATGGAGGGGACCTTAAAGATCCTCTGGTCCTCACCTTCCACCTCCCCAGGCTGCTCCAAGCCCCATCCAGCCTGGCCTTGGGCACTGCCAGGGATCCAGGGGCAGCCCCAGCTGCTCTGGGCACCCTGTGCCAGGGCTGCCCACCCTCCCAGGGAAGAATTCCTCCCCAGTATCCCACCTAACCCAGCTCTTTTTCCTAAAAATATTCAAATACTTTCCACAGATTACCCAGTTCAGTGATTTTTTTAGCTTTTTTCAGTCCTATTTCTCCCCAGGTGCAGTCCAGACAAAGTTTATCTGATGAGATGGTGAGAATCCTGTGGTGGAGGTGAAATGGGAGCTGAGGCAGGACCCTGCAGAACCTGCAGAAATAAAAAGTTACTTTGAAGTGTCTCTTGCAAAAATAAGCAATTACTGGATATTATTTGCTCATAATGGCCCTAAATAGCACAGCAGGGCTGGGCTGAGACATGAGCAACTCCCCCTGCACCAGGTTCTCCCAGTATTTGATAAATTTTCTGATTTTATTGCATTACAGAAGGTTAATTCTCAATTAATTCAGAATAACAGGGCAATTTTTTTAGCCTTCCATGGGACCTCCAGTAAAAATGCCCCTGCAGCTTTCAGCAGTAAGGTAAATTCTGGCCTGCTTTTGATGAAACCTCATCTGCTCCCTCGTTAATCAGGATAAAACCACTCAAACCCCCAAATTTCTGAACTGAAAACCTGAGCGAGCCCTGAACTCTTGCCAAGAGCTCTCCAAATCCTATTTCTGTGGTCCAGCCTGAGAGATTAAAGGGTGGATTGTTCTGACAGGAGGCAGGACAAGGTGTCCGTGGGACATCCTCAGTGACCTTGGCGGGGCAGGAGCTCACCAGGCCCCTTGTCCCTGCCCCACTCGGGGCTGGATTGCAGGAATCCAGGGATTGCAGCCCCTTGGAATGCTTGGGAAGGTGGAACCAGATCCCTGCCAGCCCCTTCCAGAAGCCTTCACCCTGCAGAAAATGTGACATCACACAGTCATTAAGGTTGGGAAAAGCCTCCATGATCACAGATTCCAACCTTTGGCCAATTCCCTGGTCCAGGGGCTCTGTCCAACCAGCTCCTTTTAGCCACAGCCTTCCTGGAAATACCCTGGTGAGGTTTTGGGGTTTTTTTTTTTTCCTTTTTGGAGCATTTGGAACTTTACATTTCTAAGCAGCACTTGTAAAGGGAATGTTCTGCATGAGGGTACTTAAGGGAATATTTTCCAGGACTATATTTATGCCTCTGTAGTCTTCCTTTAGTGGTCTTGAAGGAAGGAGCTGTTATTACTGTTAAATATAGATGTAATGTGGTGTTATTGCAGAAATGTCTTTATGTGCCATTTCTGGCTTTAAAAAAAACCCTTTTCTTATTAAAATCAGTCAGGTCTATAACGTTTATTATGTTTTAACATGTTGGCATAATGTTAGTGTTGGGAATAAGGCAGGATTGACACCTGATTCCAAATAAAATCTCCTAATGATGTTACTACAGCAGTCATCCATGCCATCCTATATTTGAATTTAGGATTGTTGCTTTTTGCTGGTGTATTTACTATTTAAATCCCATATTCCACGTTTGTCTCACCTTAATAAAATGTTCAGTCTCAAGTGTTAAGTCTCACCTGGTCAGCTTGAGAAAACTATTTTGGGGGGAATGACACAACTTCTGTCATGAGAGAAAATCTCTGAGGGGAATTATTCCTGAGGATATTCAGATTGTTTCAAAGGTATTCAGAGATCAGTCACTGCTGCTGGCTTTTCCCTTTTTATTACCCAATTTTTTGGTGAGATGATTATTTTAATTCAATCGAAATGCAGGAGGTTTGCATTTTTATGGATATTATCAAAGCCTAGAAGCAGCTTCCTTCACATGAAATTCATTCAGTTTTCTAAACAATTTTTAAAGGGCATTAATTTAGTCATCTGCTGATAGTTCTGAACAGAAGCATATGTGAAGATATTCAGTGAAAAGATGCATCCCTTAATTCACCCAAACTCCACATCAACTATTTAACAGCAGTTGCACTCTTGTAGCTTTTAAGATGTAGCTCAATTGCATCCACATATAAATAGAAAATGCTGGCAGGATTCTGTTTGCTCTGAGCCTTATTTTGATGGTTCCATTGACATTTAAAATTTTGATTTGAAGCTCTGGAAATGGCTGCAGCTGTAAACATCTCCCTGAGTTACTGCACTGGGCTGAAAGGCTGGAGAGGGTGGCTCACGTGTCTCCCACATCTGTATCTTTCAGGCTGTTTGATTGGAGCCAAGGATTCAGCACACAAACTCAAGAAGACAACTTGGACCATGAGCAGAAGATAAAAAGAAAACAAAAAGAATGTGGCATATAAAGGGTGTAATACCTGGAGGTATTGGATCTGACTCATATTTATAAAAATGAGACGAGCTTTCACAAAACACAAGTTATCTTAGACAGTCATCAAGCTTGGAGCCATCATGCTGTTGAACTAGAAATTCTCCTTTTCCCCATTCTCCTTTCTGACAGGTAACAAAGGATTGGTGAATTATGATTTTCCCAAGTTGGAAGCACTAATTTTTATCTATATAGTTCATCCTTATGAATATATAAGGAGTTAAACATTGCATATTTAATGTGGATTATAATGGGAAAGTGACTCATTAACCAAAATGGCCACTTTTAAGGACTTGGTTTCAAACTGAGCTGGAGCCTCCCGATGCACTTTGTAGGATCTGGGGAAAGCTGTGCTGCAGGGCCTGCTCTGGGAGGCCAGGATGACATGTAGTAAAAGGATATCACCTTACTGTTGATATCTCTGAAGACTCATAACCAGAAACAGGAAAATGAATGGTGGGAAGGAGTGTGACGGAGGGGACACGGATGGAGGGCCACCAGCAGTGCAAGTTCCCGTTGGTTGGCAGCGGAGGGTGGACCAAAGTGGAGTTCTCTACATCAGGTAAGGTCACCTCAGGGGCTGGGCTGGTGTTTGGTGGAGTTTGGCCAGAATGTGCAGGACATTCCTGACTCGGCTCGTCTCTTCTGCTCAAAAACGCCAAGGAGTTGCTCCTCAAGTGCAGGATCGTCGTGGAAGCTGAAGGAGGGTAGATTTAGGTGGGATACTGGGAAGGGATTCCTGGCTGGGAGGGTGGGGAGGAGCTGGGATGGAATTCCCAGAGAAGCTGTGGCTGCCTCTGGATCCCTGGAAGTGTCCCAGGCCAGGTTGGACAGGACTTGGAGCAACCTGGGATGGTAGAAGGTGTCCCTGGGCAGGGACTGGAGCTGGATGAGCTTTAGATCCCTTCCAACCCAAGCCACTCTATGATTTTGAGATTCTTTTCAAAGTAAATTTAAGTCATGTGACTACTCAATAGCTCCAAACCTGGTTTTTTTAATGCCTGTGAAGGTTCTGTGTTCACTATCACTGATGTTCTCCAGCTTTTATGGATCCCTCACATTCCTCATGTGGGAAAAAAGCCCAAGAACATAAATCTAAATCCAAAGTTTTAGGTACTTTATTTGTTTATTTTCTTAGCTTATTGGATTTTTTTTTTGCTTCGCCCTGGAATGGTCACAAAGAAATGCATTGAAATTGCTATGAAATGAATGTGTTCAGACAAAGAGAGCCTAAATGAAATGGTATTGGAAAAAAGATCAAAGTTAGCTTTATAAAATGTGGGGACCTCGGGTTTGCATCACACAAGTCAATGTGATTATCAGTCAGTTATTTGCTTAAATTTCTTCCACTGTTCTGTGATTAAAATAACCACTTCTCACATTTTGTGTATTACCAATAGAAAAGTCTTTAATGAGCCAGAGCACACTCCAATTTTCCACTGAACTACCATAAAGGATCAGATGCATTCCAGGATTTCTTGTTTGTGTTCTCCATTAGCAGAATCAGCCCCAGTCCTTGTCAGTGACACCCATGGCAAAGAGAAACCACCCTGCCCTTGTAATTCTCATTACAGCCCGAATTCCCTGGGCCTCTGCCTCACAATGGGAAAGAAAAAAGTTGTGGATTAGGGGGTTTTTCCCAATAATCTCTATATCCAGACATCAGGAACATAATGCTTTGATATTTTTGTGTACCTGATGATCCCACCAGCTTTTAAACCCAATTTCCCCAGCCCTAACAAGTTTTACACATCAGCTTTGGGGAAGCTCATTGCTGCCCTCTTCCCAAGTTTTCCAATGCATTTTTTTATTCTTTGGTGAATTTTCTGATAGTTTGATGTACCTGATGATCCCACTCAGCTTTTAAACTTCATTTCCCCCAGCCCTAAGAAGTTTTACACAAGAGTTTTGGGGAAGCTCATTGCTGCCCTCTTCCCAAGTTTTCCTGTGTATTTTTTTATTCTTTGGTGAATTTTCTGGTCGCCTTCTCTGAGTTGTTCTGATGAAGCAAAGTGTTTTACACTCCTGTGTGGTGCAAGGCCCAGATCAGGACGTGTTGCTTGCAAAGGGTGGGAGTCCAAAAATCCAATCTCCTGCCTGACATGGAGCATCCTCAGGGCTCTGAGGGCAGCTGGATCCTCCAGGATTGAGTTTCCACACCCTCCTCACTGCCCTGCCAGCATGCACAGCATTCATGGAGGCAGGGAAAGGTCAAACAATATTGACTCCACAGCTATCCCAGGGAAAAATTAGTGGATATATTAAGATCTGACATGATTCAAGTGGAATAGATGATCCCAGCTGAATAAAGACTCTCTGTTTGTGCCTCCTTGGAAAGCACACGGATGCTTTCCTGTCAGCTGTCAGCAGTTGCTTTGGATTAAATCAAGATTAAATCCCTTCATTAAGTGGTTTTCATTACCTGGTAGAAGCACTGAGTTGACTCTCAGGGCTTTTCTTAGCAAAACAGAGCTGCTAAGTAGGGCCTAAATCATCCCTGGAAGTGTCCAGGGCCAGGCTGGACGGGGCTTGGAGCAGCCTGGGGCAGTGGAAGGTGTCCTGCCCATGGCAGGGCTGGAATCAGCTGAACTTAAGGTCCCTCCTAACCCAAACCAGTTTGGAATTCCATGGTTTTGTGGCAGTTTCTCACAAAGGAAGCTGTGGATTATCCTTTGTGTTACAGAAGTGTCAGTAACTTTGTGCACACACAAAAGAGACTTTGCAGTTCCAGCTCTGCCCAGGATCAAGGCAGAAACAGGGCAAAAATGGCCCTTTTTAAGATTTAGTTGGGTTTTGTGGACAAATAACCCTGCACGTGTGTGCAGTAGGAATGCTGGATCCCACATCCCACAGATTCAGTGGATTGACCTTCCTTTCCACTCACTGATTGTCAGCACACTCCTTTTTATTCCAGGATCTCCTGGAGCCTGCACTGGTTGTGTGTGCCCAGGCAAACAGCACACCAAGGTTATTTAAAATCACTTTTTTCTAAAATTACCCCAGGAAAAGTAGCCTTTTTTTAGCCAATGCAAATAAAACAGCATCCTCACTCCAGAGCATATTCCCAGAAATGCCTTTTAACAGGAGATTTTGAGGATCACAGAAAGTGTCTGGAGAGATTTTGGGTGTAGACAGGATGGTCCAGAGCAAATGTCAGTCTGGGATTGTCCCTTGGGAAGCTGTTCCATCCTCCAATGTGGAGTTTGGGGCTGAGCATGATCAGGACAGGTGGGAACATCCAAAGGGATCAGCCAGGATCCTGCTTTAATTAAAATAAATAAAAGTAAGGAGCAATTTCCCCCTGCTCCCCAAGGATTTCAGGCAGGGAAGGTTTGACTCCTGACCAGTCACCAGACCTGTACCTTTATTTTTAGATTGCTCTTTCATCTTCCTCACCCTCCAAACTGTCACTGCTACACAGATTCAACCTGAGCACTTCTCCCAAAAATAACTATTTCAGGGCATGCCTGGCAAAGAAATTCCATATTTAAACTGTCAGCAGAACTTTAAATGTCACTTGCAGGTGTTGCTTTAGATGTGACTGGGTTCTCGTGCAGGATGAGGAGTTTATGTGTTGGATTCAAAGTACCAAAGTTCGTCATAGCCTGGAATTTTGAGTCAGGAGTGGTTTTGTGATCCAAACTATTCCACTTGAGCTGTTTTTGTTTGAATTAGGGCTATTTACAGCTGCCATTAATAACCAGTGTTTTATTCCAGATAAACAGTTCAGCTGGCCCAGCAATAAAGAGCAATCTGCAAGTTACAGGCTGGGGACACGAGAACTTTCTTTTTCATGTTATGAATTAGTGATTCTGCCATAACAGAGTTCCCAGTGCCCTATTTTGGGATGTGGAGATAATGATTTTCTGGTGGGAGCTGGAGAAATCCGAGTGCAGTTTATCAGGAGCTCACTGGCCTGGCTCCTTGGTGTAATATTTCTTACTTCAGTGAGAAGGTTGAAATTTTAGCTGAACAAAACCAAACTTTGTGCAACAAAGAGACCCAGCTGCAACAGTTTTGTTACCTTTAAAATATGTCTGGGTTTGTTTTTTTTTGTAAGTATTATCTCAATTCTTGAATAAAAGCAAGAAGTACTATGAGAAAAAAATACGAAATGTGATTTTAGCCACTGTCCTTGTGAGCAGATACAAGTCCTGACTATCCAAGAGCTTGTATTCATCATTTCTGTTCCTTTGCAGTCCCAGTGGGTCTTTATTATCCTGCTTGGAGCAGGTGAAGACTTACTTGCTGACTGATGGAACGTGCAAGTGTGGCCTAGAATGTCCTCTTGTTCTTCCCAAGGTAAAGCACAGCATCATTCTGGATTAGGTGCAATAATATTTATGAGCTACCCATGCTGGTGACTCAAACTCTGTTCAGATCATCTCTAAAATAAGTGGTGTCCACCCAAAGTTAGACCTTAAAATACAAAATTCTGCTCCCCTCTGCCTTAGCCCCTCTTGCAGAGGATCTGACTCAGTTGTTATAAATATATTCATTTTTTATTTGTTGTTTCCAAACATCCTGTCAAGGAATCTCTTGGGCAGTATAGGAGCAGTCAGGAACAGAGGAAAATTCCTCTATACTCCATATAAAACTCCTAATTTATGTGAATTTGGTGACTTTGCTGCCTGTAGTCATTATTTTAAACGCTGGAATTTTCACTGCCAGGTCTTTAATTTTGATCCTGGAGCTGCTGTGAAGCAGAGAACTGCTGAAGATGTTAAAGCGGACGAAGATGTCACCAAACTATGCATTCACAAAAGGAAAATTATTGCTGTGGCTACACTTCATAAAAGCATGGAAGCACCACATCCTTCACTGGTTCTAACTAGTCCTGGTGGTGGAACAAGTGAGTAAAATGAAATCATGCAGAATCATGTAATAATCTGATTTTTATACACGTAATTACTGTGCAAAACCACCCTGGAAGTCTGAGTATGAGTGCAAAACTAAGCAGATTGAAGGAATAAATAAAGGGAGTAGTCAGAGATGGAGGTAGATAGAAAATGAGTCTAAAAGCAGGTCAGCTCAGACTAAGAGCATGATTTTCTTGGAAAAGATATCAGGTTGTTCTAGACAAAGAAAATACATTAGCTCTCATCTTTTGGAACTGTAGTAATATGTCTGATATTCTGTCACATGGGAAATTAGAGGAGCAGAATAAAGTGATTATGAAGGGATTAGGATGTGGCTAAGGACTTGGCTAAATGGGAAATTGTATTGTAAAGGAGAATAGACAGCAAGAGGGGATCTCCACTGTCATTTCTCAAGGATTATTTTTGGCCACCAGCCTGGATTAGCATTTTAATTATCCCCCTCAGTAAAAAAAATGAAGGAATTTGGTGGTGGCTGAAGTTGACAGGTATTCTCCAAACAAAGAATCAAAACATTGTAAAACCAGGAGGGCTCCCTGAGACCTGCAGTGAAAGCAAAGTTAGCACTGAGACAGCTCCAAACCCAGAAATTCATCCAAATGAGGGACTTTGTAGGGATCACAAGAGCAGGTTCTGAAGAGAATTACAAATCCCAGTGGGCAGGGCAAAGGAGGGAAGGGGGCTGAGTTTCTGTTTCTGTACTCTGGTCTGGCAGCTCCTGGGAGAAGGCCTGAGAGCTCTCTGCACCCCTCACTGCTGTGAGAACACCTGGCCAATTGCTCTTCCCACTCCCAAGTGGAAAAATTATAAGAAAATCAAGAAATAATAAATTTTAGATAAGTGCCAATGCTAAGATACCCATGCTGTTCATAGCACTGATGTGCCCCTGCCTTTTCACATTGAAATTTAGGATTTAAAACCTTTCTTGAAAATTTTTTTTCAGTGTAATTTTGTTTTTAACTAACAGTGCAATTTCCCAAGTTTCTGTGCATTTCCCTGCTTAATTTTTTCAATGAGTAGTACTTCAATTACATTCCTGTTTCCAAAAAATTAGCAAAATGAAGGAGGTAATTGATGTATTTTATGTGCTCTTACTTTCTCTGTTGGTCAGAATTTTGTGCATAAGCAAAGAAGAAAATTCCCTAATAAATCCCCCTGTAAGCAAATTTTTTTACATTTATATGTGACCATTTGCTTATTTCCAGCACTCAAGGTGAGGCCTCTCATAATTATTTTATTTTGCAGTTCAGCCTTTAGTTTTATCCCCTGAATGAGACTTTGGTTGTATTTTGGGACAGGGGAAATGTGTGTTTCTCTCACGTTGGAGCAAATAGGATGAAGGCAGGATTGTCAGTGCCACCCAAAGGAAGGATGAGTAGAGGAATTTCAAGGCACCTCTGAGTTCATTTGAACACAGAATTTTTAGCTCCCAATTCCAGTTGAATTTTGCATATCCAGAGGCTGCATGCCAAACACTGCAAATTCCCAGAGCAGCAAAACTGGCAGAAAGTCCCCCAGACTTGGAGCTGCTTGTGCTTCTAGTCTGGAAGTAAAACATTGGAAAAAAATCTTATTAAATAAAGATGGAAAGTGGTCTTGTGTTCGTTGGAAGGTGTAGCCTCAAAAGTGAGATTTACAGGGAATTTTCCCATCGTGTGCAAATATCCCCAAGGCTTTTATCCTGAAAACAAACAGAAAGCATTCAGGATCCCTCATCAGGGACAGCATTTGGGACAGGACCTTTTCTGTGGGAAATGAGTCTCAGTCCTGGACGGGCTTTGTTCCTCCTGTCCTCAATAGATGGTGCCAGAGGCTCCTTTTCCCTGCCACAGCCATCCCGCTCCTCCTGCCAGAGGGGGCATGCTGGGGAGGCAGGAGGCTGGAGGGGGTGGCTGGAAAAGGCAAAAGGCAAGGGAAAAGGTGTGAAATGGTCCATGTTTGTATGGGGTATGGAATTCCAGCTGTGTAGCTGGGGACAGGCACCGTTCCAGCAGCCGCTCGGTGGTTGAGGGTTTATTTCTGCTGGAGCAGAACTTTAGCCAAAGGCTCCCTGAGTTTTTGGGAATATCTTCACCCTCAGTAGCTTTTCCCTGAAAGGTGGGACGCTGGATTTCCAACCAATAATTTGTGTGTTTCCCATCCCAGGTGCAACGCCGGTGGTTCCCACTCGAGCAGCAACTCCGAGGTCAATGAGGAATAAATCACATGAAGGAATTACAAATTCTGTGATGCCGGAATGTAAGACTCCTTTCAAGTTGATGATGGGGGCATCTAATGCCATGGGTAGGCTTTACGTGCAAGAAATGGCTGGAAGCCAGCAAGCAGAGCTCCATCCTGCCTATCCCAGGCAGAGATTGGGGAGCAATGAACTGGGGCAGAAGTCTCCGTACCGCGGCAGTCACGGGGGGATGCCCAGCCCGGCGTCCTCGGGATCGCAGATCTACGGGGACGGCTCCATCTCCCCCAGGACTGACCCTCTCGGGAGCCCCGACGTCTTCACGAGGAACAATCCCAGTTTCCACGGAGCACCCAACTCCAGTCCTATCCACATGACCAGGACGCCTCTGTCCCCGCCGTCAGTCATGCTCCACGGCTCTCCCATACAGTCATCCTGTGCAATGGCTGGAAGGACTAATATACCTCTTTCCCCCACCCTGACCACCAAGAGCCCAGTCATGAAAAAACCCCTGTGTAACTTTTCAGCTGGTATGGAAATANCTCCTCCACCGCCTTCTTGTGCTCTTCAGAAAAAGCCATTAACATCCGAGAAGGATCCACTTGGCATACTGGACCCAATTCCCAGCAAACCGGTGAACCAGAACCCCGTGATCATGAACCCCACCACTTTCCACTCGAGTGTCCACTCTCAGGTACCCGTGATGAATGTAAGCATGCCCCCCGCCGTGGTGCCCCTGCCCAGCAACCTGCCCCTGCCCACCGTCAAACCCGCCCACATGAACCATGGCGCTCACGTCCAAAGGGTTCAGCACTCGGCTTCGACGTCCCTGTCCCCCTCGCCGGTGACGTCCCCCGTTCACATGATGGCGCCCGGCATCGGAAGGATCGAGGCTTCTCCCCAAAGATCGCGTTCTTCTTCCACCTCGTCCGATCACGGAAACTTCCTGCTGCCTCCAGTAGGGCCACAGTCGTCCTGTAGTGGTATCAAAGTCCCTCCCAGGTCCCCGAGGTCAACCATAGGCTCACCGAGGCCATCCATGCCATCCAGCCCTTCCACCAAGCACGATGGACTTAATCAATACAAGGACATCCCTAACCCATTAATTGCTGGAATGAGTAATGTATTAAATCCTCCAAACAATGCAGTTTTTCCCGCTGCATCGGCTGGAAGCGGTTCCTTGAAGAGTCAGCCTGGTTTGCTGGGAATGCCTTTAAATCAGATCTTGAACCAGCACAACGCTGCCTCTTTTCCAGCAAGCAGTTTACTCTCAGCAGCAGCCAAAGCACAGCTAGCAAATCAAAATAAACTTGCTGGTAACAACAATAACAGCAGTAGCAATTCTGGACCTGTTGCCAGCGGCGGCAGCACCGAAGGACACAGCACTTTAAATCCCATGTTCCCTCCTGCTGCCAACGTGCTCCTCCCCACCACGGAAGGGCAGAGCGGCCGGGCAGCACTGAGAGATAAATTGATGTCTCAGCAAAAGGATCCTCTGAGGAAAAGGAAGCAGCCGACCACCACGGTGCTGAGCTTGCTGAGACAGTCTCAGTTGGACAGCTCTGGGGTTCCCAAAGCTGGGTCTGATTTGATAAGAAAGCCAAGTCAAAGCTCCTTCCCCATCAGCTCCATGTCGCAGCTCCTGCAGTCCATGAGTTGTCAGAGCTCCCACGGGAGCAGCAATAGTTCCTCGGGCTGCGGGGGCTCCAGCAGCGCCCTGCCCTGCCCTGGCACCCAGCTGCACCTGGCAGAGCCCGCGCTGGGCCCGGCCAGCGTCGTGGCCCCGCTGGCCCCGGGGCTGCCCCTGCGCGGGGAGGGGCTGCCCTGCCCCAACCCCAGCCCCGGCTTCGGCCCCGGCGCCGGCCCGGCCCCCTCCAACCACCTGGCGGGGCTCCTCAACCAGATGCAGGCCAGCGGGAGCTGCGGGATGCTCCCCCAGGCAGGAATGGCCTTGGGGAGCTCCTTACACCCCAACCCACCTCAGGCCAGGCTCCAGGCACCCTCCACGCCCGGGATCCCCAACAGCGTCGGGAGCAGCTGTAATCAAACGAGTCCCGAAGCAGGTACGTGGCCTCCCGAGGGGGCTCTCCCAGGTGTCCACCCTCGGAAATCCCTGATGGCTGTTTGAAATGTTCCTTCTTAAACTCGCCTTTATCCCGCTGGGAAGTGCACCTGGTTGGTGCTGAAAGCCACACACTCAAAAATTAAACAGAAAGGAAAAAAAATACCAGTGGTAAATTGAAACGTATCTCCCTTTTTCTGGACAAAACCATCCTAGCCTGCTTCCTGTGACAGCTCTTGCTTCTGCTAACTTCCACACACTCTCCATGAATAAAATCCATTCACTTCTGGACATTCCCACACCTCTTTTGTCACCTCTCCAAATAAATTGGAGTTTTTTTTGCAGCCTGCCCTGCTCCAAGCCCAGAAGGTTGTGGCTCAGCTGGCAATGCATGTGCAGGTGATCATGAGTTCTTTCCTGCTGGAATTAAAGAGGTGGTGTCAGAGATGAGAGCAGATCCTGGGAGTACCAAAATGTACAAAATGACCCTTTTTAGGGCCAGCAGGAGGGAATGCCAAGCCTGTGTTTGCTTTTATTGAGGTAATTTTATTAAGGTGGTGATTAAATGGTTGAATAAACAGTTGGAGGAGCGTAGGGAGAAAATTCCTGGTTTGTTCATCAGGGAAGACTTGGAGAGGAAATGGGTTTGCTGCTGTTATCATCTCTGGGGGGTTTAAAGAGAGAAAGGAATCAGCTCAAAAATGTGAATTTTATTGACTATTACTGGTTGAACAAAGTATTAGAAGATGGTAGTGGTGTAAATTTCTGTAGTGGAATGAACACCCAGGTCTCACCAAAGTGTTCAGGTGGCCTCTCATCAACCCAAGCAAGAACCTGCTCTGCATTCCTCAGCTTCCTCCTTTAGAATGGAATGGAATCATAGAAAAGCTGAATTACAGTCAAATAATGTTCTACTGTTCCTCTGGTCATGGTTCCTGATGACTTTTAAGTGTTTCTCCCCATCCCTGGGATGAAAAGGTTTAATTTTTTCTTGCCTGGAGTGGTGACAAGAAGCACTCTCAGTCCTTTTGTGGCTCTCTGGCCCTGTCGTGCTGACACAGGGGGCATTTCCTGATGCAGCTCCTGAGACTTTGCACAGAACAAAGGTCTGGGATTGCCTTGGGAATTCACTTCCCTGTCCCACCGAGCACGGGACACAATCCCAGGGGCAGGAACCCCTTGGTTCCCACCTTGGCTGGGCTTTCCACCACTCCCAAAGGCTCCCGTGGTGTTGCTGTGTTCATCAGAGCCTGTGCTTGTAATTCCACTCAGCTCCAAACTGAATTTCCCCCCAAAAATACAAATACAACAGAACAAATGAGTCAAAGCCCTGAAGAAAGGTTCCAGCATCTGTAGGAACAGGAACAGGGGCATAACCCCATGCAGGGACTCCTGTTCTCCTGGCACTCCCACTCTGGGGGTGGCTGAGAGGGTTGGACCTCAGTAGAATTAGAAAGCCTCAAGGGACACTTGTTTCCTTATCTAGAAGATTAAAGGTCACCCCGTGTAGGCAAAGGCTGGAAAGTTGGGAAATGTTCCATTCTCTGCTGCTGGAGGAGTTGTTCCTTCAGTTTGGTGCTTGCAGGATCCACAGGCTGCATTTAATTATTTATTGGATGTCCCTGATGAAGCCTGGAGAATGTTTTCCTCTTTAAGGTGAAGTCTCAGGTTGTGTTATCTCTGTTTTATTCCCTAAAACTCTGCATAAACCTTCACTGAGCACAGGGCTCAGGGGTGAGGTTTCATCCAAAGGCTGTGAGGATCCAGAGAGGGGAATTCTGTTGGATTTCCAGGAGTATGGGAATGTTCTTTCCATGAAACTCACGTGAAATGTTGAGTGTTTTGTGATAATAATATTTTATTTTAAATAAAATTGAGTTGCCAGCCTGCATCCTGCCCTGTAACAAAACTGGGAAGAGGAATATTGGGATTTCTCCTCTTAGTTTTGGGGATGGAGCTGGTGAAAGCCCCTGTACACTGAATTTTCAAGAGCAGCTCAGCAGAGGAAGATGTCTAAAGGAACCTCTCATGTTCATATTTCAGCTTGTGGCTTGTTTTTTCCCTTTGTTTTGAAGTATTTTAATTGCTAAATCTCTTTTCTGTGTCTGTGCCAGCAATTCAGAACTGCTCCTCCTCAGAAATAGCTCCTGAGAGAAAAAAAAAATCCTGTGAATCCCCACAATTAGCTGGTTATTGCCTAAGCTTTTAATTATATTTTAACCACATGGACCAAGTTTTGTTATTCCAGCTCTTGTTTTCTTCCTCCACAGATAATATCTTTAGTTCCCAGGTAATTTTCAGGGTGTGCGTGGTGGAATTTGTTCTTTTAGTAGGATGGAACTGCATCACTGGGTGATGGATTTGATTGTAGGTTTTTATTTATTTACCTTTTTCTTGCTGTTATCACGGGGTAGAAAATCTGTGTTTGAGTGTTGAACATTCAACATCCAAATCCTGCTAAGAAAGCAACATCCATAAATAATGGGATGGATGGAAATGGGTGAAAATATTTGGGAATAAAAGCTCTGGGCTGCTGATAAGGGAAGTTAAGGGAACCTCAATAACCACAGCAATTACAGATGATCAGTGGTGTCAAATATTCACATTATAATACAGGAGAAATTCTGGGCCTAGGAGTTAAGAAGTGACAAAAAATTGGCAGATTTGGCAAAAAAAGGCTGAAATTCCTTCCCTGGGATGGGAATTTTTCCTGGTGAAATGCACAGAATAGAAATAATAAAAATATAATTAAACAAGGAGGAGCACAACACCAATCACTGAGAGTGAGGGGAGGAATTTGTTCAATACAGCCAAGAAAATTGGGAATGGAAGATGGTTTTGGAGAAAAAACCCCAAAAGAAGGGGTTTGGGAGGTTTTCATTTAATCCCCTCAGTGCCAACTGTTGAAAACACAAATTAAACCAAACAACTCTGGATTTGCTTCCCAAAATTACTTTATATATCCTAGAATTACAAAATCAGAAGGACTTTTGGACTCCAGGGACAGAAGAGTATCTGACAACTTTTTGGGACTTGTTGTGTCTGAGAAAAAAATTTCTTATTAAACTGGAATCACCCCTAGACAGGATGGCAAGAACCTTCTCTTCTAATTATAAAGCAAATTTAAATATCCCATTGATTTGGGGTTCTTATAAACATCCAGAGGGACTTTTCCCTGCTTGGGAGAGATTATAAAGAATCACTTAAATTCCCAGCTTCTTCTTCCCATTCTTATTTCTAAATAATAACTTATTTTCCCTTGTTATTATTTTGGGGAGAGGAAAGTGATTTTTTTTTCTTCAGTTAAGAACTGTGAAGAATAAGGAAAATGTTCAGTGCTTGTTTGGACACAGCTTGGGGTTTTCTGGTGTTGTTTTACCTCTTAAAATTTGAATTTGCCAACAATTGACAGGCTTTCAGTTAACCAGGCCCTTACCTGGTTGGTGTTTTAATTGCCATGCAGCTTTCTAGGATTTTATATTGATAAAAGTCAGGGAGTTTGTAAAAAATAACAACAATTTAATGTAGAAAGATGAGTGTTATTAAAGATATTATTAGGGAAAAAAACCTGAATTAATTCTGTGGGATTTCCCACACATATTTAGCTCTTACCATCTGAAAATGGAACCAGTGGGCAGCTCCAGCTCTTGCTAGAGGGATGAGTGGGGATTATTGGAGGAAATCATGCTTTTTATTGAATTTTTAACTCCCCAAATTCACAGTGGAGTGTTTTCCTTCATTTGCAATACAGCTGCGAGTGGGGAGAGAGGAGAGCAAGTGAGAAAATCCTGAATTTCTGCTCCTGCACTCACGTGCTGTTGGCTTGACACTTTTCTACTCAAACACTGCTCTGCTTTCTGCTGGCAGCTGAGCACATCCCAGCAGTTTCCTCCAAGTCATTCTCAACCCAGCAGTGCTGGGAAAATGCAGAAATCACAGGAGATGGGCAGGGAGAAGAGCCAAGACTGAAATTCGGACAGGTATTAAATCCTAAAAATGAAATTTTAAAAAGCCCAATTTTATTAAATTTTAAAAAGCCTAATTTTATTAAATTTTTTGAAAAGCCTAATTTTATGGACTTCTGTTCTCCTATAAATAGTTCTGGGCTTTTTGCCCTTCCCCCATAATTTTAGGGGGCAGGATTTCAGCTTTGTTGTAAATGAAAAAGCCTCTGTGATCATGGAGCGTGGTGCACAGGAATTATGGGCAGGCAGGTGAGAATGGAATGTGCTCCCAGCAGAGCACATTCCATGGGCATGGAGTGCTGCATGCAAGGGCAGTTCAGCATTTTAACTGGTTCTGAGGGGGGATATTTGATTTATTGGCCCGTTTTTGGTGATTTCTGGGCTGTCTCAGGGCACTGCAGGATCTCCATAAGGAGAACCAGTGACAGCTGTTTGTACTTAACTGCTGAATTATGGTTTTTTGGAATTGGAGGCAGTGTAATAAAGGAGATATCAGATAAAGATCTTAAAATGTTTTCCATTCCAGAAAGAAAAGGGGGAATAGAATTGCTAAAATGTGGAACTCCTGGTTCCAGGTGTGCAGGTAAGGGATGGAATGGGGAGTTACAGCAAGACCTCATTGTCTGGGATCTTCAGGGACTCTGAGGTTGTGTTTGCCACCAGCAGTTTCACTGGCAGGTGAAGGCTCTGGACACCACTAATTGAACAATCCCCCCCTAATTCAAGCTCTGAGGTTTTATCTCTAATTTGTGATTAATTCCAGTTTCACCCTGCTGTGGCAGCAGCTCCGGGAGACCTCAGGCGTGGCTGGGTGACCTCGTGGTGGCTGAGGTGTCACAACACTTTGAGCTGGGTAGTAATTAAGATATCTGAGTGATCTTCTGTGCTTCCACACCCTCCTGATCTCAGGTCAGCTCTGTCTGCTCACACTGGGGCTTTTGAGAGGATCCTGCAGGTTTCTTCTGCCTGAGCTGGGGAGAAGATGATTTCACCAGGAGAGGATGGAGGTGCTGGGAGTTGACTGAGGAGTTCCTTGAATGACCAAGGAGAGAGATGGGAGATTCCAACGAGGGCTTCCAAAACGTGAAATTAGAAAAGCAGCCAAGAAAATATCCAATCTAAGCAAAGCTGGCTGTGGTTTTAGTGGATATGCAGAGAGGGATGATCTACAAGGGATGGAGGGACAGGACCCAGGGAATGGCTCCCACTGCCAGAGGGCAGGGCTGGATGGGATATTGGGAATTGGGAATTCCTGGCTGGGCTGGAATTCCAGAGCAGCTGGGGCTGCCCCTGGATCCCTGGCAGTGCCCAAGGCCAGGCTGGACACTGGGGCTGGAGCAGCCTGGGACAGGGGAGGTGTCCCTGCCATGGCAGGGGTGGCACTGGGTGGGCTTTGGGGTCCCTTGCCACCCAAACCAGTCTGGGATTCTCTGACAAGCAAGAACTGAGAAAGTGGAATTGAGACCATTTATTTGTGCTCAGTTCTGAAAATGTTTCAGGTGGTAATGGCTGATGAGCAAGTTCTGCACTTCCACTTTCCTCAGTGCTTAATACACCTGTTTTAGTGACTATTTTTTTTTCCCACAAATTCCAACACTGTGTTTTTGAGACTATTTAAATACTGGGATGTGTAATGGAGAATTTCTCACAGGGGAAAGAGTTGTAAAATAGCACTTGAAATACTCTTTTCTAATTAATACACTCTAAGTGCAGTCCTTTTGGAAAATACATCTGTGGTTAGGAAGAACAGTTCTGAGATATTAATGATGAATATCTTATACTCTGATTTCTTTATTTTAAGTGAATCTTCTCAAACATGAACTGCTTCCATAATACCCATTTATTTTATTGTCCTTGCTTAAGAACACCTGTCAAGCAATGATTTAAGAAAAGGAACACAGCTAAAATCCACACAGGAGAATTAACCTGCTCTGAAAAGGAAGTAGAATTTAAAATACTCATATATAATAACAATTATAATAATAATTTTAAAATTTTTTATTCTATTTATTTGCTCCCAGAACACTTCTTTGACCCTGTAATAAAATAACAGCTCTGCTTTTTTTGCATTCTGGATATTTCTTCTTTTCACTGTGTTGCAAAGAGTTCATTTTTCCTCAACCAGTGGCAGAAGAACCTTTGGCAGAGCCTGTGGCTGCAGGAGCTGGGTTTGGCCTGGGCTTTTATGGCTTTTAGTCTGACTCCTTCATCTTTTTTCATTCTGATTATTAAGGGCTGTTGTTTAATGAGCTCACACATGTTTGGGTTCCCTGGATCCAAAATACCACATTTTTGTGGAACTGGGAATTAAAGTTGGGATTTCCTTTTGGTGTTCAACACCTGTTTGTATTTCTCATCCAAAACCTCCCAAGTGTCGTCGTAGAGCCTGGGAGAGGTCACACAAAACCCTTGGGTGGTGGAGGATTGGGGTTTTGGGGTTTTGGGGTTTGGAGTTTTGGGGTTTTGGAGCTTTGGGGGTTTTGGAGTTTTGCAGTTTTGGAGCCTTGGGGCTTTTGGGGTTTTGGAGTTTTGGGGGTGTTGTCATCATTCCGTCCTTTGGTCTGGGGCCAGGCATTGGGAAGCTCTCACAGCTCCATATTCCGGTGAAAATGACTTTGCATGGATGTCCTCAGCTGGAATAGTGACTTGTTGGGATGGTATTTTGACCTCTGGTGCCACAGAGGAATTTGTCCCCGACTGCAGCTGGAAATTCTGTAAATTTACCCAGTCGAGGACTTTTCCAGCCCAGTTCCTGCTGTGCCAGGTTGGACAGAAGCTGGGGGGGAATATTTATTTGTGTTTTATTTTCCTGCTGAAGTCTGGCTGCTCATCCCCTCTCTGACTCCCAGCTTCTCCAGTCTGGATTGAAATAAGGACCCATTTTCTGCCTCCTGCTCAGTATCCATCAAGACTTTTTTATTTCCTCAGGAGCAATTAATTACTTATTTAATCTGTGTTGAATGCACTTTGGACCTCTCAGAAGCTGGGGGTGGTGGGGTGGGAAAACAGAGCCATTTCTCCCCAAAATCTGGCAGCAATTTTCCAACTTTGAGATTTGCTGCACAGCACATCCTCCTCCATGGGCTCATTTCCCTGAGCAGAATGGGAAACAGGAGCAGGGATAAATGACAAACAGAGATGAGGTCCACTGGAAAATACCCAAACTAGATTTGATATTCAGGAGAGCTCTCTAGAATAATTTCCTCATACCTGAATTAAAAATCTCTCCATGTGCTCCTTAACACATCCAAGGGGGAGTGGTGCAGCTGAATCTTCCACTGGGAATTTCTTAAATCTGCAGCTTGGTCTTTGGGACTTCTCATGATTTTTAAATCCCTGTGGCATTAGTTCTAAATACTGATTTTATTTCTAAAAATAAGTGAATGAAATTTGCTTCTTGTGAAGATGAATGTTTTTGACCCACTCACCCAGAGTAGGATTTGCTGTGCTCTACAGTTGCACTTTGCTCTCTCCTTTTGTTAATTTGTTATTTAATTTCTGCTCTGAAACCTGATAGTGGCACTGGTAGAGGGGTGAGATTCCTTCTCTTGAGTCAGGGCAGTGCAAAGTGTTCTGTGTTCATTTTGTACCTTTTGGAGTTGTCACAACATTACAGCACTTAAAAAATGGTAATTTTAGTTGAAAATGATGTAAAGGTTTGGCTCAGTTCTTATCAGTTGAGTGTGCTGGCAAATTCCTTTTTAAAGAGTATTTGTTCAGAAAAATGGGAATTGATATTTTGTGATCATTGATGCCTTTCAGTCTCTCATCCTAAGAGCTATATGAGTGACCACTGTCAATTCAAAACTGCCTTAAGTAAAAAAATAATAATAATTTCTGTTTCAGCTTTGCTAAAGGGGTACAAAGATACCCAAATAAATGTTTTTACTCTTTCTTTGTAGCCTCATGGTAAATTTACCCTGTTGCCCTTTCTTTTCATCCCAAGTGATGGATTTTAGACCACCCTAATTTACATTTTTCCTTTACAAATTGTGAATTCCTGCTGGCCTGGAACAGTCTCATCATACCATGTATTTTTTAAATTCAGGACTCCAAAACAATGCCTTAAATAATAATCTAAAATCCAAAACCCCGTGAATGAATTCAAAGTGGAAGTGGATCATGGGCTCAGTCTTTCACCCAACATCATTCCTGGGATCCTTCTTCCTGGTGGTTAATTCCAGCCTGGTCCATGACTAACTCTGTTAAGTCATGGTTGGTTTGGGGTTTTTGCTGTTGAAAATCTGTGGTTATATGTGAATTAAATGCTGTTATAAGCCCTCTCCAAGAACTTGAAGGGAAGTACAAGTGCACAAAGCCATAATCTCCAACGGGGTGTGGCACAGAGGGCCTGGAGCATCTCATGGCAGATCCATTCCTATTTTTCGAGCGCTCCAGTGTGGATTCCCCAGCCCCTTCTCCCCTGTGCTGGGTGTGCCATGCCTGGCTGGGCTGAGTTTCGTGCTGTGTGTCCTGGAGGGGTGTCCCAGCAGGCAGCACCCTGTTAATGTTCCTGCTGTTGCCATTCCAGGGGGTTTGGGCCCGTCGTCATCGATAGCCATCGCTGGCACCAGCCAAGCTGCCATCACCAAGACCACGTCTGTGCTCCAGGATGGTGTCATTGTCACCACTGCAGCTGGGACCCCTCTGCAGCAGGGCCAGCTGCCCATGGGGGGCGAGTTCCCCTTCTCTGGCCACGAACACTCGCTCCACTTCCCGCAGAACAGCTCTTCAAACAACAATCTGCCACATCCTCTGAATCAAAACCTCCTCAATTCCCTGCCTCTCTCTCTGCCGGTGAATCAGCAACATCTCCTCAACCAGAATCTCTTAAACATCCTCCAGCCTTCAGCAGGAGAAGGCAAGTCTGAGGTGAACCTCAACCCTTTGGGTTTTCTGAACCCGAATGTCAATGCTGCTCTAGCGTTCCTCTCCGGTGACGTGGACGGGCAGGTTCTGCAGCCCGTGCACTTCCAGCTGCTGGCAGCCCTGCTCCAGAACCAGGCCCAGGCAGCTGCCATGCTCCCCGTGCCATCCTTCAACGTGACCATCTCTGACCTGCTGCAGCAGCAGAACACCCCCGCGCCCCCCGAGCCCCTGCCCGACAGCAGCAGGGTGGAGAGCCTCCTGCCCACCCCCATTCCCAGCTTTCCAGGCACCAACCCCGCTCCCAACCCCCTGCTCCTGCCCGCCGCCTCCGGCGCCTCGGCGCTCATGGCCCTGAACCCGCAGCTGGTGGGGGGTGTCCTGAGCTCGGGCAGCCACCCCGAGGTGGCCATAGCCACGTCCTCGCAGGCCACCACCACCACCACCACCACGTCGTCGGCGGTGGCCGCTCTGTCGGTGTCGGCGCTGGGCGGGGGCACGGCCGTGGTGTCCATGGCAGAAACGCTCCTGAACATCTCCGGCGGCGCGCCGGGGCCGGCCAAGCTCAGCAGCAGCTCCGTGGTGCCGCAGCTCCTCAACCCTCTCCTGGGGACAGGCCTGCTTGGTAAGTGCATGAATAAACCCTGAGCAGCTTTGGGGAGGGAGAATTTCAGATTCTGGTTTTTAATTTGTAAAAAAAATTTCCTCCCTGTCTTCCTGTCTCTTTGTGTTGTTGCGGCTTGTTCGTTGAGAAGATTGAATCGTTCTTGTAAGAAATTAAAATCATGCTCTGCTTTCGGTCCTTAATGTTTAATATTGATCTTGGAAATTATTAATTCTGCCTCCTAAACCTACTAAGTCCAACTGAAAATTGTGTGAGCAACGGGATTTATTTCAGGAGCTTCCCTGGGTCAGCTGTGAGTGCCTGTGGCAGGGTTAGTGGGAGTAGCTGTGCTGGAGATGACAACCAACCACCCAAACCAAGTGATGAAAAACCCCTTAAATACAAAGTTTTTTCCTCCTGGTGATAATTTTCCAGTTATTTTTACCAAAAACGTAGAGTAGGTACTTCTCTGTTTGTAACCTACTCCTAGTGGAAATTAGATAATAATTAGATACTTAGATAATAATTAAATAATACCTCACCCCGACCCAAATGGCTACAGTGAACTCAACCTAGTTGGCATTTTCCATACAAAATACATCTAACAGTGACTTTTCAAATGGAAATTTTAAGGAAAACACAAGATTTTCATTTTAAAAAAGAAACAAACTAGGAAATGGATGTATTTTAATCTTTATTATTTCATAAAGTCAGGTTCAACAGTGTGTTTATTTCTTTTTAGAGCTAAAATGTTCATGTAAAGTGAAATTTTCATGTAATAGAAAACGTTAATTCAACATCTACTCTAGAATGTAAAAAGAGTGTTTGTTTAGAGTGTTGTGTGACATGGCTGAGCCAAAAAACCTTTTCTCCTTCGCAGTTGGTGAAAAACTCATTTTTTGGGGGGTTTAAATGATTGTCTCTTTCTCTCCCTCTCCCCTCGTCATCCCCCTCCCCACCCCAGCACTGTTCAAGTGAGATTCCAAGGCCTGCAATTCCACAGACATCCCTGGCTGTCCCAGGAGCCCTGCCAGGAGAGGTGACACACAAGACCCCAGAGTGGAGAAATAAAGAGATTTATAAGAAAGAGAGCCCCATTCCTGGAGGATGGAGGGGAGCAGGGTTGTTTTCCAGAGGTGTTCGTGGCAGTCAGTGCAGTTGGGGTGCAGGGAATTGCTGAGTGGTGTTTGCCTGTGCTTGCCTTGCAGGGGAAATGTCATCTCTGAACACTACTCTGAACAACCATCAGCTCAGCCATCTCCAGTCGCTCCTCAACAACAATCAGATGTTTCCTTCAAATCAGCAGCAGCAGCAGCAGCAGCAGCAGCACCTTCTCCAGGGCTACCAGAACGTGCAGGGCTTTCAAGGCCAGCCCCAAATCCCTGGCCCAGCCAACAACCCAAACCCCATGGCGTGTCTGTTCCAGAATTTCCAGGTAGAAAACAGAATTAAATCAATATTCTAGCAAGTGTGCAGCTCTCAGGAGGTGAAATTCCATCCTCCAGAGATGGGGTTTCTTTGCTGATTAAGACAATATCATTTATATAATTACATGGATATAAATACATTTATTACATACAATATATTCTTTCAGTAGCTGGTGGATTTTGCAAATCAGGAACATTTGTTATTGAAATTTTATCCCTTTCTCCTTAGGAATTGGGTTTAGTTGCTTTAGAAAGAGTTATGCTGTATTGAAAAAAGTTCCTCTATATGCTGACAATCACTATGTAATTTTAACAAAACTCTTTTCCATCCCACAGAAATGATCCTAAATTCCTGCTTAGCCCATTCTGATAATTCAGCAGCGAGAAATAAATACTGATAGCACTTGGCAGTAATTAGAAATTTCCCAAGTTGATATAAGTGACTGTGTGCACCAGTCCTCTCGTGTTCCCACTGAAATGGGATGGAAGAGCTGTGATGGGGATTGTGCAGCCTGGAAAAATGGGGATTGTGCAGCCTGGAAAAACAGGGATTGGAGTGAATAAACAATTAAAAACTGGGCAAAAACGAGGTTTGCCTGCTCTCCACAGAACTCAGTTATTCCTAATGCAGGTTGGGTATGAACAGAGCAAAAATAGGTGCAGACAGGGATTTGTTGTGCCTCAGAACTGCTGCAGCAGTGCAGGTGTGAGGAGGACAATGCAGAGGGGGCCAGGCAGTGCTTTCACCCTTCCAGGAGGAAAAAGGAGAAGTTTCCCTGGAAAATCTCTGCCTGTTCCCTCTCTTGTAGGAATTCTAGCCCAGTATTTTTTTTGTGTCACATTTCCAGTTATGTAAATAGTCACAGTAAGTAGTTAAAGGGCTTTTGGAATATTTTCCCTGTGGTTTTTACAGCTTTGGTTGGAGTGCTCTTGTTGACATCATGTTCCCTGTGGGTGTGACAAGGAGTTGGAAAAGCTCAGGTGGTTGAATCTGGAGGTGCCAGTTTGCTGTGGCTTCGAGCACAGGGATGTGGGAAATTGGGGATTGGAGCCCATGAGATCCCATGGGAAGGGCACACAGCAAAGGGGAAAACAGGAGTGTGGACCAATTCCAAAAGCACAGTGATGGCATTCAGGAATTCATTGGGGAGCACACAAGGACAGAAGCAGTGCTGGGGTCTGGGAAGGGAAGAAAGGGAATAGCTGAGGGCAGAACCCAGAGGTTGTGGAGCTGAGGTCTCTCCTCCTCTGGAGATGCACAGACCCCACCTGGATGTGGTCCTGTGCTCCAGCAGGAGGCTGGATTGGATCAGCTCAGCTGGAGAAGAGAAGGCTCCCGGGAGGCCTCACAGCATCTTCCAGTGTCTGGAGGGGCTGCGGGGAGCCTGGAGGGGGACTGGAGTGACAGGACAAGGAGGGACGGGTGAGGGGTGGGTTCAAACTGCCAGGGGGGAAATTTAGGTGGAATATTGGGAATTGGGAATTCCTGGCACATGAGGGTGGGGAGGCCCTGGCACGGGGTGCCCAGAGCAGCTGTGGCTGCCCCTGGATCCCTGGCAGTGCCCAAGGCCAGGCTGGACAGGGCTTGGAGCAGCCTGGGACTGTGGAAGGTGTCCCTGCCATGGCAGGGGGTGGCATTGGGTGGACTTTGAGGTCCCCTCCCACCCAAAGCATCCTGTGATTCTGTATCAGAAATATTGACCTTGGTGGAGTTGTTTAGAACTTGAGAGAAAACAGGAGCCTGCTGGTGCCAAGCCTGAGACAGTGGTTTTGTTTTCCTCTGAATCAGGCTTTTGATTCTCTCTCTGCCTTGGTCGGTGTGAAAATGTGTAGCTGGTGTATAACAAAAAGAAATGTGCTGTAATGAATAACCACAGAGTTTCTCTGCTGAAATCCAGCTTGAGCTCAAACAGCAATTCCCATCTCCTCTCTCCTTTCCCCAGGTGAGGATGCAGGAAGACGCCGCCGTCCTCAACAAAAGAATGATCACCCAGATGGGAATGGCGCCGGTTCCCGAGAGCTCCAACACTCTCCTTCCTCCCTTCCAGGAGCCCCCCTGTGACCTGCAGCAGAGACCTGACCCACCCCTGGGCCAGCAGGCCAAGGACAACCCCAACGCCGCCGCGGCCGCGGGCGACGCCTCGGTGGACGCCATCTACAAGGCGGTGGTGGACGCCGCCAGCAAGGGGGTGCCGGTGGTGATCACCACGGCCGGCTCCAGCTCCACGCAGCCGAGCCCCATCCCCGCCCTGAGTGCCATGAGTGCCTTCACAGCCTCCATCGGGGACCCCCTGAACCTCTCCAGCGCCGTCAGCGCCGTCATCCACGGCCGCGGCGCCGAGCACGAGGGGCGCGGCCGCGGCGCCCGCGGCGCGCGGGTCCTGAAGAACTCGGAGCACGGCAAGAATTCCAGTGAGGGGGATGGGTACGAGTATTACAAACCAGCCACTTGTAACACGCCCAAAAAGCAGTGGGAAGGGGAGCAGAGCCCCGTGGGGGAGATCAACAGGTGGAAATGTGAGGAGTTCCTGGAGCACTCCGCCCATATCCACAGCAGCCCGTGCCACGAGAGGCCCAACAACGTCTCCACGCTGCCGCTGCTGCAGGGGGAGCAGCACCAGGCCCTGCTGGCACAGCGGAACTGTCAGAGCGAGAAGATGCTGGAGGAGAATTTCAGGTATAACAATTACAAAAGAACTATGATGAGTTTCAAGGAAAGACTGGAGAACACTGTGGAACGATGTGCACACATCAACGGGAACCGCCCGCAGCCCAACAGGGCCTTCGGGGAGTTGCTCAACACTTCCAAACAAGACCTGATCCTGGAAGAGCAATCTCCCAGTTCCTCCAACAGCTTGGAGAGTTCCTTAGTGAAAGACTACATCCATTACAATGGAGATTTTAATGCCAAAAGCATTAACGGGTGCGTGCCCAGCCCCTCGGATGCTAAGAGCATCAGCAGCGAGGAGGACCTGCGGAACCCCGAGTCGCCCTCGTCCCACGAGCTCCTCCACTACAGGCCGAGGACGTTTAACGTGGGCGACTTGGTCTGGGGCCAGATCAAAGGACTGACTTCCTGGCCTGGCAAACTTGGCAGAGAAGAAGAGGTTCACAATTCATGCCAACAGAACGCTGAGGAGGGGAAGGTATATTTATATCTCTGTGCACATCTCTCTCTCTCTCTCTCTCTCTCTCTCTCTCTCGCCACCGGCACACAAATCAAAATTTTGCATTCTTTATTTTGTCTCTTCTTTTAGCAGCACAAATGGTTCTTTTTCGTAGCTGTAGCTTGTAGAGCTGGATTTGCCCTTCATTTCCTGCCAGGGCCGTGAGGCAGGTTAGATTTGGGCTTTGCTAAATGATTTTTTAACTAAAAATGGTTCTCACCTACGTGGTGTGTTCAGACAAATTCCTGGCTGTGCCCAAAGCATCTGATATGGAAATACCTGAAAGTGTTGAAACTGCAAAAAGGAGAAGTGGCCTAATCAGATTGAGGAATCTTTAATGAGTGAAATGTTGCTGATTGACACACACTTCTCCCAGGAAATGCACACACATTTCCAACTCTAAAGGAGGTTTTGATCATCATTTAGTAATAAGGAAAGTGTTCCAATTTGCTCTTTCATAACTAAAATTCTTTTTTTGTGTCAACAAATCATGTGCTTGTTGGGGAATATACAGGAAATGCAGTTATCAAGGAGTTATTGATTATTTTATTATGGAAAATAGTCCCAAATCTGGTCTCCACTCCTTGTGTAACATTTTATCTTTGCAGTTCTTATAAAATGCTGCACATCTTCCACCTATAAATACTAAAAATTTTAAAAATGCATAAGCAGAAAGGGGAGATTTAAGGAAATAGGGGTTTGTCAGTGACACAAAGAAATCAAATCTCTTAAAACTGAGTGGGTTGGACCAAGGTGTTCCTTTCCCCAAAATTCAGCCAGGAGCAGATACCCAGAGGAGAGAAGGGACAAGAAGCTCATCCCATCCCACCCCTGCCATGGCAGGGACACCTCCCACTGTCCCAGGCTGCTCCAGCCTGGCCCTGGGCACTGCCAGGGACCCAGGGGCAGCCCCAGCTGCTCTGGGAATCTGCCAGGCCCTCCCCACTGGAGCTGTAAATCCTGGATCCCCACTGTGGTTTCACCCCCAGAGCAGGAGAACTTCATTTCCCTTGGCAGGTGAGAGCGCTGAATATTCCAGAGCTTTCCATGGTTTCATCCATCCCAGCCCAAACCAGGACAGTGTTTCAGAGCTCATCCCTTAGGAGCTCAGATCCCTGAGTTCCAAGTCAGGTTAGGAAGTGGAGGCACAGGAGAAGATCACAAACTTTAGGGATGAAACAAAACTGGCAAATTCCATGTTCAGTGTCCCTGTCTGTGTGAGTCAGGAGCACAGGAACAACATTCCCACTCCCAGTGTGCTTTTATGGATTCACTTCAGGATCTGTGTGTCCAAATCTCTGTGAATGTTTAATAGAATGGAAGGGTTTATTTTTTTAATAAAAAATAAACCCTTCCATTTTTTCTGTAGAAAGGGGAATTTTCTTACCTGCATTCCTGAGCAATTTTGTGTTTCCTCCCCAATCTGTGGATACCAGAATGTGCTGTTGGTTTTGTGCAAAGCTCCTGTACCATGGTGGGGTTTCTGTGGATTGTATGGGATGTGAAATCCAGTGGCACCCATTTTATTGGATACTGAAGCACAAAAACCAGGGAAGGAGATCCTTGGAATGCTCCCAGCAAGGTGGAGACCGGTCCAAGTTCTCCATGAGAACTCCATGAGAACATCGTGGATCACCTCTGGCATCAGAGCACCATGAATTGATCATTTTAAATTTAAAAATGAAAGAAATGTGTTTAATTCCTTCACCAAGAAGTGCAGAGTGAACGGCCATTCCAAAGGGCAGGAGTTGAGGTGGGTACACAGGGAAAAAGCCACACCAAACCAGAAGAAACCACCTGGAAAACCACAAAGAAACACCCTTGAAAACCACAAAGAAATAACCTTGAAAACCAAATGTTCTTCAGGAATTCTGCACCAGTCCATGCTGGGAGTGACCTGGGAAAATTCCTTTTTCTCTGGAGCTTCTGAAAACATCTTTTAAAGTCTTTGTGTAACCAAATGTGACCCTCCTATGTTACATTAATTTGCTGTTGGGATTTGTACATTCTCTCATATTTTGATTATTTATTGCTTGATTTTTGTTTCCATTTAAAAGACTTTGGGAATTCAGGTATTTAATGGAATAATGGATCTGTTTGGAGGATCCAGACAAGAAAAGGAAGAATATTGTGCTTCCTTTCCTTGGTTTTTGGCTACTGGAAATCAGAGGAGCCCAAGGAAGTGCAGCAGAAATTTCTGGGAAGAAAAGGAGCAAGCCTGAGTCTAATCCCAAACCTGAGGAGTTTCATCTCATTAAGCAATTAATTTGATTATTACTCACCTTGGTTATTATTCATCAGCTAAACAGGACCAGAGCAATCAAAGGTTTTGTGGGAGCTTTTCATGGTGAATTTTAACAGGGCAAATCCTGCTCTCAGTGGCACTTTGCAGAGGTTAAACTGGGCTGGTTAAACTGGGCTGGTTAAACTGGGCTTTTCTGGTGCTGCAGGTAAAACAGGGAGGATTCCTCCCATCTGTGTGTGTGATCTGGTGTTCACTGGCCTGGTGTTGATACTGATGATTATTAATTGTTATTTCTGTTGGAGTTGCTTTCCATACCCCATTTTGTAGCAATTTGATACTTCCCAAAAAAACCCAAGTGTTTTTTAATGTATAACCATCACAAAATGTCAATAATTAAGATTTTTTTTTTGTTAGTTTAAGAGGTCCTTTGTTTCCCAAACATGATATTAATTCTTGATAACATTATTTACATTGAACTTTGAAATTTCTCTCCTTGCCAGTTTGTTCCTTAGATACACATTTCTATCATGGATTGGGATAATTCCTTTTGTCTCATGTTTGTCCTTAGAAAAGCTCCCCAGGTTCTCAATTTCTCCTGAATTTGTATTCTTCCAAAATCCAGCGAGGGGAGGGGTTATTGGAAGTATTTGCATCAAAAGTGAGCAGGTTTTAAGGGAAAAAGGCTACAGTTTGTGGCACAATTGAATTTATTTCGTGAAAATTGAAATCTCAGCTCCCCAAGTGCAGATTTCTCCATTAATGACTCCTGGAAGTGCCTGGATCAGCACATTCCCAATTTCTCTAGCACAGGTGTGACTTCAAGACACTGAAATTTGATCTAAATGTGTAATTTTGGGCCTTATTTCGAGAGATTTTGGCAACTGCTCACTCATTACCTCCACCTTGTCATGTCCACACATCAGATCTGTGGTGAATATAAATTATTTAGGAATTGGAAGGCTGAATTTGGAGGGAATTTGCATTCCCACTTCATTTCCAGGTTGTGTATAGGCACACACTCAATAAATTTGTGTTTATATAAAATGTCAAGTAAGATGTAGCAAAGAAACAGGAACTGAACCATTTATTTTCTTTAGGTTGATGTGTTCTAAATATCTGATTTTGTTGTTTTTACCAGCAGGAATGACTGAGCCAGATCAAAATCATAGAGTGATGTGGCTTCATGTTTTGAGATGCAAATGATGAAATTATAGAGCTGTTATAATTAATTTTCTGCTTTTATTGTTTACACTGGGACTTACTGGTGCCCACGCAGTGGTTGAAATTGCTTAAATTTAAAATATTCAAGACTTAAATTCCCAGTTCTCTTGAGCACGTGCCCAAATTCATCCCTGATTGCTAAAGAAAAATTAAAAAATTATTAAAATAACTGATTTTAAGACCAATAAATAGGCTGGATGAAGATTCCTGGATTCAGAAGGCAAATTAGGATTTCCTTCTGGAATGGGAATGAACTTGGCCGTGCCATGGGTTGAACAGAGACCTGGAATTCCTCGGGCAGGAGCTGGTGGGGACGGGAACCCTTTGGTGTAAAAATGGGACCATCAGTCCCAGGCACTGAGAATTCCAGGTGTAAAACCCCCGTGGGAAGGTGAGTGCAGAGTGGGACCTCCAGAGCACTGCCAAGAAAGGTCCCTCAAAGATTTTTCTGCTCAGTTCCGTGGCCGTAAACGTCCCGGATTTGCGTTTCTGTCGCTGCTGCTGAGAAGTGCCAGCAGTGGATAAATGTGGGAGGGGTGGGGAGCTCCAGGGGTTATTCCTGCCCTGCTGGAGGGCATTCCTGGGCTGGCAGTGCAGGAGAGGTGGGATTTGCTGCTCTGGGTAACGAGGTGTGGTGTCCATCCCTTCCCCAGGTGGAGCCGGAGAAGCTGAAGACACTAACGGAGGGGCTGGAGGCGTTCAGCCGCGCCAGGAAGAGGAACAGGAAGTGAGTCCATCCTGCTTCCCCACCAAGCTCCCACCCTTCCCTTTCCCTGCTGCCATTTTGGGGCAGCTCAGGCAAAAGGAGGGGCTCATTCCTTGGAATTCCTCATGTTGGCTCTGGAGTCTGATGGGTTTCGAGTGCATCTCCTCTGGGAGATGTCCCAGGTGTGGGAGCTTCTGGTGGGATTCCTGAGCTACAGCAAAGAAGTCATTCCCTCGAAAGTGTCCTGACCAAACCACACCTGACCTCCTCCCCTCTCCCCCTGGCAGCTGAGCACAGGTTTATTCTGAGAAATTCCCTTTATTCCCACTGCTGAGAAGTGTTGCAGGATTTGTGGCTGAGCTCTGGGTCACACCTGTGTCAGCTGCTGGGGTTTATCCAACTTTCACCTTTTAGTGACAAATACCAGCATAGAAAAACTGTGAAACAGCAAATATTGGGACATGAAGCATCAGAATGGACAAAAAGAGGAAAATTACTGAATTTTGGGGGAAAAAAAAAACATCTTTAAAAAGATGACAGAGTAGGAATTGTGCTGTGATTGGGTTTGTTCTATGATGGTGCTTTTACTGTCATAGGGAAAATATATTCTTAAACCTGAGAGAATTTAAACTCAGCTCTGAATGACCACAGGCTGAAAGGGATGAAATCATTCCCTCTCTTCCCCTCCTTTTAAAGGGTGAGCTTTGCTTTTATCTCTGTGTCCCATGGGGCCAAAGAGAAGGAGTTTTTATACCAGTGAGACAGTGCTGGTGGCTGTTTTTTCCACCATCATCCTCAAAATACCTTCCTGGATTTTAAGGGAACACAGAAGGGCTTTTGGCCACTTCCCTGTTATTTATTCATGTCCCTGAAGTGAAATCAGTGACCCAAGGATGGCAGGAGCAGATTTAAAGTGGTTAAAGCTGACATAAACTGCTGCTTTACAGCCCTTACAGAGGTTTTTCTCCATATTTCAACTTATTTCCTAGTTCAAATCCTTTGGTGGACATTTCCTGGTTTCCCCATGTCCTGCAAAGATTTATCTGGCAAAGTTCATGGGTTTCTTTCTGGTTTGTCATGTACTATGGGATTTTTATCCAGGTTTTTTAAACATTTAGTGTTACACAGAATTGCTGCACGTGGAGTGCTCATCACACAGGCCTGGAGTTGGTTCAGCAGAGCAGGGTTGGTATCCAAGTCCTTGAAATGACGTTCACGTTCCATAACTCCATGAATTCTTTATGTCTCAGTTCCATCTCAGCCCTTCTGTTCCTGCTGGAGCCACGTCCCTGCTTTGCTCCCCAGGGTGGCACAGGTTCCTCAGCTCTGCTGGAGCCTTCCCAGCCCCTCACCTGATCCAGCTGTGCCTTCCCAAGCTCTGTAGTCATCCCTGCCCCGCTGAGCGCCAGCGTTCCCGGTCCTGCTGCACACAGAGCATCTTCCAGGGCTCATCCCCCAGTCCCAGTGGCTCCTTCTCCTGGGCTTTCCTGCTCCTCTGGGTGTTTCCCATATTTCTCTTTAGTCAGGAATCCCAGAGTCACTGGGTTGGAAGAGACCTCCAAGATCATCGAGTCCAACCCAACCCTGACACCCCAACCAAACCCTGGCCCCGAGTGCCACACCCAGTCTGTGTCACCCACACCCAGGGATGGTGACTGCAGCACCTCCCTGGGCAGAGCATCCCAGGGCTTTATCTCCCTTCCTGTACAAAACTCTCCCAATACCCAGCCTGGATTTCCCTTGGTGAAGGTGCCACTTCCCATCCCTCCCCCACCATCCCCTCCAGTCCTGCTCGGTCACGTCTGCCTGAAGTCACATCTCTGGTGTCCCTCCTGTGCCAGGGGCAGGGTTGGATGGAAGTCCAGGAAGGGAAGAACTGGTGAAGCTTCACTGCCTTCCCAACTTCCAGGGTTGATTTAAATTGGATATTGGGCAGGAATTCTTCCCTGGGAGGGAGGGGAGGCCCTGGCACAGGTGCCCAGAGCAGCTGTGGCTGCCCCTGGGTCCCTGGCAGGGCCCAAGGCCAGGCTGGAGCACCCTGGGACAGTGGGAGGTGTCCATGGCAGGGGTTGGCCTTTAAGGTCTCTTCCAACCCAAACCATTCCAGGATTCTGTGATTGAAAGGAAAGGGTTTGAATAGGAGTTTGTCCCTCCCTCTGTGAGGGACAGGCCTGGTGTCCCAGCAGGGGACAAGGTGCTTCCTTACCTGTCTGTGCCATCACCTTCCCTCATGACAGACATGGTTCTCCTCCTCCTCCTCCTCCTCCTCCTCCTCCCATGTCCTCATCTCCAAAGCAGGACCTGTCACCGTGTCCAAGTGGGAAAAGTCCTTCAGGAGCAAACAGACTCCATAGAATTGTCACTGTGAAATGAAATGTGCTCAGAGCTGCCCCATGGCCTGGGGTAATTTGGGGTTGGAAAAGGGAAACCTTCACCCCCCTCTCCCACAGCCTGTGGGGTGCTGCCATTCCAGGGTAAAACTGGGGATATTTGAGATAATTAATACAGTTTATTGAAAGGTAGAAGGAAATGTAGTGAAGTAAAAGAAGGATATTTAACTTTTCTCCCAACACAAACCTTCACTTCCCATAATACTGATACAGGTCTGATCTTCCTCCCTGTGCTCCCCACCTGGGAGGCTCCAGGGTCAGAACATTGCCAGTGAATTCCTGTGTTTGTTACTCACTTTTCTCAAGTTTTCTTTCTGTCCTTAAGAGTTACTGATGGTTTTCATCTTTTCTCCCTAGAAGTGGAAAGCTAAATAACCATTTAGAAGCTGCTATACACGAGGCCATGAGTGAACTAGACAAAATGTCTGGGAATGTAAGTTCCTTTTCCTTGGGAATATTCTCCTTTTCCATGTTTTTGCATGTGTGTCCATTGGAGGGAGGCTTGGTTTGGGTGGCTTTCTAACAAATTCTGGGTTTATTTCCTGAAATAATGAGGAATTTTCAACATTTCCCCTGCATTAAAAATTATTTGCAAAGGTCTGATGGTTCTGAAAAATGGGAAAAGCTGTAGGATTTTAGGTGCATTGCAAATTTTATTACTTTTGACAAAAGAGATTTACACATCCAGCCTGATAGTAGTTGGATGAGTTCCAGTGCTGCTCGTGTTCCATGGGGTTCCTCTGGCTAATGACACAAAATCAGCTCATTTGTTTCTCAGCTGGAGTAGCAAGGTATTGAAAGCACATTTGAAAGCATCTTTCTTTTGAGTGCAAAACTCTTGGAATTCAGTTTTCCCCATGAGAAATGAAAGATATTGCCATGACAGGTAAGTTTAAAAAAAAAAAAAGGATATTTCTAATATCACACCCAAGAGTGGTTTTCCCACACTAATTACAATGTTACTGTGTAACTCCAGCATTTTTCCAATAACAAGTTTGGTTTATAAAAGATCCTCATTTTTATTTCTAAAACCTGGCTGTAATTTAATTGCAGCCCACCTAAAAATAAAAAAACCAATCTATCACAGCACATGGAACCTCCCACATCTTCTATTTGGTCATTAATTATTCAAATTATTAATTATAAAATGCTTGAACACAGGGAAAAAAAGATTTTTTGCTGATATTCAGTGCTCAGGACTGAAGATGTGCAGGTTTGGAAGTTACAGTAACACTGGAGTATAAGAAATGAAATATAAATATATTTATTTATATGTTTGAAGAACTGAAGGCTAAGAGCTGATTTCCGACCCTACAAGAAATATTTTAAAAGTTATTTTAAAAGTTATTAATATTTAAAAAGTTATTCAGTAGCTTTTAAATAACAACCCAACCAAATCTTTTGTTGAAACTGAATTTAACAAACTGAGATTTGAGCTTTGATTTAAAAGAACCTTGTTGTGTTTCCCTGCTTCAGAAGGACAAGGAGAGCAGGAGGTGATTGTTGGTCTGTAACAAATAAATTTGGGATGGGTGTTGGGGCTGGCCCATCCTGCTGCCACCTTTTCCCACCCATAAATCCAGGGACATCTAAAGCTGCCTGCTCTGGGCCCTGGGAGCAGCAGGAGCTGGCTCAGGGGAAGTGCTGTGGTTGGATTTGCTGCTCAGGTTCTGTCACCCCAGCTGATGGACCTGCAGTGCCTTGATTGACCCTTTAATTGTGTGGGCACAGAATTTGGGATGGGGGCTGATTTCCATGAGGATGATCGTTCCTAGAAGCACTCCCAGGGCATCAGCAGCTCCTTTTAGTGCCGTGCAGCTTTTGCAGCTCCTGCTGCTCAGCCCCAGCCAGCGTGAAACGGGAAACTTGTGCAGCAGCATCACCAGCTCCAGGAGGGAATTCTGGCAGAGCCAGGGCAGGAGAGCTCGGGAGGGAGCCCAGGAGCTGCTGAGGATTGGTTCCTGTGCTGGGAGCTGCAGCTGCCACCGACAGATGGTGGTGGAATTCCACACCAGCTCAGCCTTCCTCCTCCTCCTCTCTCTCCTGCTGCTTCTCCCCGAGGAGCAGCCAGCAATGCCAAACTTTGGCCCTCAAATCCATCCAGCATTAGGCTGGAATTGAATGTTTCCTTTTAAACACAAAGAGTTTCCTGAACATCCCTCATTCCTTAATAACAGCCCTGAGCTGGACTTCTCCAGTTTTCCCTCTTACCAGCATTTTCTCAGCATCTCCTTCCCACGTTTTATCACTCTGGTCACTACAGTGTATGAAAGTTTGCCACTAAATTTGCCATTATTGCAGCTTGGGATCAGTCCCTGGGTAGGGGGTTCCAGTCCCTGATTGAGGGGTTCCAGTCCCTGACTGGGGGTTTCAGTCCCTGATTGGGGGGTTCCAGTCCCTCATTAGGGGTTTTCAGTCCCTGATTGGGGGTTTCAGTCCCTGACTGAGGGGTTTCAGTCCCTCCTTTGGGGGTTTCAGTCCCTGATTGGGGTGTTTCAGTCCCTCGTTAGGGGTTTTCAGTCTCTNTTTAAACACAAAGAGTTTCCTGAACATCCCTCATTCCTTAATAACAGCCCTGAGCTGGACTTCTCCAGTTTTCCCTCTTACCAGCATTTTCTCAGCATCTCCTTCCCACGTTTTATCACTCTGGTCACTACAGTGTATGAAAGTTTGCCACTAAATTTGCCATTATTGCAGCTTGGGATCAGTCCCTGGGTAGGGGGTTTCAGTCCCTGATTGGGGCATTTCAGTCCCTGATTGAGGGGTTTCAGTCCCTGATTGGGGTGTTTCAGTCCCTCGTTAGGGGTTTTCAGTCTCTGGCTAGGGGGTTTCAAACCCAGACCCTGATTGACAGTCCCTGATTGGGGGGTTTCAGTCCCTGGTTAGGGGGTTTCAGTCCCTGATTGAGGGATTCCAGTCCCTCGTTAGGGGTTCCAGTCCCTGATTGAGGGGTTTCAGTCTCCGATTGGGGGCTTCAGTCCCTGATTGGGGGCTTCAGTCCCTGGTTAGGGGGTTTCAGTCCCTGATTGGGGGTTCCAGTCCCTGATTGGGGGTTCCAGTCCCTGACTGGGGGTTCCAGTCCCTGACTGGGGGTTTCAGTCCCTGACAGTGTGGTTGTTTCCCAGCCACTGCAGCTGCTGCCTCTCTCTGAGGTTTGGGATGCACAGGTTATGGAATCAGCCTTTTCCTCCCAGTTTCTCAAAGCTGTTGAAGTCCCTTTATTCTGTGTAGCTGGGAAATGCTAAGAGCTGGTTCCTGCCAGCCCCTCGAGCCCTCCTGCAGCTCCTTGATGCCTCTGACCACTGTCCTGGGCTAACTTGTGAATATACTTATTTTCAGGTCCACCAAATCCCGCAGGGAGACAGACAAGTGAAGCCTCCAAAACTCAAGAGGAGGAAGATCTCTAGATAACATTGAATGTCTTTGTTACTGGTCCAGTCCTTATCACAGTGAACGTGCACATGAGTCTATCTGTAGGTATTGATCCAGACATGGGTCTGTCAATATTTCTGTGGAGACAGCTCGCTGCCATCACAGGGCACCACGAGCAGCAGTGGTACCAGATTTTGGATGATTAGGAGGGATAGAGGTTGCTGGATAAGCCAATCAGAAATCTTGAAAGGTTGCAGTAACAATGTCAGATGATTACTGAAATTTTTTTTTCTATAATACTAAAAATTGTGATTATAAGAAATAGTCCAAATGTTTCTGAGAAATTTTCATTGTGTATATAGATAATACAGAATTTCATGGTGATATCTGAACTGTAAATATTGTACAATATTGTCATGTACAAGCGTACCTAATGCACACTTTATCTTTTATTGTACAAAAAATAGTGTACAAAATTCTTTGGTTTCTATTGAGTACACATACAAGAGACTACCAGTGTAAAGTGATAAATAAAAATACAGCCTAAATGCTTTTATATGATAATGTAAAAGATGCTGTTTTTCTATTTAACAGCAGAGAGAAGGCATGATTATGTAATACCTTAATTATGACATCCACTTCACGCCACTGAGTGTTCATTGCTATGTCTGTTTGGAATGAACCTTGCCTGGAAGTGCTGTGCTCCAGTTCAGGCCTTTAGGAGAGCTCAGCCTCGCAGATTCCCAACGGGATGTGGGATCACAGCTCTAATTAAGAATTCAAAGGCTGCAACCCCTCGGTTGCGTTTTTATTTACTTAGCTCTGAACGTAGAACGCTGTAGATTTGATTAAAAAGGACAAAACAACAAAAAAAAAAGAGTAGAGGGACTATTTTAGTCAACCGTTTCTGTAGGAGAAGTTTCATAGCCACCTGAGGAACTGTACCCCCGTAACGTTGAGCCCCTCCAACCACCCCCTAGATTAATTAGCCTCAATTATCTAACGTCATTAACGCGGTGTTTCCTCGGAAGGGGGCAGAGGCCCTGCTTTCAGGAGTGATCAGGACTGATTGCTGTTGATTACCTCTGGTTTGGCAGTAGCATGAAAGGGCAACGCTCCGCAGCGTCCGGGAAAAGCAATCCCAGGATCCATCTCGCAGTATTAAAACAGAAAAAAACTTAAGGGTGGCTTACAAAACTATTAGCAACAGTAATTTTTATCAGTATTATGTAACATATCAGATTTATTTTATTTAAAAAGAATTATTTATACCATTAACAGATTCTTATATATATTAATGTGGCTGAAATGCGCAGGTTAAATCTATTAACCAAATTATTTATGTTATATTAAGTGAGAAATGTGAAACATATGTAGAAAAAAAAAATTAATACACTACAGATTTAAAAGTCTAAAGCTATGAGCCATTATAAAACTAACGAACGGAAGTGTAGCACAACATTCTTCCCATTTGATTTCATTTTTCTTTTTCACACGGACGGTGGCGATGGTGACGGAGGCCGTGGCATCCTCTGTCCGCGAGGCTTCCCGAGATAAGCCCAGCTCGCCATTCCCGGCCCCGGTGGAGCTTGGCCTCCCACCCCCGGGCCGGGACCGCCGCTTACCTCAGATTTCCTTTTCCCCGAGCCCCGCCTGTCGCTCTCTGGCTAAGGACTGGCAGCGATCAGCACCCCGGCCAGCGGAGGCTCCCCGGGCTCCCGAGGGTCGCGGCTCCTTCTCCTCTTGCCCGAGTCCCGCTCGTGCGCCCCAGGACGGCGGGGCCGGCGTTGGCCGCGGGCTCGGTGCCCGGGCACGCAGCTACCTCGGGGCTCCGGGCTCGCTGCGGGCCGGGCGGGTCCCTGGCTGTGCCCGGCACGGGGCCCCTTCCGCGGGCAGGTTCCTTCGTCCGCTCCGCGCTCCTCGCGGAGCTCCGCGGGGGCCGCCAGCTCCCATTTTTCCGTCGCGCGTGGCCGTGTCCCGGTGGCCCTTGGCTCTTCCCGTCCCGATCCGTGCGCGGGGGCGAGCGCTGGAGCCCCTCTCCCTCGGGATCTCCTTTGCCTCCTCCCTCTGCTTCGTGTCCCAGAGCTGAGTTTGTGTCTCCTTGGGCCCTTAGGTTTGTGCTCCCTCCCCGCTGTTTTACTTTACATCCCTAAGATTATGTAAAGTATTCTCGTGCACTTGATTTCCTCGGTTAATAATGGCATTGATGTGGGTGCTAGGAGTAGCTTGTTTCAGTCCATACCAATTTTTTTTTTTTCCTCTTTTAGAGTTTTTATGGTTTCGTGTAAGCAGTTAATGTAAATATTGTGAGCATTACAGGTCATGCAGTGTTGTAACATTTTAAGAAATGTTGCACCGACTTTACGATTAAAAAACTGGTCACTCATACTTGAATTTTGCCCATAGAGCCATTTCTTTCTCTTTGCATTAAAGCATAATCTACTTTTTTGATGGAGGCCCAACCCTTCTTTCTACCTTATTATTTTTTGTTTAATAAATCTCTATTTTTTCTAATAGAAGACTTAAAAATGAAAATTTAAAAAAAAAAATACTTTTTGCCTACTTTCTAATTTAAGAGAGAATTCCTATATGTAAAAGGTGGAGGGAAAAAAAAAATAAAAAACACACAAAAAAAAAAAAAAATAAATACTCCATTGTGGAAAGTGGAACACCACTGGATTTGTCATTACCATGGCACAATCACCCAAAAGTGGCTGAGTACAGCGAGCCCACGACGCCGATCAGGACCTCGGTAGATTTAGGGAATGCCGTGATTCCTTGAGGATGTAAAGTGTTGCATATTCTTGTCTATTTATTTATTTATTTATTATGCTTTCTTTTGCTTAAGTGGGTGACAATGTGGTTGAGTCATTCAGATGACATTCAAATTAAAGGAAATATTCCTCTTTCTATTATGGTGCGTTGTGTGAACACCATAAACGAAACGAAGCAAAAATATTTTCATTTCTTTCAATGGATTTTCTTCGTATTTTCAAGTTCCTGGCTGGTATCAGCTGCNTTTGTCAAATGATCTGGCACAATTATGTAAAAGCAAAACAGGAACTTTCAAACAGAAAAAGGTATCCTGCACTGTAAACAAAATTTAATTTCTGATTAGAGCAGAACTGAGAAAGGTCCCACAGAGGTAATCCTGTGATCCAGTGGTATACATGACACACATATGTCAGGCATGAAAATAAAGCACACCCCAAGCCATAATATAGTTTGCATCCAAATAAGCAATATAAAATATCTGGTCTTCTAACAAAGGTGTTTGTGAAATCCAATCAAGAAGTTCTCATAAATGGAATCAAAGCAATTTCAAAAAACTAAAAAACTTTTCAAAGAAAAAAAAAAAAAAAGAAAATAATATCCACATAGTTTAAAAATAATTTTAAAAAAAGAAAAAAGCAAAAAAAAAAACCCACCCCACCTCTGATGTCCCAGGTCTGTTATCCTCACAGTCTAAGGTTTTAGGGGTTAAGAGAAACTTCAAATTCCAAGTTCTTTCCGAAATCATCTTTGCAGAAGGTTTATAAGTCATGTGATATCCTTTTGGAGTCCCTGAGTTTGATGGTCTAGAGATATTAGAGGGCTCGTGGTGGACTGAATTACCTTAGGACTGAATTACCTTTCTTAGCTACAGTTTGTATTTTGCTATGTAGGGTTGTAATGTGAGAATTCCAGAAGAGCCGTAGCATAAAAGTGCTTTTCTATTTTTTAAAAAAACCCATTCTAGTCTTACTAAGAATTAGAGAATTTTTTTAATATCAGTTTTGTAATTTTTGATAAAGTTGTCAATATTATGATTAAATCACCAGAAAAAACAGTTCCTGTGCTGTTCTCTTCGGGGCAGGGACTTTGTCTTCCGACGGATTATTCGATGCCACGGTGGGATGCCCACTCTTAAACGGGGCCACGGGCACCGCTGTCGAATTAAAGTAGCAACCCACAGCTGTGAGGTTGAGTTAAATCCCTGAGAGCCAAGAGAATTCCCAGTTCAGCCTGCAAACCCCACTGCCTGCCCGTGGTTTGTGCGCTCCGGGGAGGCCTCGGCGTCGGCGCCGCGGCCGCCGGGTGAGCTCGGGGAGCCGGCGGCTGTGGAGGCTCCTGCTCGCACCAGCCAGGATCTCATCCCAGGCATTCACATCCAGCCCATCCCACCCCTCTGACCGAGCAACTCCACCTGCGGGGGCCAGGATTGCCCCCAAAACACCCAGTGCTCCAAGCACGAGATGTCCAGGAATCCCAAACACCAAACAGATCCTTCAGTTCGATACTCACCGTTCACACCGGGGTCCAGTCAGTGATGGAAAAACGCTTGGAGGCTTAAAAACCAAAAAAATCCTACAAGAAATAAATTGCTGTATCCCCAGGTCACCAGCCTGGGAGCTGCAGGGACTTCCAAGCCCACAGACACCCCAGCAAGCATTCCTGCCCCGCTCCTGCTTGTGGTTGTCCTCCTGCTCCCAAGGACAGAGAGCAATTCCATGCTCTTGTTTGATGTCCTTAAATATTGCTCAGACTCACAGGCAGCTCGGGCCTTGGTGGTGATGCCAAAAATGCTGCCTGAGTGGACAGCTCCCAAAAATTCCCACCAGCCTGGTGTGATCCTGCATTACAACCTCTCCTTCAGCCTGGAATGGTGACACTTGGTATTGGCTTTGCATCTGGGAGCTCAGACCCCTCATCTCCCTCTGCCAGGTCTTGGCCGTGAACACTTCAAAGCAATTTTTTGTTGTTCTGTTAAAAAAAAAAAAAACAATAATTAAAAAATGGAGGATTTGATTTGGAATCCCCCCCCCCGTGAAAGAAGATCCTGGAGAGATTCCATGTCCCACGTTTTTACCTGCTGTGAGATAAGGGTTTGTCTGTAATTGAGTGTCATCCCAAAGGGACATAAGGGGTAGGATTTAGAAGTGGGGAAAAACCTTTTATTTAGAACAGTACTGTCTGGAAATTCCTGCTTTGGGAAAGATCTGGGAAATGGGAAGGGTTTTGACTGACACTGGATGAAGCAGGGCAGGGAAGCACTGGCACAGGTTGGCACAGGTTGAAGAGTTCCAAACTTCCAGGCAGGACTTGATCCCAGGGAGTGATTGGGGTTGTGAACCAGGTACAAATGGGATGGACAACAAAGGCTTTTCCAGCCACACCCAGCTCCATGGTGCAGGTAAGTGGAAAGTAATCCCCTGATAATTCCCTAAATATCTGAGGAATCAATTCTTTGGGTCACAAAACCACAGAATTTCTACCCAGCTGGTTTCTGCTTCACTTGGAACCACAGCAGGAGATCGGGGGGGCTGCAGGGTCTGTGCTGAGAGGAAGCAACTTTGCAGGCACCAAACAGGATTCTAGAACAGACATTCTCTTCATCCCACTTCAGAAGTTTCTGTCTCATCAAATCACAATCATTTGAGGGCTTTTTTGAAGGAGAAGCAATTCCGAACTCCCAGCAGAAATACAGCTTGTTTTCACTTCCAGAAAAATAAGTTCTTGCTTCTCTCAGTGATTTTTCTCTAGAGAGAGAAAACGTCATAAAAATAACAGAGTTTTGTGGGTTGTCATTATGGTCTCAGTCATGGAATTGAGCTCTCTGCTTCCGATGAAAAAGGGAGGATTTACATCTGAAAAATAAAACTTTCATTTCCTTTTCCCTTTCCTTTCCTTTTTCCTTTCCTTTCCTTTCCTTTCCTTCCCTTCCCTTCCCTTCCCTTCCCCTTCCCCTTCCCCTTCCCCTTCCCCTTCCCCTTCCCCTTCCCCTTCCCCTTCCCCTTCCCCTTCCCCTTCTGTGTTTAATTGGGATCAGAAGGAGAATCTGTAGTTCCCAGACTTGGTTTTAAGAGTTTCCTGAACCAAAGTAACAAACAGGAGATAACAAATGGGGTATTGGGAAGGAATAAACCTTTGTCATTTACAACTTGGTTATGACAATGATAAAAAAATAGATAGCAAAGTGTTAGACAATGAATCAATAAACACAATATAATTTTTAAAAATATATTTTTAAATGTTTGAGAAACTTTCAGAGATTATTGGAAGTACAAATGTGGTTTTTGCCACCCTAAAACCAGCAAGGGGACAATGGCTTTTATAGGATTGCCCATAAAGTCCTGTTTTAGCAGCCACTTTGACAAGTTTCTGTCCAGATGTTGGGTCCAGGTGTGGCTCCCAACACCTTTTATCCTCGGATCAGGAGCGTCCTCGGCTGCCTCCACACACAGAGTGAGGTGGAAGGAGTTTGTCCCAGTGTGGGGCATGGAAACACATGTCCAAGGCACATGTGATCCTTGTTAAAATACTTGGAATGCTTGTGGGGGAATTAGGCTGAAGCCCGGTGATGGTGCAAATCAAATCTGAGACAGGCAAGGAGTCCTCACCAGGGCAGGTTTAAGCCGGGTTTAGCTAAAATGAGAGTCAAACTTTGGGAGTAACAACAAAATATCTGCATCTGCTGGAACTGATTGGCTTCACTGAGAGCAGAGCTGATATCACCGAGGAATAAAAGAAAGGCAACAAAGCCCAGCAAGCAGCAAATGATGAATTATTCAATGCAAATGTCAACTTTCAGTAGTGACTGTGGCTGTAAATCTTTTTTTGCAAGGCTGAGCGTTGCCATTAAGCAACTCCATATGACACTACATCTGTCAGATTTCCTTTATATCATTTTATTTTTATGGATGCCGGGGAAAAGTATTGGGAATTTCCACGTTCAGATTTTATTAACGTCATTTCCTCAACTTCTGTCGTCCGCTGATTTAATGTTTGGTTGATTTTTCTGGCAAGGGTTAAGTCCATGCCCACCTTAGTAACATCCCAAGCCGTGAAGTCTTCAAATGAAAATTGGCTTTTGCTGAGAAATTTTAATTTTTCCGTGTCTTGAACAAGAGTTGAATTCCTTGGGAAGATGGGGAATGGTGAGGGAAGAGCGGGGAGGTGCCCATTACTCTGCGAGTGCCGGGGGATTCCTATCACATCCATATAATCAATCTGTCCAAGGATTTCTATAGCTCCCATTATCCCCCGTGCCTCCAGGATAAGAAGCTGGGAACAATTGCCCATTGTCAGTTTATGAAGGAACTTTTTCATCTTCCTTCCCCAAAGACTCAATTCTTAATTAAGTAAATTAAAATTAATTACGGAATGTGTACAACAAGATGTTATCACGGCTGTGCCCCGAACTGAGCCCTCTGTGCTGTGCCTGCCCTGCATCCTGCGTGTCACAGGAACAGGGACTGGAGGGGACACAGGGAATGGCTCCAAACCCGGGCCTGGCAGGATCAGACAGGATTTTGGGAAGGGATTCCTGGCTGGGAGGGTGGCAGAGCAGCTGTGGCTGCCCCTGGGTCCCTGGAAGTGCCCAAGGCCAGGCTGGACAGGGCTTGGAGCAGCCTGGGACAGTGGGAGGTGTCCCTGCCCACCTGGTCAGGGCCTCAGCCTTGTGAAAACCTCTCTGCACATTTAAGGTCAAGCTCCGTGGAACACTGTGGGAGATTAAAAACACCTTCCAGACCTGAGGCTGAAAGAGTTTCATTTGTTAAAAGATCATTTAATATTAAGCAATTCCTAAATATCCAAAGGACAAAGGACATTTCCTAACAAACCCCAAAGCACCTCTGCATATTTTGTAATGATTTCTTGTGCTTTGTTGGCCAGAGCTTTGAACATTCCAAAGGGTGGGAATGCTGCACTGCCATTACTTAGTTTCCAGAGGAAGATGTTGCCATTAGCTGTTGACAGGGATGCTCTTATTAACTGCCTGATAAGGATGGCTCAAGTATCTCCTAAAGTCATGGATTAAACAGCAAGAGTGAGGGAAGTGTATCCCGAGGATGGTTGGACCTGCAGCAAAATGAGCACAGTTATTGACTGAATGAAAGGAAAGTGGAATGGGTTATTGATTTGGATCCTAAAACTTTTAGGAGATGAACACCTCAGAGATGTCAAGTGTTCTCAGAAGAGCAGATGTCCCTGTTCCAGGAGCTGGTCAGAGCCAGGAGACTCCTCTGGGAGCTGGGCCAGCCCAAGGAGGGACCATTCCCACCCTGGGAAAGGGGGAAAAGCAAAGATGGGTTTTGTGCTCCCTCCCCTCAGCCCCACCTGTTCCCACTGACAGGGAAAGCAGGGTTATCCCTTCATCCCAGACATCGGGGGAGGCTCCCTGAGTGCAGCTTTTGGGGCACCATTCAGCTGCTCTGAATGAACAGCATCCAGTGTCTTCCCAAATGTGATTAATAACGTGCTACAGAGCTGTAATTAATTAGATGGCCTTTAGTTATCGGGTCCATGGAGTAATTCATGTGTTTGTTTTTTTTAATGATCCTTAAAAAATGGAATGTGACTTCTTAAAAATTTCCCTCAGTTAGAGACCTCTTGATTTCTTACTCTTAATCCTCTAAGAAGTTTATTTCTGCTTTCTTCAATAAAACCAAGCCCTGGTAAGGCACAGCTGATCAGAAGTCCATGTTCCCTTCTACTTATTTCTGGAACCAAAGAAAGAGTAAAATGGCTCAAAGTTTCTACTTCTCAGAAAAAGGAAAGTTAAAAAGCAAGGCTGTTTTCAATCAGCTGCTGGTGGTGCTGCAGGAGGGCATCAAGACCCATGAGATCAGGTAAATAACCATGAATTGAAAGTTTTCTTTTCTCAGGAATTGCTGCTTTTAACTCCAGTTGCGCAATCTCTTTTTTGTTTGAAATCTGAGAGAACTCTTCCTTCAGCCCTGCAGACAATTGCACCTATTCAACTTCTGGGAGAGTTCAGAAACACGGGGGTGTTTGGAAGCTTTTCTAGAGCATCTCCTCAGCAGAGTGTGAGAAGCACAGTTTGATCTCCAAACAAACCCAGCTAAATTTACCCTGCTCCCACCCACCCTGGCGAGGACTCTTGCCACAGTTCCCTGCTCACACGTCTGGGTCAGGGCTTAAATGCTCCATGAAAATTGGATTGCCATTCCACAAAGCCTTCCAAAGACGTTTGGAAATTTATTTGTCCCTTCAGTCTCCCTGCTCTGCTTTTCCCAATTGCTCCACAGCTCTGGCTCCCGGTGCCAGGAGGAGACCTTGCTTGTTTTCTGCATCACTCAGGCTAAAATGTTTTGCTTAAACCCAAAAATTCCAGCCCCAAAATAGTGGTGCAAGGGTTCTGCCTGTGGGGAAGGCTCAGCCAGTATCACCAAGCAGAGCATTGAATAATCCTTGGAAGTTTTTAAGCTCCATCAGAGCATATTTGACTTTTTCCTCCTGTTGTTCTGATTGGGATATCACCCCACAGCAACAATTGTCTCCTGATTTCCAACCTCAGTGTTGCTTTTTAATCTGCTCTGAGAGTTGTTCAGCCTCTCCCTCTGGATGTGTGCTCACTGCTCCCTCTCCAGCCAGCAATCACATCCCTCTCCAGCCTTCCTTCCATCAGAGCAGGCCAGGCACGCTCCTCTCCTCTCTCCCTGTGATTGTTTCTCCAATCATTGGTCATTTGGGCAGCTGTTGGCTGCCAGACTGGGGGATTTGTTACCCCTGGTGTTTGAGGAGGAGCTGCCCTTCTCAGCAGTCTCAGCAGGACGTGAGGTTTCTCTCCTAAATACCTTTAGATCATCTGAGCCATACCTGGAGCTTGTGCTCCTGTTGGAATCAGCTGAAGTGTGTAGATGTTTGTTGGTTGTTTCCAGTCAATCAGATTTGATTTTATTTTCACAATGTTTCTGTTAAGAACTAGAATTAGTATTTGGCACTGGATTTCCAAATGAAAATTATTGCTATAAAAGAAAGGCAGATAAAATTAATGTTGCTGTACCAGAAGACACAGAAGGTGCTGTGCCACACGGTCTGTGCCCTGGTGGAGGAATGGCTGGATGGGCACTGACTCCCTGTGCCACTCGTATCTCCAGGTCAGAGCCCTGCAGCTCCTGCAGGAACGTGCCCCTCGCTGGGGGTGGGACTCTGCCATGGAACTCAGGGAAATGGATTTGCAGGCAGAACTCCTCCAAACAGCAGCTCCAGCTGCTTCCTAAGCAACCTGCGTGGGATGGTCCTGAATAACATGGCACGTCTGTTTCCTCACATTTCCCATCTTTTGAGGGCTTTGAGTCTCTTCTTGTTCTGAAAGCATCTTTTCCACACCACAGAGCCCTGCTCCAGGACTTAGAGAAGCTGGGGCTGCCCCTGGATCCCTGGAAGTAGGGACCTCCCAGGGCAGGTAGGATGGGGCTTGGAGCAGCCTGGGATTGTGGAAGGTGTCCCTGCCATGGCAGGGGTGGGAATGGGATGGGATTTAAGGTCCCACTCTGCCATCCAGCACTTTCCCAATAGGAGCTTTCCTGCACTGCTTCCCCTAAAGCAGGAATTTCTCATTGCGTTTGAACATCCCATAAACACCGGGTCTGGTCCATCTGGCACTGAAGAACTCCCAGCAAGAGATGACACTCAACTTGTGCAAGGAAGAATCACAGAATCCCAGGGTCACTGAGGCTGGAGAAGATCTCCAAGACTGAGTCCAACCTGTGACTGATCCCCACCTTGCCAACTAATGAGATGACCCAGTGTCATTTTCCATTTCTCCTCTTTGTTTGCTTGTTAATTCACAGCTAAATCCTCTTTATAGTGGGAGATCCTAATAATCTTCAGTTATAGGGGCTTATAAACTATTGGAGAAGAGCTGGATGTCCTAAGGTGGTAGGATTTACAAATCCACAGAGGATTTTCTGGTCAATAAAAGAAATAAAAATACAAAACTATCTGGTTTTTTATCTTCTGGCGTGCAAATGTTGCAGTTCTGAATACCACATTAAAATATTGCCTAAATCCCTCTTTTAATTTCCAGAGGACCTCACATCTGGCAGCAACTTGCAAAACATTGCAGAACGTTCTGGAAAAAAATGAAAGTCTGTCAAAGCTTCATCTTCTGCTAGGATGGGACTTAGCAGAACTCTTCTGTAACAGACTGAGTTATGTTTTCTTCGAGCAAGTAATTGCCTTCATGTCTCATAACATGAACCACTGAAATGATGTTCCTCCCCTGGATCCAGAGGCAGCTCACATTTATATCCCAATAAGCTCCTAATATTGAAGAAATGTGTCAGATTTCACGTCTTGCATGGCAGCTGCAGCTCTCTCAATCATTGTTATTAAGGAATATTTGCACACATTGCCATCTCTGTCAGTTTAGACAATTTTTTTTGCAATTTTGCAAAACAATCTCCCTCCCTGGGTCTCTGCACACGTCGGGAAGGCTGCGCTGATTGAGCTCAGCAAGTGGCACTTTTGGACTGCCTGTTTCCTCTCAGTCAATCAGCCTGGGCAGGAGCTTCACAGAAAATTAGGGGCTTTGTTTTAAGGAAGTTCATTGTTCCTGTAGCCCTGCTCTCTTTTATTTCAGACCAACAGACGTTCCCTGGTTTGCTGGGATCGATGAGTGAGGGGATATATTGGGAAGTGGTGTGGGTTTGAAGTGGGATTTGCTTTGATATTTCTGTGCAAATCCATGTGATGGCTCCCTGACTCATACAGCTGAAAATAGGTGGTGATATCAAGCCCAGAATTCTTTACAGATTTTTTTCCCCCCTTTTCTTGCTTAGCTAGCTGCTCTTCCAAAAAATTCAGGTCATTATTCAAATCTGTGCTTAGATTAAAACTCCAGATAGCATCACTCTTACTCATTGATGAATCACACTGGAGCAAATTTTGGTCCTACTGAACTCAGTCTGTGTTGCCTTAGTCATAAGTTTGTTTGGCAAATCACATGTCATGCTCGAATTAGGCACTTGCTTAAATAAGATACTTTTAAAATACATTCAGGAAAGTTTGCACATAAGATTTATATAGATAAGATTTATATTGCAAACTTGTCAAAGCAAAACTAGAGAATGAAGAATTCTGTTAATTCTGAGTTAAAGCATTAATTTATGTTGTCAGCAACAGACCTAAAGGCATTGCTGGATATACATGAAATTAAACTTGTTTTCTGAAGTCTATTTATAAATTAATTTTAAATATTGACTTTTGGGAGGATTTGGAGTAGCAAACTCCCCCTGGATGTAGTGGTGCCACCACCACCCACACGGCTCAGTGTCACCACAGCCTCTGCTCTGCCACTGCTGACACCAGCTTGACCTTTCCCAAAGATTTTTTTTTACATTGCTTGATTCCTATGCCAGTATCAAATTTGCACTGAATCTTTTAAACTGACACCATATGGCTCTTTACATTAACAGGGCCATTTTTCCCTGAATGAGGAGAACAGAAATTTACTGAAATTATAATTTAAAAGCTAAACACAAAATAGACAACGTAAATAAAACCATTTCCAAAAATAGTTAGAACAAAACAGCTGTGAAATTATATTGAAAGGAAGAGGAGGAATTGAGCTGGGGATGGTTATAATAAATTATAGATTATCAATCTCATGGCAGATGGAAACAGGATTTGGTTGGATGCATCCACAGCTCCAGCTCATCCCTGCCACGTGCAGGAACATCCCAGTGAAATGAACCCTGTAAGCACTGACACGTTACAGGTATGGCTAAAAGAGGGGGAAAAGGGGAATTTAATATATTCCAAGCATGCTCTGAATGATGATGTGTCCATGGGAATAGGCCAAATGTGGAAATGGAACTGGCAAATTGCAATTTGGCAAATTGCAGCCAAACCACAGCAGGATCCATGGGAAAAGTGATCTTCCAGTTCCTGATGCTGCAGCAGCCAAGGGCTCCCCTCCCATCCTGAGCTGGGGAGAAGGCAAAGCTCTGGAGGTGCTGCTCAAACACCACCAAGTCTCTCCCACAGGAATGGAGAGCTGAGAGCTGCTCCTCAGGAAATTCCTAACTCCACGGTGTGCCAAGACCTACAGCTCCTTGTTGTGGTTGTCCTGTCACAGGAGAACCTGCTCCCTTTCCAGCTGGTAATGGAGCAGAACAAAACCTGCTGTTAAAGAGGTGCCAGCAGGAAAGCAAAGCTGGGCATGGAACCACAGCTCCCCAGGTTGGAATATTTTAATGTGTCCCAGGTGACGTGAGGTCACTGTTTGCTCAAGCTTGGTACCTTGCAAGTGGAGTTTGGATAATCCAGACAGGTTGGGATTACAGCTCCTCACAGCTTTATGGATCATTTTCCTTGAAAGGATTAAGAAAAGGTCACAAAATATCTGCATGTTTAAAGTCGAGAGAATTGTGCAAAGAAATTAATTAATAACCAGATACCTGGGGGGAAATGGGAATGGATTAATTTGGGCTCCTTGAAAACCTACCTATTGAACTGGCATTTTTTTTCAACTGAAGAATGAAAGTCTGATGCAATTTTCCTATTATATAATGGCATTATTTTCCACTCCTTTATTTCTCCTTTGTTTCCAAGAATGATTAATTAGTGACACAACTCGGGTACCTGCAGAAACATTACCAAACCCAGCCATTCTTTTGTCTTGGAAGATTTTTGCCTATACCTGGAGTAGCCAGAAGCACCAATGTCTTTTTTGGTAATCTCATAGGATTATTTAGGATTTCAGGGTTAGAAATTCCCATCACGCCTGTGCCATTCCCTGATTTTTCTATGGGATGTCTGTGCAGGTTCCACAGAAATGGTCCCACGTGGTTTGGGCACCTCTTCAGATCTCTCTGAAGTTTCAGCTGCTCCTGCTCCTCTGTGCATTGGCTCTCCCATAAATCCTGCCTCTTCCCAAGGACCTTGCCTTCTGGAAGCTGGGTGCTTGCAGTGCCCTGGGAGCCACCAACATTCCACCAATATTCCAGAATCACACCATCAATTTGACTGGAAGAGACCTCTGAGATCATGGAGTCCAACCTCTGACTGATCATCACCTTGACTGATCATCACATCCAGTCTTTCCTTAACACCTCCAGGGATGAGGACTCCAAACCTCCCTGGGCAGCCCCTTCCAATGTCCAATCACCCTTTCTGAGAAGAAATCCCTCCTCATGTCCAGCTAAACCTCCCCTGGCACAGCTTAAAATTTTGTCCTCTCATCCTGTCACTACCTTGAGTAATCCATGATTTTCATTTTCAAGCTTCCAAGGCTCACATGTGAGAACTGATTTAAAGGAATTGCCACTCCCTCACTTTCACCAGTGCCCTCTTGCCTGTCTGCTCTACCCCGTGGTCACAATTCAGTTCCCACTTTGCCCTCTTTTCTTCCTTTTTTTCTTAGTGAAGTTCAGAGGGATTTATGAGCAGCTCTTGCTCTGTCCATGCTCTGGTCTGGGACACAAGGAACACACAATTCCAGGGATGGGGCAGCCACAGCTGTGCCTGGGCACCCTGTGCCAGGGCCTCCCCACCCTCCCAGGGAACAATTCCTTCCCAACATGCCCCCATCCCTGCCCTCTGGAGGTGGGAAGCCATTCCCTGTGTCCTGTCCCTCCAGGCCTCTGTCCAAAGTCCTTCTCCAGCTTCCAAAATAAATTCACTGTTCCCCCTTCCACAGTTTTTCAGCCAAAAGCACAGGAGTGAAGCAGCTGGATGTGCCAAGGGGCAAAGCTGTCCCCTCTTTTCAGGGAGCATTGTGGAGTCTTTAGTCTTTATTTGGGAAGAAATCCCTGGGCTGAGCACGGCTCCCACTGCTCCTGAGGAAGCAGGAGCTGCTGGAGAGGTGTGACTCTGCTGGAGAAGCTCCTCACAGCAATTTTGTTTGTGAAGATCTGGTTGCACCTGGAGCAGCAGATCTCAATGAACAGGGATGAATGGCAATTAATTGGAAGTGGGAATAGTGCATCAGCTTTGCTGTGACTGATGTCTGCACAGGAAAAGTGTCCTTTTTTATACTATTTTCTTTAAAAAACCCTTTGACAAGGAAGTACAGCAAAGTGAAGCTTGAATACATCTTTAAATCTGCATGTTGATTGCACAACTCCCCAGGACAGCTCCAAACTTCCTTTTGTTATTACAAATGTGTGCACAGAGCAGTGCAAACATTGTCCCCACTCCTCGCTGCCAACAAAACACTTTCATTTTCCTTCTGACTCTTCTTGCAGCCCAGCAAATATTTGTGTTTCTCCATGCCCAGCAATGTTGCTGAGAGATTCCTGGTTTTGCTGTGAAGGCTTTCAGCCCCATTTTGCAGGAAAATGGGGGAAGTACAGAGCACACGGTGACACTGACCCCATCCAAGTGACAAGAAGCTTCCCTCTGACTTGCATCACCATCAGATAAAAGTAAAATCTTCCTTTTGAGGGAAACATCCCCTGACTCCAGCTGGCACCAGCAGTTTGGGACAGGGGAATTGCTTCCAGGAGCAAGACCTGGGTTATTTCTGCACAGCAGGAAATGGTTCTCACAGTGGTTCTACCCCAGCTGGGGAGATTTTTGGGGTTTTCAGGGTTTTCTGTGCATGGAACATCAAACATTCCCACTCCAGTGGGTGCTGCCACTCCAGATCAGCACAAAGCAATGACATCAACCTCAGAGCAAGGTGGGCAGGGAAAATGTTGCCATTATGAATCAGAAAGAAAAATTGTTATATCCAGAAGACAGCAATTGTCAAGGGGGTTTCTTGGGGTTTTTGTAGGTGAGCTTTTAGGTGGGTTTTCTTTTTCTAAAAGGTACACTTGGTGTATCTCCTAACTTCTTGCTTTTATCTAGTGGAAGGTGTTCCAGCCCATGGAATGAGGTTGGAATTAGATGACCTTTAAGGTCCCTTCCAACCCAAACCATTCTGGGATTCTGTGATTTTATGATTTTATATTTGCCTGAAAATTTATTTTTAGAAAGCAGCCCCACTTCTACTCTTGTGCTGAACTCCAGCAGAACTACAGAGCTCTGAGGAGGAAAGGGAGCATCTCTCACTTCTGGGACAGAGTCTTCCAGAGTCCCCTTTATGGCAAGTCCTTCACTCTGGCTTCTGAAATCTGAATAAAAATAAAAACAGTTTTCAGTGTTCCATGAGTCTTACTTTATTGATATTTTAAGTTGCAGGATGGGGGTTGCTTTCATTTTTTGACACAAGCTGGGGAGCTCCCAGCTCCTCAAAACACACTGATTAAAAAAAAAAAAAAAATTGAAGAATTATCTTGTGCTTGCCTTCTGAGGTGTGAGATTTTGGGATAAATTTGCATACATTTGTAAATTCAGTTTTCATGATTTTTCTCTGCTATGTTTTCCTAAGTAACAGTTGAGTAAATCTCTCTACTCTTATTTTCCAAAGTTAAAGGGCATAAATACCTTCCTTATTATGTGCTGATCTTAACAATATTTTTCTAGTTCCAGTCATAATCATTATTTTCTTCGCTGGTCACTGCATTGCAAAGTTACCTTTTTCCTGGTAAAACCCCAGATTTCTGTGGGTTTGAGCTGCACTCCTGCAGGTGCCCAATGGTTTTAATTGAGAATTCCAAACCAAATTCCTCTGGTTTCATATCTGCATTATTGGTAACTCACTTGTTGAATTGGGTTGTAAAAGAGCCCAGTCAAGAGTAGATTTATCTTTTGAGTCAGAATCCAAGATTTTATACCACAGGAAACAGCTGCAGCAGGTTCCTTTAAAGAGCTCCCGATGCCTGTGGTAACCTCCACACACAAAGCACAGTTCCCTTTCATTTTAAACCTATTTCTTGACACAAATAGTTTTGATATAAAACTCTCAAATCAGGAGCTTCCTGCTGCTTTTCATCATTGTCCCTTCCTGCTGTAATTTGGGGAATCTGCTATTTTCATAGCTGCCCTTTTATTTCTTTTTATTTGGTGTTGGGCTTGAGATTTTAACTCCATTTTCAACTTTTATCATTTTCATTCAGAGCTTTAAATCTCCAAGGAAGCTATTCTATACTCGATTTCGGGGTTTGGCTGATAAGTTTGGGTGACCTTCGAGGGGAAAATGCACAGGCTGCCAGTTCCCTAAACCCTTGGAATAATTGGAAATAGAAATGGTTGGGAATGATACATTAACTCTGAGCATTAGGCACTAAGCATGCTTGCTGGCTACTTTGATCAAGCTCTTTTTTCCTGACAAAACCCCCTTTGAAATGAATAGGACAGAGGTTCCTTTCACTTCAATCAGAGTTCTCAGACACGGGGAGAAAGAAGGACTTCATAACCTTTAAAAAGACTCCCCTCGTCCATTCATGGATCTCCTGGAAAGCTCAGCACTTTCCCTTGTGCTGGAGTTACTAAGCCAGCTCCTGGATACTTTCAGGCTTCCTCCTAGTGAGGATTTGCTTAAACATGAGATCAAACCCCTCTGTAAAGAGCTGGAATCTGGGATTTACAACAGCAGGAGCAGCAACACTGGGAGAATTTGGTGATGTGGATTGTCAGCATCGTTTTCCTGCTTGCACCTTCTGAGCCTGTAGCTGGCACATTGCAGGAGATGATTCTTTGTCCATTTCATATCTTGATTATTTGTGTGTATTTACAGTCAAGCCATCAGCACCCTAAAAATTCCAGTTCTCTTTTAACACCTTGAATGAAGGTTTTGGACACCCAGCACTGTGCCTTGGCAGGGGCCATTAGCAATTCTGGAATCTCTGTTTCTGCACTCTTCTTTGAGCTTTTCTTTGTTACTACTTTTTGTATTTAGAAGGTAACAACACACAGAGTAGAGAAGTAGTACGTGCTCCTGCTGGACCATGTTGCAATAATGTAGACTGAGATAATCATCCATAAGTGATGCTTGTGCTTGGAGAAGATTAATGCAGTGAAATATGAAGAATTGGGGGAAAAAAAACAACCAAACCCAACAAATAAACAGGATAAATCTGCAAAAAAAGGCCTCCAGAAATATCCCAGGCTTTAGGCAGCTACAGTGAGAACAAGGATTCCTTGTGTTAAATGTCACTATGGAGAAGCAGAACCAAAAGCAAGGATGTGATAAAGCCCCTGAGCCTATAAGCTCTGACATTTCCACTGATATATATGTTTCAATAAAATTTGAGGATTTTTGGTCAATCCAGTGTTCAAACGTGCATATTCAATTCCATTATCTCTACGAAGGTGAGTCAGAATTCAGCTATTGAACAAATAATTTCATTTGAGACATTGTTGCCTTGATTTGTGCATGAAAAGTAAATTATTTTATCTACAGGTGAGTTACAGCTCATAATTTTTTTACGGCTACAATTCTTCAGAAAACCTATAATATTTTACAAGAGGAAGAGATCAGATTATGTGCTTAAAAGATGGATGGTTCTGGCTTAAAGCTAAACTAATGCAAGCTGAAACTTTAGTTCTGCCCATGTTCAGCTCTGTTCAATGGTTTTTTGACTACATAAAAACCCCCTCTGCACCCTACAGGGCATCATTTAAAAAAAAAAATTGCATTGCTTGTAGGAATAAAATAATGGGATGAGTTTAGGACTAAGAGCCACCTGGAGGGTAAATATGTTTCATTTTTGTGTTTTTTTTTTTTTAATTTAAGCAGTGAAAAAGAGCAGAACATGCACACAAAGGGAAAAGGTTGTTATTATCTATTGTTCAGCTGTGCTGACTGAAAGGGGGAAAACGTCTTCCAGCAGTGTGTAAAATGCCTGTTTCTTGCAGAAGCAGAAAGAGGAAAGTCGTGGTGTCTTTTAGCTGCTGGAGGAAGTATTTGAGGAGGAGCTGCCTGTTCCTCTCACAGGGATGTCACCTGTGCAGCTGGGCCTCAGAACTGCCCAGGTGATGGCACCCAGGTGGAAAATAGAGCTCCTGCAGGGTGGTGGCACAATCACCCCTTGAAATGCCAACCCTCCTCTGCTGCCAGCTCATCCCAAATGGCTTCAGGGGCACCAGGGCTGTGGGAAGTTTGGCTGCTTCTAAAACGGTGCTGAATTATAAATTCTAAGCTAAACCATACAAATTTTAAATATTTACCTGTTAATTCTAATCCAAGGCAAGAATTGCCTATCTTGTGAAATAAAAATACTCTAAGGGAATTATAAATAAGTGTAGCTATCACAGTTTTGTTCTCTGTTCTTTTTCTCATATTTTTAAAGCTTCATTTGCTCACATGACTGAACACTTACCTGATGCTTTCATAGCAGTAGTTAATATAATTTCCAGATCTTTTTCCCAAGCTAATTTGTGTCTGTGGCTGATGAACACAATGTTCTTGCTGCTTCTTTTTCCCTCCTGTGTAATCTGTGCTTGTTTCATCTTCCTTCTCTCTCTCTCTCTCTAGCTGACACAATTCTTTATTCTTCATTTTGTAAATCAGGTGTTTGTCATGAACAGCAGTTGTATTTGCTATACAAAACCACAAAAATAAAAAACACCACAGGTAACTAAAAATAAAAGGCAATTCAGGGACTGAATTAAAAAAAAAAAAAAAAAGGAAATTAGGTACAGTTGGCACAGTGATCCAAACAGTGAAGTTTTGAGTAAGAGTTTCAGTATATTTCAGAAGGTGACACTGACAGCTCCTGTGAGAGCTCTAAGGTGGACGTGAGAGAAGCAGCTGCTTGGTCTCAGGGTGTCAAAATAAAAGGGAAGTGAGGAGATATTTGAGGTACTAAGGGTCTCTGATGAAGGGTTTTGCAGACTAATGTCACCTCATGCAGGAAGCTCTGGATGGGCAGAGGACTGAGGCTCTGCCCAGGTGAGAATTTGGGATTACTAAGTTCCAGGTTGCAGGACATTGCTCTTGATGGAAAGAGTGATGAAGGAGTTTAGTAAACTAAAACACGAGGAGTTCCACTTCAGCATGAGGAAGAATTTTCCATGAGGGTGGCAGAGGATGGGAACAAGTTCCCAGGGAGAATGTGGTGTCTCCAGAGTCATTCCAAACCCACCTGCTTCAGGTGACCCTGGTTGCACTGGATGGTCTCCAGAGGTCCCTTCCAACCCTAAATATTCTGTGATTCTGTTGGGGAAAAAAAAAAAAAAATTAAAATACTTGTGCAGGAACAAGTTTGTTTCTGAAGTGTTGGTTTGTGTCAATCTTCCTGATGTTTTCATGGCTGGAACACTTTAAGCCCACATTGACCAACACACTGAGGAGAGAAACCCGCTGGTTGGTCCAGAGTGTGGGGACACTGTGGGGACATTGTGGGGACATTGTGGGGACACGGCAGGGAGACATTAGGGACACTGTGAGGATTCTGTGGGGACACAGCGGGAACATTGTGTAGACACGGTGTGGATGCTGTAGAGAAAACAGCGGGGACACTGTGGGGCATACAGGGGGGACACTATGGGGACACGGCAGGGACAATGTGGGACACAGTGGGGACACTGTGGGGGACACGGCGGGGACTTTGTGGGAACGCTGTGAGGAGACAGTGGGGACCCAGCCGGGACACTGTGGGGATCATAGCGGGGAGACATTGGGAAGAGACTGTGGGGACAACATAGGGACACTGTGGAGAGACAGTGGAGAAACCGTGGGGACACCGTGGGGGCACTGTGAGGACACAGCGGCGGCACTGCGGGGACATTGTAGGGACACTGTGGGCACCCGGAGCGCACGCAGCGGGGACACTGCGGGGACACTGCTGGGACACGGTGGGCACCCGGCGGGGACACCGCGGGCTCACTCCGTGCGCTCCGCTCTCGCCGGCTCCCGCCACCCCCCTCAGGCTCCCTGAGGCTCCCTCAGCCTCCCGCCCTCGGCTGCGCGCGCAGCGCCGCTCCCGCCGCGCGGGCTGCCGGGAGGGCCGAGCGGCTGTGGCTAATGTCCGCCATGTTTGCCATGGCGCAGGGAGCGGACCGAGCGAGCTCGGCGCGGATCTAGGGCTGCGGGCTGTGCGCTGCGGGCTACGGGCGGCCCCGCCGGGAGCTGCGCCGGGGCGGCGGGACCCTCCATGGTGGCGCGGGCGCGGCGCGGGAGCGGC
>VZSE01001744.1:7893-51512 GCA_013398275.1 Promerops cafer | reverse complement strand
GGCGGCAGCGCGGAGCGGAGCGCGGTGGCGGAGCGGCGGAGCGCGGTGTCAGAGCGGCGGAGCGCGGCGCTGGCCCGGCGGAGCGGGGCGGGCTGCAGGATAGACTCCGGCTGCCGGAGCGGCTCGGGATGTCAGAGCGGTGGAGCGTGCCGGAGCTGGCTCGGAGTGTCAGGTCGGATTGTCAGTTCGGGGTGCCGGAGCCGACTCGGGATGTCCGAGCGGCACAGCGCCTTGGTGTGCCGGCTCGCCGTGCCGGAGCGCGGTGCCGGAGCGGAGTATCGGAGCCGGGATGCCGGAGCGGCGGCTCGGGGATGCCGGAGCGGGCTCGGGGCTGTGCCGGTGCGGGGTGCACGGGGTGCCGGAGCAGCTGGCGATGCCGGGGTGCTGCAGCGGGCTCGGGATGCCGGCGCCGTGGAGCGGCTCGGGGTGCTCGGCGCGTTGTGGACTAAAGCTGATACTACTCCTGCCAACCCTGTTGTGAGTGGCTGTCAAGTCGCTCGGGCTGGAGCTGGGGAGGTGGTGGCGGCGTGAAAGTGCTGAGTGCTGTGCTGTGCCACTCCACAGGGAACGAGCGGGTCCGGGCCAGCTTCTCCCTTTCCGAGGGACAGCGGGACGCGCTGTCCCTCTCCTCCGGCAGCTCCGTGTCGCGGTTTGGGGGGCTGTCAGTCCCTGCGCTTGGTAGAGACTGTGCACATGTGGGGTTGAGGGCACAGCCCAGCACACACACACACACACTGTGCACATGTGGGGCTGAGGGCACAGCCCGGCACGCACACACACACACACACACACACACACACACACTGTGCACATGTGGGGCTGAGGGCACAGCCCAGCACACACACACACACACTGTGCACATGTGGGGCTGAGGGCACAGCCCAGCACACACACACACACACTGTGCACATGTGGGGCTGAGGGCACAGCCCGGCACGCGCACACGCACACACACACACACACACACACACACACACACGGGGGGCTGCAGAGACGCGCAGCAGCTCTGGCTCTCCGTGTGGGACAGTGTCTCTGTTCCTGCAGCCACCCCCGGCGCTGCTCGGAGTTATTTAACACCGATGGTTTGTGCTGCTGCTCGTTGTGCATCGCATGGCAGAGGCGTCAGCTGGACGCGTTGCGTGAAGCGTTGGAGCTTTAATGTTATTTCCAAATCAACCAGCCAGTGTTCAGCGTGGACATGTGATGTGTGTTCTGCTCGTAGTGTTAAAGGGTGGACAAGCTTTTGTGCGCTGAGGTACATATAAGTTTCTGGGGGTTTTGGTGAGCAGCAGGACAGCTTTGAAAACGCTTGCCCGCAGTTCTGGTGTCCTCCGAACGTACTGCTTTGTCTTGCTGATCTTCAAACGCTTTTCTGTAAGAGTAAGGTTTATTTTCTGCTCCTGGGAGTTGTGTAAGCTCAGGCAGAGGCTGTCGCCTGATGTGTCTGTACTTGCAGAGCCGATAGTAAATGAACCCTCCAGAATTTCTTCAATGAATCCGTGTCTCCGCCTCAGCCAAACCTCTGTGCCTGTGGATTGGCTTTTCCGAGGATACAGCTGTCAAAGGAGGCTCCGTGCTTTCCTCAGTGCATTTTCTCACCTGACTGTCGCTATTAAAAGGAGTCCTCTGTCTTACCATAGTGGGCTTTTATTTTTTAATTTACTGTGTATAATACACTGTGATCAAAACTTCAGGAATTCCCCAAGAGTAACTCTGCTAGAAGCTGGGCTTGTAGTTAAAAGGAACAACACTGGGGTACTAATGAAGCAATATTGGAGACTAATTTGGTTTTCTCAGCCTCGAAAGTCTATCTTGCAGTGCTGTGTTCACATTTAGTATTTAAATTAATTCTTAAAAATAGCTTCTATTTTGATAAATCGTGTTTAAAATAAAGTTGTTAATGGAAAATTGCTGTAAGAGTTCAAGCAAACAAGCTGCTTATGGGCTGCTTAAATGATTGAGAAGATTAGATTTATACTTCAATAAAACTACTTTAGTGTTGTCCTAAAAAGTTGTTTTTCTGTGAGAGTGAGATTTGTTTTCTCTGCCCTGACATGTGGCTCTATTTGATACATTATGTAATAGTCTCAAAATGAAATGACTGAAGCAATATATAAACATAGTGCGAGATGCATCAGCCGGGCAAGATTATAAACTGCTATTCTTAGATTATTCAGATTATTGCCATGTGGTGATGATTTCATTTGTGGCTTGTCCTTCTCCCAGTGTAGCACAGATAATTCTTAATTGTATTTTTTTTTTTTTTTAATGATATGAATCCTTTCTAGGAATGGCTGTTGTGGGTGACAGTAAATATTTGAGAAATACCTAAACAGCTTTAATTCATAGCAAATACTGCTGTGATCGTTTTGATGTATTTTGAAAGGGACTTTTTGGAGGGAGAGAGAAATCTCTGCATACTCATTTCTGCCACCTCAATTTCTAGGGTGTCTCAAGGCCTTTTTTCCCCGAGTGAAATTTGTTTGAAGGCTTAGGGTGGCTGCTGTTTTCCATTTGCTGTTCAGAGCCACAAACCTCGTGTTCCTCTGGCCCCAGGACACCGATCTCCTCCCGATGCCACCCTCTGGGAAGCCTTGGTGGCACCAGAAAAGTCTTGTAGCCTCGTGTGTCATGGGGTCAGACAGCACCTTCCGGGATATATTCCACTGGAAATCATCATTATTTACAGATTTTCAGGATTTAAATCGCTTGAGTGACATGTCTGCCCTGTTCTTTACAACCCAGCCTCGCTGGTGCAGCCATGTGGCTTAATTAGTTGGTGATTGATCTTTTGTACATACAAAAGTGCAGATTTTGGTCCATTTATTCTTGATGAATATTCCGGAACTGTTTCTGTATGAGTATCTCAGAGATTTATATCCACTCGCAGCGTTTCACAAATCAGCAGCTCATTTCTCTCACTTGGAGATTCCAGCTGTGAAAGAATTAGGTTTCTCTTCTGTAGCATGTTTATGTTACAAATGTTTATAATTTACTCTAAATTAAACCTGAGGAAGAAAATTGTGTGGGTTTGTTTTTAAACTCACGTGAGAGAGCGATTGCTGTTAAGCAGAAGCAGGAAGGTGTCGTTTTGGGACTTCAGAAACTGAGCAGGGACACTTGGTTTTGGTTGTTTTTTTTTTTTTTTTCTGATGAGTAAGACTTGTATTTCCTAATGCTAATGAATTGTTTTGACTGGAAAGGGAGAAAGTTGCAGAATTGATAAGCCCTGGTTTTGTTTCTTAGCACATAACTGTTTTTATTTGAATACCTATTACTAGAGATTGCTGAGTTGCACACTGAGAGCTGAAATCCTGCTTGGTAATGAGGCACATTCACACGGAAGGCTCGGGGAAGTCAATTTACCTGAGGTGTGAGGAAGCTGAAAATGCGGTGGTAATGGGTGATCCGGGGATTGCCTGGTCACAGCTATCTGAGCCTTCATCTCAATCCTTGTTTGAACATCCGTTCATTTACACTTCAGCTTGGCATGGCATCACAGGCCTGAGGGTAGAGAGGAAAAGTGCAGGAATGGCAGCTTAAGGACGTGGCTTGACGCTGCAGAAATGCTGACACCGTACCCGTGGGAAGGGACTTTGCTTCCCAGCCCTTCAGGGATCCCCTGGGGATGAGCCTTCTCTGATCATTAAATACAACGTTCAGTTCTGATTATTTCGACTGGAAGTAGTTAACTTGGATTTTTTTTCTTAGTTCATTCAGTTTCTTTTGTAACGCTGGAACTTGAAGTGCTCATCATCGGGCTTTGAGATGTCCTGGAGCTGGTGATGCTCCTGGAATAGCTTTTTCATTCTCCTTTCAAAGCAGGAAGCTTTTAGTTTTGCACAAGTCCTGGATTTCCTGTTAAACTGTATCAGCAAAAATATCCATAATGAATATTTCCCTCTGATACAGGGAACTGTGCGAGTATCAAATGTGTGAGGATTTACTTAAGCTGCTGATCAGGAGTACCTACCTGGTGCTGTCTGATGCACTCAGGTCTGGGTTTAAAAACACAAATACATATAAATCACTCCCCACATGGACAGAACCTGCTCTGAGCTGGATGTCTGTGCGTGGGATGTGCACTCATAACCTGTGGTTGAACCCTCAAAGTTCCTTACAAACGAGAGGCTTTGTAGAACAAAGAAGCCTGGACAGCAGTGAGTAAAACAGGAGGCCAACAGAGGATAACTTCAGCTCCAGCCATGCAAATATTCTGTGAAACAGAAATCCCTCGGAAAGACTGCATGGGAGTTCGTGTGAGAAACTCCAAGATTGTATTTCCATGCAAAACCAGGTGAAATCAAGACAGCACACCTTGCTTAGGAAAGGAATTGGGTTTGTTTGACTAAAATCAGCTGGGTTATCTGCTGGGGAAATAAAATTTCAATTTGTAAGTTACTCCTCAGAGTTAAGCACCTGTATTTATTTACTTACTTGGTGAGTGTTTGGAGGCTGCTGAGATTATTGAAGTATGTTTGGCATTAGGCAGAGAAATGCTCGGTTGTGATTTTTATTCACAGAATTTTGAACTTCAGTTTTGTTTGAGATCTTTCTCTGCCTTCATCTCCTGTACTTTTCTGCCTCCCTCCGAGCCCCATGGCATTGTGCAGTGATGTTCCTCCCAAGTGCACGTTCCGAGTCCATTTCCCAGCCATTATTTGAGTTTCCAGCTCGGATCCTTTATCCTTGCTGTGCCGTCACCCGCAGAATCTCGGGTCCTGGTTTATTGTCCTTTTGGTAACGTTGAATCAGAATCAACCCGAGCAGCTGAGCACTGGGGAGCTCTCCAGCTGAGGAGCTCCGCGATTAATTTGTTGTGGCTGAAGTTAAACACGACCAAGATTTGCTCTTAAGTCTCCACCTCACGAGCAGTTTATTAGGGCTTATCACATTAACACCTATCAGCAAACCTGTCACAAGTGCTTGGGATATCAGCTTAGCGCGGGACAAATGTCATTGATCTCCGAGTGTGCTTTTAAGATAGAGCTGAGCCAGAGTAACCGACCTGCAGGTAGAGGGGACATTCTGCTTTTTGGGGTCTTGATAAAGGGTGGTGACAGCCGCCGTGGGACAGCGGATCGTCCTTCCTTTCACCGGCAGCGCGTGGGGATGGAGATGGGAATGGAGAAGCGGTGTCATCCCGAGGTTAGATGGGTTCAGCCCTATCTTAACACCGCACGGGTAGTTTAGATAAAGCTGCATTTCTGCTGCAGGCCAGAGGCTGCGCGGGGTCAGCAGGGCTGGGAGAGCTGCCCGGGCAGGTTTGGGTGCCCGTGGCCCTGGAGCACAGTGGGAGCTGCCGGGCTGTTAATTGAGTCACACCTCGGGTCATTATGCAGGAACTTTCCCTGGTGGGAAGGGTTCCTCGGCGGGAGGTGTAATTCCATGACAAAAGCTCAGGAGAGGCCTTGGGAATCGGCCTCGCTGAGCCGAATGGCTCAGCTCTGGGACGTCTCAAGTGCAGGGAGCAGTCTTTCCTTTTCCTTCAATTTAAGGAAGCCTTGGAAAGAAATAGCTCGGGCTTCCTTGGATTTACGGAGTGCCAGATTGGCAAAACTGAGCAGGAAGCAGCTTGGTACAATTTCTGTTTTGACTGAAACCAGTTGAAATGTCCTGCTTGAACAATTTGGATCAACAGACATTAAATCTGCCTATAATAACCTCTGTTCTTAAAGCTTTTTCATAAGAAAGATAATTTTGACTGGTGCTAGATGTTCATAAGGTTATTTGTAATTTGTTTTGCCAACAAGGCTAATAAGCAATGCCTTGTTTATGCCATGGCATTTTTATCATTCTAACACTTCAACTTTTGGAAAGGTAAATAACTCATTTAATATTTACATAAACCTTGGGTGTCCTAAGAGCCAGTGGTGGTGAAGATCAATTGTAGAACTGAAGTTTCTATAACAAGTAGAGAAGAATGGAACTAGAACTGAATTCCTGTATATAAAACAGTGTAAGAAGTAGGAAAAATAATTTTGTGAGACTAAAAGTATTATCAGTGTAGACTGTCATAATTTTGAAAGTAATGTTGACTAGTTCTGAGTCAAAGTAATAAAGTATTTCAGAGTATACTATTTAAAAGCTTTGATTTTTGATCCATTTTGCAAATTCCTACTTGTTAATGTATAATAATCTCAGTGTAGTGGGGCTGAAGGTGTTGGATTAAAATACTCTCCCTGTCCATGGCAGGTGAAGTGCTGCAAATGTAAGGCAGCAGAAATTTGCCGCCAAAAAAATCTGTATTCTTAATTTCCGTGATTTCCTTTGTGCAATTCTAATTGTGATTACTACATCCACACCTCTGGTGTCTCGAGTTGGGGTGCTCAGCACCTCCCCATCGGCAGAATTGTTCAGTGTAAGATGTTTTTGTGTGGTCTTCAGTGGAAGATGTGCTCGGCTTTCCGTCGGTTTTCCGTCGGTTTTCCGCATCACTGAGCTCCTCTCTGCTCCTGTCCCCTGGGACACTCAAAGTGGTTCATCCACGGATCAGTTCTCAGCCAGCAGAAACACTTCCTCCTCCCTTTCTCTGGTTGTTTTCTGTTGTTTACATTGGAATTTATAATTTGTTTTTCTCAGCTTTGTGCCGTTTCTCTGGCTGCAGCTCACACTTGGTGGATCTTAGGCCAGTGTGTGTTGCATAAAACAAACTGTTTCTACTTTGAAGCATCCCGGTGATGTCGGATTCCCTGTGCCAGACTTGGATGTAAACAAACCACTCTGTCTGCAGTGGTATCCAGAGACTGGATAATTAAGGGAGACACTGATACTACAGAAAATCGAAAAAATAATAATTTATGTTTCTTGAGTTAAAGGTATTTGGTTTAAAACGGAATTTTGAAGTTAATTTTTAATAATTTTGATTTCTATTAATTACTATACATGTGTTTTGATTTCTCTAACCTTTTCCTAAGTTGTCCAAACTGTAGAACCAATCTCTGACATTGTTTTTAATTATAAAATGAGGGATTTCTGTGTGGTTTGTCAGATCTCCAGCGCTCCAGGTAGCATCACTTTGGCCATGAAAACACCATTTGTTTAAAAACTCTGTAAAATACAAATTCCCTGCTTTAGGTGTGTGCACCTCAGTTAAATAAAAACTCTGGATATTAATCCTGGGATATGTTCCCCACAGGCTGAGGTTAAATGCAGAGTGCAGAGAGGTGCTGTGATCTCCTGTCAGCTCCTGCTGGAGAATTTCCAGCTCTCCCTCCTGGTGGCTGTGGCTCCTCCCTGCTGCAAGGAGCAGTTCTGTGACTCACAGTCACATGGAGGTGTTGGTGTGTGCAGCCAGCGTCAAACAGAACTTGGGGTCCGTGGAGAATACTGGGTTTAATCGTGGGCAAAGCTTGTGGTAGGGCAGTCTCAGCCTTTAAAAGTGCATCGTGGGGCTCATGACTTGAAAAATGAGAGAATATTTCTCTAGGTCAGAGCCTTGCCATCCTGCTTTTACTGGGATAATCAAGATTCCTGATGGAATCATTTTTTACCTTGTGAGTGCTACCAGTGTATCTCAAGGAGTTCTTTGGACTACATGTTACATTATTTGTAACAATATTATCATAAAACTTCTTATGGAAAAAAATCCCACTCTTCAGTAAACAGAAATTTCTCATCTAGGACCACAAACAACTTTTCCAAAAGGATTTTTTAGTAATTCCATTTATTGTTATAACAATAATTTGATTTTTATTAATTAGTTTATATCCATGTTGTGGTAGACTGGGAACTTGTGTAAATAATTGTAGCTTTAAAATACAGAGCTTTAGTTGCTGTGGGGTTTTTGACATTTCATAGGCAGTGACAGTTGTGTGTCCATATGTTCATAAATAGTGAGTAATCATTATTTACAGGGATGAGAGATTGATCATGTTCTCAGACATTACTGCTGTTGCACTTGGGGTGATATTTGGGATATCTCACAGTTGTTTCATGTCCAATTTGACATGGAATGGTTGAAATGGCATTGTTTCCTTTTTCTGGATTAAAGTTATTTAGAGAAATGTTTACTCCTTTTCTGTTGGGTGCTGCAGAAAGAAACACAAAAATGGTTGGGATCTGTGCTCATGTCATTGTCCCTGTCCCTCCATCAGGGTCTGTGGGCTGATTGCCCCTCTTATTGCTGAAGTGCTTCACTTTGCTTTAGGCCCCCCCAGAGGGGGAAGAAGGGCATTCCTGGGCATTGTTCTGATACAAACTGGATTTTTCCTCATTTAGAGTCACATCTCCTGTCCTCTGGAGACATCTTCACCTGGACAGGAGGTGTCACCCAGGGCTGCTGGGCTTGGGAATGTTGGGGGCCCTTCCTTGGGTTGATGCAACATCCAGAGATGCCTTCAGGGGATGGGCTGTAATCCCGGGATTTGGGTATAAAGTGGTCCCAGATAGGCTTGGCTTTGATGCTGCTTCGGGGAAATTGCAGTTTTTAACAACTGAAAAGAAAGGGAAGAAAGTGATGGAAAAGTCAGTGAATCCCAGACTGGTTTGGGTTGGAAGGGACTTAAAGCCCATCCAGTGCCACCCCTGCCATGGGCAGGGACACCTCCCACTGTCCCAGGCTGCTCCAAGCCCTGTCCAGCCTGGCCTTGGACACTTCCAGGGACCCAGGGGCAGCCACAGCTGCTGTGGGCACCTGTGCCAGGGTCTGCCCACCCTCAGGGAAGGATTTCACCCATTCCAGGGACCTGTGTGAAGTTTTAGGATGGAGCAGCCCAATTTGATTGACTTTCTGTCCCCTGCCTCCCCTCGCTGAGTCAGTAAGAGCAGCCAACCCTTAGGACATGTTTTTGGCCTGTAGTCACAGTTCAGCAGTCTGGAAGGCAAGTGTGGGGCAGGTGGTTCTTGTGATTATTTTTTTTTAAGAAAGGGTGGGGGATATCATGTTGGAAAAACTTGATACGGCCAAAAGTGAAACTGAGAAGTAGTTCCACGGGTCCTTGCCACTTGTGTATTTCTGTTTCTTGTGGGTTTTCTCCAGCTTCCTTGCACTGAGTGTTGGAGACTCCTTAGGGAAACTGAGTGGAGTTATCCTCAAAAGCCTTGGCTTGGGTGTGTTGGTTTCCACTCAATATTTGGATTTTTATGGTTTTCCCAGTGCCCTGCATTACTTGGTAATTAATCCAATGTTTTAAGGGGATACCCTCTGCAAGAGGAAAGAGCTCTGATTCTTGACTAGATTAAGTCTTTATCAAATCAGTAGAAAAATGCATATTATCATCTTTGCTAATCACTGAAATGGTTGTTTTTTAGAATAAATGAAGCAATGGGTTTCAGCTCTCAAGGGTGGGAATTCTTGTGGTGCACACGCTGATTTCCTGCTCTGTATTTGACTCTTTTTTTCATTTGTCCTCTTCCCATCCCAGAGCAGAGGGAGGGGGAAGAAAGGGAAACAGCTCTGTAGGATTGAAAGGGTTAACTGCACAAGAAAACAAAAGCTGGTACTTGAATTTACACTTTTACTCTTGGAAATCTTATCTAAAAAAAGTGTCTGTGTGCAGAGAGGGAGGAGATGGGGCTGAGGCTTTCCAAGGCAGGGAGGCTTCTGACCAAATTAGCTTTTGAGCTTCCTGACACTTTTTTCTGGAAGTGCTGTCAAGAGGTGTTACTCGCTGTGCTTGAGACTTTGCAAGATGAGTCTGCACATTTCCAACTACAATTCTCTACTTACAGCTTCTGAATCTCAATATTAAAGATAAAATGTCTTTTTTTTAAATATTTCCCAATTTGAATATAATGTTTAACAAGTGAAATATTTAGACTTTAGTACATTTGAATTGTTCTCTTAGTTTTAATTCTGTTCTTGGTGCAGGTAGATTGGAAGGCTGACTCCAGGTTGGCCTAGGAGTAGGAAAACTATTTGAGTAGGAAAAGCTGTTGATAAATTCACTTTTCCATCCTACTTGCATGCAGGGCTGTGGGGTTAAAGCAGTGAAGCAACCTAGAGAGGTGTAGCTTTGCTTATATAGTGTAGTTTTAAGGAATGAAGATGGGAACAGGTAAATTTAATCCTAAAGCTTTGTTGTCTAGGGGTTTGTATCCAATATGGAATTGCTCACTGGAGTTTGATATTTAAGATGAACTTTTCTGTGTCAAGATGGTGTTCGGCCATGGCATCTCCAACCATGCTCAACCAAAAAACTTGCAGTTATTTAAAGTTTGATAAACTCTGTTTCTCAGAGATTACTGGGAGGGTGGCAGCTTAAAGATGAAGGAAAACCCAACCTGGTCTGTAGGGTCCAAGTGCTCTGGTTTGTGGGATAAAAGGGAGTAGGAGCAGTGCACAGCATCCCTGCTCATGGCAGGGGGCTGGAATTAGATGATTTCAACCCAGATCATTCTGTGATTCCATGATATTGGTAAAAAATATGTAAAAAAAACCATTCAGTATTGATCACTGTTTCCCTTAAAGCTTAACAAAAATAACTTCAGGATAATAGGATCAATACCCCTTGATTTATTCCTATGGTTGGCCTCTGTTTTGTAGTGAAGAAACCCCCAGATAGAAAGTTGAGGGAGAACATGAAATTTGTGGGATTTCAGGGGTGGAGGGAATGGCAGTGAAGGTACCTTGCACTCAGCTGGGCTTGGAGCCTGGCTCTGAATGTCTGCAACCAAAACTGAGTATTTTAGATACCAGCATTGAAGGAATTTTTGGATTTTTTCCCCTCCTGAGGAAAAATGGAAGGAAGGATTTCAGTGTCTCAGAAGGGGTTCAGAGAGCAGTTCTGCTTTAATGTGTAAATGCACCAGGATTGCAGGAATTTTAGGGTTTTTTCCCTCCTGAGGAAAAATGGAAGGAAGGATTGCAGTGTCTCAGAAGGGGTTCAGAAGGCAGTTCTGGTTTAATGTGTAAATGTGCTCAGGCAGCAGTGTTACACACACTAAACATTTACATCTCTCTAATGCTGTTGGTTGAAGAAATAGCCCAGTCTAAGCTGTGTTTGTTTGAAATTTTGTCTTCATACTGGAGAGAAAGGTCTGGATGTGCTTTTTAAGGAATTAATGGGTAATCACTCTTTGTCAGGGGCTCCTTTTTATTCCCATGGCAGCACGTTCTGTTTGCTGTCATCACTGGTTCTCTAATGCTCTGTTATTCTGGGTAAGACCTTTGGATCTGCCCTACTGCAGAACAAAGTGTGAGCCTAAAATACTGTGAGTCTTTCAAAACCATGAGAAAAAAGTGAAAACTAGACCAAAAGTTGTATTGGTAATAAATCTACCTGTAAAAACACTTCTTTGGGTTTAATAGATGCATTTAATTAGCCCAGCTTTCATATAAAAATCTTCAGGGTTTGTTTAAACAGAATTGTTTCAGGAGTTGAAGTTTAAATTTTCCTTTACTTGATGCTCAGCAGAAAGATTAAGGTTTTCCCCCCTAATTTTAAAATTTACATAGCTTATCTATCTGTTTTGGAGCTCTGCTGATTGAGGAGTGACAGCAGCACTGCTGAAAGCTGAAATCTCTGTTTGAAAACTCTGTCCTGCTCCAAGGTTTTTTTTATAGTGAAATGAGTACTAACACCTATTGTCAGCCTTCCTTGGGAACTCTGTGTTTGCTTACTACAGTGTTACAACAGCTGAGAACCTGAATTACTCATCTGAGCTACCCTTTAATGGGCTGCAGAACCAGAAGCTGTTCTGGATTTTGGACAGATCAAAAGCAGAACTTAGAGCAGTTCTGTGCTGTGGACTGTTGGTACACAGCTCCAGGGACAGCAGTTGAAAGCAGCCCAGTGATGAAACCATTTTTGTGTAGTTGAATTACTCAGCACTGCCAAGCTCTCCAAGACACGTTTTAATGGTGGAGTGACAGATTTACTCAGTGTGGAGTAACTCAGGCAGATCACAGCAGCTATTGGATTGCATGCTTGTCTTAATTCTAATAGCACTCACTTGGGAGCCTGATTGATTTAATGTTGCTTCATCTGCTGCAGGAGATTCCCAAAGCTGCTCTGATTTTGTAGGAATTGCATTATTTGAGTTTCTGTAAGTCTTAACATTTAAAAGTATTATTTATTAAGTATCATTTACATATTTTAAATTTTATTTATTTTGCTCGCCCTTTTTAAAAATACCATTCTGTAGAATTAAAGAGGAAGAAATCTTGTTCTTGAGACAATTTCCAAGTGGGTAGCAGAGTGTGTGAGTGCCAGGCTGCCGTGTGTGCCAGGCTGCAGTGCCAGCCAGGCACTGGAATGCTGGCACCTTCCCATTCCTGCTGTTGATCCTGGCCTCTTGGGAGTGTGAACCGTGGGGAGGGGCACCCTGGAAAGCCAAAGGGAGGAACACAGAGCAGCAAATTGTGTGTGTGTGTGTTTTTTCCTGCTCAAACAAGTGCTTTTCCCTGCAGTTGGGTATGTGGGAATGGCTGGGGGACAACCTGCAGCCCCTGGAACAGGCCAAGTAAGGTCCCATGGATCTGTGACAGAGCTGGGCTTGGGTTTGCAGCTGATATTCTGCTCACCCTCCCTCCTCTCAAATCTGGGAGACTTTGGGGAGGAACAGGAAAAGCAGAATGAAGTCTTCACTCCTGGTTCCACCAGCAGTTCATCTGCTGGGAGACTGCACTTTGCTTGGTTTATCTTGGATTTGGAGAGCTTGGTGCTTCACTTTTCCCAAGGGCTGTGTGGATCTGAGATCCTGTCCTGGTGAGGATTGTCACTCCCCTGGACACACAGAAAGCAGCATGGCCTTGGTGTCGTAGCCTGAGACATTTTTTAGTGGTTTAAATTCTGACTTGAAAAGTCTTTCAAGAGCTCTGACTTGCAACAGTAGATGGTTGTCACTGAGTTAACTAATAAATTAACTAATAAAATTATGTGGGGGAAAAAAAAGTCTTTGTGAACTGCTACATTTGTTGTGATCTCTATTTCACCTGAAGTGATTCTGTGGAATTTGTGCCTTTTGTCCCATAAGAATAAAATGAAGTGATACCTGTTTGGGGAGTCCTTGCTTTTCAGGTGTTATTCTGTGAGAACTCTTCTTCCTGTTGCTCTTAACTTGCTAAACTTCTGACAGCAGGCCAGTAAGGATTGCTGGGTAGACAGGAATGATGAAATTTGCTATTCTTTTGACTTTAAAGGCCTGATCTTGCATACATTTTCTTTCTGACAGGTTTGGGTGGGTTTGGCTTTCCCCAGCCCTAATTTCCTGCTGAGGTTATTTTGTGAAGTTCAAATGTTTGTCTTTTTCCCAGTCTGGTGGAAGGTGTGGGCTGTGTCTGAACAAAGGATTCTCTTCATCTGTTTGTGGTTCATTAACTGCAGTTTTAAGATTCCCATCAGTTAGGAACCCTAAAAGATGGAGAACACATCCTGGGAACAAGCATCCTGCTGGCCTCTAAAACCCAGCAAAGCCTCCACTGTGTTACCCTGTAGGAAAGCAGTGGGAGAAGAGGCTGGCTGTGTTTATATGCACTTTGCACACTGATACTTAAATCAGCTCTCCCATTCTCCCTTGCAGGAACATCATTTGCAACGGGCAATCTCAGCACAGCAAGTTTTCAGAGAAAAGAAGGAGAGCATGGTTATCCCAGTCCCTGAAGCAGAGAGCAATGTCAACTACTACAATCGTTTGTACAAAGGAGAGTTCAAGCAGCCAAAGCAGTTCATTCACATCCAACGTGAGTTAAAAACCTCGGGATTGTTGTGGGTTGTGGTGTCTGTTCAGCTCCTCCTTACTTAACCTGAGTAACCTTTGTCTTGAGGTCAGAGTTGCTGCCGTGGTCAGAAGTGGGAGGACTCAGAAATCCATTTAGAGATGTCAACTCCAGTATCTTCTCAAGTTCTGGAAGAATTGACAGTTGCTGGTGAAGTTTTCAGAGAAAAGGAGAGCGTGGTTATCCCAGTCCCTGAAGCAGAGAGCAATGTCAGCTGCTACCATCATGGGGTGAAGCTGGGGTTTTGCTGCTGGCTTTGTTTCTGGCTCTGTGCTGATGCTCTGTCCAGGTGCAGCAGCTGCTGAGCCTCATCCTGGCTCTTGGGCTTCCAGTATTCTTGATCCAGCCTCACTTCTTGTGGTTTTTCCCTTCCTAGTCCTGAGAAGGAACAACTGAAGCTGCCTGGCTGTCTCCAGGTTGCTTATACTGATGTAGGGAGCAGGAGAGAGGTTGTCTTGCTCACCTGTTAACTCTGAAGTTCTCTATTAGTGCAGATCCATAAACCAGCAGAGTTTTTGTGGTGAAATCAGCCTTTGTCCTGCTGCTCATAATAGAGTTCTGGCAGGGCAGGGCAGCTGTGCTGCCACTGGGGTTCAGGCTGTTCTGGCTAACAGTCACTTCTCTCTGAGTTTGGCTAAAACTGAAGAATTCCATTTCAACAGGGAACTCTGGAGTTTATTTTATAGATAAAACAAAATATTCTGCATGAGCTTAGCTTATGTCTTACAAGATCTCATTAATCTAAACTTGTGGGCTGTGGATTAATTTTCCCACTTCTTTTGGTTGGTGTTCTGTTGGCAAGTGACACTCTCACAGTTCAGTTGTTCCTTGGCACACAGTTCATGTTTGTCCTTTGCAGGATGTGGTTCAGGGGGTTATTTGGGCACTTGGATTCCTCCCAGGAGTTACCTTTGTAGCAAAACCTTTTATTCAATTATTGCCTCATTTCTCACCAGAGTATTGAAGTGTCCAATTTTTTCCATTTATTTACAAAATAGGAATTTTGGCAATAATGTGCTCAGGGTCCTCTGTGATGCAACACAGAGGTGATGGGGCAAAATCAACTAAAAGGAATTGTTTCTCTCCTTAATAAAAGAAACAAACTTGGAAGCAAGGCAGGCTGAATGAACTGAAACCAAGCTGCTGATGGAAGAATGTATTTTATTCTCTTCTTTGTTGGACACTGCCAGAAACACTGTGAATACTGTTAATAAACATGTCTAAAAATGTTAAATATATTATGCCAAATTTTTCTTTGTCTTGTTGAGACTCACAGTCTTTCTGGACAGAATTACAGAAGGTATTTGAGCTGAAGCTAAATATCAGATACTGCTCCAAGATAATTTTTCTCACATATCCTGGATGGACTAGGTGTGATACAAGGCAGCTTTATGCTACATAAACTGCTTAGAAATTGTGTTTTAATGCTTAAAGTACAAATAGCAGCAATACTCACTTTGGTCAGGGAAGCTATGTAAACTGATGGGAAATGCCAGGAGGACACATTCTATAATCCATGCTTACTGGTGGGTATTTCTGGCAAATTATGTTTTGCTGGGATTCTGGTAGCCTAAGATTTTAATATTTCTTAAATTTGTTTATTTAGATCAGTGGTTCCAAGCAGAGAAAAGTTAATTTCTTTGTAAGGCCTGGAATTTGTGAATAAGCAAGTTTCCAGGTATTAGTCGACCTCAGTAGCATGAACACAGGTGATGTTGAGCTGAATGTAAAGAAAAAACCTTGAACTATTCTAATTATTCCAGCATGCTTCATAATTTTCCAAGAATATTTGTAGAGTCAATAACATGGAGATGCATTTTAAGTTATTGATAATTAGCAAAGAGATTAAATTGGTAAACTTGGACCTAAATTAGAGCTAAGGGGATGGAAGAAGAGTCAAAAACAATGAAACAATGTTCATTAAGTGAGGAATGAACTCCAGTCATCCTTGAAAGGAACTTTTGGCAGAAAGTTTCTCTTCCGTTTTTTGGTTGGGTGACTCTCTGTATTTATCAGTTTGCTGCCTTGGCTCAGGCCTGGTTGCTGCTGTTGGCACAAGAGGGGGTGGCAGGGCTGTGGTTTGCTGGGGAGGAAAGGCACTGGAAGCACTGGTTTCAGTGGGAGCTGGTGCCTGTGGTAGCTTCAGTGAGTGTGGAACCACAGCTTTAATTTAGTTAGCTGAAGGAAATGGGTTAATTTAGTTCAGTTAAAGCCAGTTCAGTGTAACTTCACTGAGAAACAAATTGCATTTGTGTGAGTTGGTATAAACTCGGTTCCTAAGGGAGCTCAAGTCAACAAAAAAGCAAATCCCTCTGGCAGGTACTGCTGGCAGAGGGTGGGAACTGGGGTGTTGTGTTTGCAGCAGCAAGTCCTGAGCATTCCTGGAGAAACTTCCTGGGTGGGATCACTGGGGTGTTGTGTTTGCAGCAGCAAGTTCTGAGCATTCCTGGAGAAACTTCCCAGGTGGGATCACTGGGATTTTGTGTTTGCAGCAGCAAAGCAGCAAATCCTGAGTATTCCTAGAGAAACTTCCCAGGTGGGATCACTGGGATGTTGTGTTTGCAGCAGCAAATCCTGAGCATTCCTAGAGAAACTTCCCAGGTGGGATCACTGGGGTGTTGTGTTTGCAGCAGCAAATCCTGAGCATTCCTAGAGAAACTTCCCAGGTGGGATCACTGGGATGTTGTGTTTGCAGCAGCAAATCCTGAGTATTCCTAGAGAGACTTCCCAGGTGGGATCACTGGGATGTTGTGTTTGCAGCAGCAAATCCTGAGCATTCCTGGAGAAACTTCCCAGGTGGGATCACTGGGATGTTGTGTTTGCAGCAGCAAAGCAGCAAATCCTGAGTATTCCTAGAGAAACTTCCCAGGTGGGATCACTGGGATGTTGTGTTTGCAGCAGCAAATCCTGAGCATTCCTAGAGAAACTTCCCAGGTGGGATCACTGGGGTGTTGTGTTTGCAGCAGCAAATCCTGAGTATTCCTAGAGAGACTTCCCAGGTGGGATCACTGGGGCCTGTCTGACAGTGCCCTGTAGAAAGGCAGGTGTTCTGCAGGAGAAGGACTGGATCCATCCTGAGTCAGGAGAGTGTCCCAGGGTTTAGCAGGAGGTGTCCATGTGGACTGGAACACAGGGCTGGTTCTCCAGCAGCTCCTGCAGGAGCAGCTCCCCCCAGCTGCCATGGCAGGGGCAGGAACAGGGAGTGGTGATGGATGGTTCCATCCATGGCACGTAAACACCTGGGTCTTGTGATGCCTTTGGAAGCCAGGGAGCTGCCACGCTGCAGGCCAGCTCCAAGGTGAAAAATGGCTTGTTCTGGAACAATTTCAGTTCACTCAGTGCCTGGGGAAAGAAGAAAACTGGTAATTAAGGATGTTGCTGGAAGTGTGTTTTGGGGAGCGGTGAATGAACATCGGGGAGGAGGACACTTCCATGAGTGTCCCAGTGCTGGGACAGGCCAGCTTTGGGTTGATTAACTCCAAAGGAGAAGTGGCAGCCTTGAATTTCCTGAGGCCCTCACACCTCCCCAGGCTGCTGAGAGTTTGTGGCCATCCTGTGTGCACTGAAACAGGTGGTGCTTCCATCCCTTCAGTGTCAGTAACCTGCACCCCATGGAACCCCCTCTCTTGGAAAGGGAGCTGCACTGATAAATACAGGTCAGGACAAACAGAGCATTGCTGATGGCAGAAAAGCATGAAAAGAGGGAAATGTGACAAGGGCTACTGCTGTTCTCACAGGGATGATGGGGGCTTGTTTAAGAAAATGAGGCTGGCTTTGTTTGATGTGTGGTGATCCTGGCAAGTACCTGTTGGGTGCCTTTTATCTTATCATCTTGAATATTTATCAAAATAGTGAGCAGAGACAGGGATGCACCCCCTGCTTCCAGCTGAGGTGCACCATGGGGTCACTCCAGGTGCTGGGAGTAACCTGCCTTCCCTGCTGGAGAGCCATCACTAATCCACAGTGTGTTCCTGAGGGTGGCTGGTGTTTTAAGATACTTTTTGGTGGAATGGTTGGGCTTTTTCTTTTCTTTTTGCTCATCTTGGTGTCTCCTGCTTGCCTCTCACTCGATGCTGATTTTATTCTGGAAGGTGGATGGTTCAGGGCCTGTTAGTGACTCTTCTTTTCCCATTGTGGAAATGAAAGGAAGTTTATTGGCACTGCTCACAAATTACAGATGAAGAACATCCCATCTTCCCTGTCACAGATCCTCCCGCTCGCTGATACTCTGGCTCGGAAAAACTGGCTGGAAACATTTTGTCCACAGGGGATTATTGAATTATCCACTGACAGGCAATAGGTTGACATCTTTTCTGATGTGAGACCAACATCTGCCTGAGGGCAAACAAGCTTTTTGTGGACTTTAATGGCTTTCAGTCCACATGTGAGCAGTGATCTGCTGGAGAGGCAGCTCTGATGTTGAAAGCTGCAGTTTAAGTCTCATACACAGTTAATTGTTGGAGAGCTCTTGGTCACATGCCCAGTGACAGTGTCTTAAATAAACTTGCCATGCAACTTGTATTACTGAATTAATATTGCCAGCAGTTCTTGACACATGGTTACAGCCTGTTATTATTTTCTCCTCAAATAAATTGTTACAGTGTGTGGTAGGTCAGAGAGCTCTTCTGACCAAGTGCTGTTGTCACAGTTGGGACAGTTGGGCAGTGTCTCCTCTGAGAGGTACCAGCTTGAGCTGAAGATGCTGAGGAGCTGCTTTTTAGCCCTTCCCAGCTGCATTTGGCTGAGTTTCTGTGCCTGAATGAATGAATAAATAAATACTGGTAGTGGTCTAGCTCATTTATTGCACTGGGTCACAGAGAGCGTGGTCATGGGCCAGGCTGAGATGTGGAAGGACACTGCTGACCACCTGCCTGTGGGAGGGAAAACACTGGGATTCATTTGAAAGACTCTTTTTGGGGTTTTCTTTTGCTCCTGGTTTTCCAGGTTTTTGTTTTAAGGTGCTCTCAAAGCACACAGGGCAGTTCAGTAGCAGAGGTTTTTAAATTAGCACTTGGTATAGCCACAAGCTAAGAGCATGGAGATAAGATAGTGCTGTTTGTCTATTAAGAATAGAATATATTTCATCAGCCTATTAACTGCTGTTATTCCAGTGCTGATTGAATTACTGGGAGTGTTGTACCTGGTGTGTCACTCCTTCAAGGTTTTATTAGGTGTACAGTTAATGTCTCTATTAACAGTTCTTACTGTCACATGCAATTTACTCATATTTGTTGTAAAATTTTATTTCTGCGGTGTTACCTGAATGAGAACTTCCTTCTGCTTTTAGTAGCACCAGGAACTTTGTCAAGTATGGAAACTAATTAGCACAATTAGTAATAAAGACATGAGCTTTGCTGAGAAGTTGAGAACTGACTATTTGGAGAGCCTGAAGGAATTGTCAGGCTTTACATCCACAGCTGAGATGGTTTTGGAGAAGTAACAATTCCCACAGGATTGGTCTAGGATTTCTACAGTTCCATAAAACAAGAAAAAGTTTAGTCTATTAAATATTTTAACACTTTAGGTGTGGTGTACTGTTTAAAAATGGGCAACAGAAATTATATTGGAACTTCAGTGTAAATTATTTTTCTCCAAGTCTGAAATTTGATTGAAAATTGTCTTAGCTTTTATTATCTTACCATGATATTCTGGAGGAGCTGTATTATATCAGTACTATCAAGCATCTTTGCTCTTGTTTTGCAAAGATACATTGAATTTTCTGTGCCTGTCACCCCTTCAAGTCACTTAAAATGAAACTTCATGGATTCCTTTCATATTGGAAGTTGAAGACAAGCAACTTCTACCTGCTGTGTGTTACATGGGGAAGCTTTTTAGGATAAAAAAAACTGTTCTGGCAGAGAAGTGCTGGTCTGGAATTTTCTCAGTCATTTTGATTTCTGATTGCAGATGTGTGTCCAGAGTGTGTTACTTACCCAGCATTTCAATTTCTTGTGTTCCAGCCTTTAATCTGGACAATGAACAGCCAGATTATGATATGGACTCTGAGGATGAGACCCTACTGAACAGGCTGAACAGGAAGATGGAAATCAAGCCACTGCAGTTTGAAATAATGGTTGACAGACTCGAAAAAGCCAGTTCTAGTCAGGTATGCTGTGAAGAAATCACTGAGAGGTTTTGCTTTCCTGGGGGGTGGTTCTGGGTGGGTGCTTGGTTTTATTTCCTGCTAACAAAAGTGTGTTTGTGTGAGTCTGCAGCTGCAGAGAAATCATGTTGCTGTCTCCTGTGTCAATATTGGTAAATTCAGATAAAACAGGTGGGGAAGGAGCTTTTGGGGTTGCAGGGACTGATTTTAAATTTTAGTTTAAATTTTAGTTCCTGCCCACGGTGTGTTAGAGACACACAGCTTGTTTTACCACTGATGGTAAGGAATAAGCTTGTGATGGTCAGTAGGTGTAGAAATGGCTATAAACATATGAGAAGCCAAATTTTGTTACATTTGTTTCTGCTGAACATTGACTTTGGTTGGTTTTTGAGGGCTACAAGCACAGCCAGTGGATTAACCTTGTACCTGTGTTCGATCAGATCCTGGGGTGTTCCAGGAGGGCAGTGTCTGGAGAAGAGTCTTACAGCCCAAAATACCTACTCCAAAACTACACCTGAGGGATCAGTTTGTGCAAGTCAAGTTTGAAGCAGGTGGAGTTATTTCCCAGTGAGATGAGGCTTTGTGGGAGTGAAAAATCCATTGTGGGATCCATGGCTCTGCCTCAGTTCTTCAACCTGATTTAGTTCAGTGCTGTCTGAATCAACTGATTGTATTTTTCTCTGTCTTAGAGCAGCTTCAGAAAGGCAGAGATTTCTTACTGTGCTAAGAAAATGGGAATTAAGGGAAAAATAGGGAATGCATTGGATGATACTTGTTGAAAATGTACTTGAGTTTGTTGGAGCTTTATCAAAGACACCCCTGTTCTGGCTTTCAGGTCATTCTGGTGATCACTTTTCATGATCAATATTCACCCTTCTGATGCTGCTCTCACCTTTTTTTGCTGGAGTAACAAAGTTAAATTTAAGATTTGAAGATGCTTTTCAAAAATGAAGTGTTACAAGATCACAGGTTTTTCTCTGTAGACACAAGCAACTCTTGCAGGTTATTGGAGCCTGGGAAGGGAAGTGGCTGGTGGGGTTTGAGTGTAAAATTCCCAGTTTACATTCCTTATCCCTGGAATATTGAAGGATGTTGCTGGGAATGCTTTCCCTGCCCAGGAAGGGTTCCAGGGTTTTTTCCTGGGCATTCTGATTTGAGCAGGGAATACAAGGACTCTGCATCTGCAAGCAAACACAAGCACACAGGCTCAGCTTCACTTCCCCAGCTGTGCACTCAAGGCAGAGTTGATTTATTTTTTATAGAAATACGTTAATGGAAAAAAGGGAGCAAAAGACAAAACTGAAATGATTTCTAAGCAATACTTCTTCCTTTTTTAAAAAACAATTCAGTGCTTTTCTAATTCTACCACAGATTGCAAAGGTTTTATTCTGCTTTGGCTGGAATTTGCACTTGCAGAGTAGCCATGGTTACACTTAGGATTTCCTTAATTTTCCAAAATGTGTTGTTTCCTTTTTTTGCTTATCCTAACATAGGGACAAGATTTAAGTTTGACACATTGCAAAAGTGCAAATTAAGTTTTTCAGTTGATATTTTTCAAATTATGAGTCAGATGAAGTGCTACCTGACTTCTTAAGTAATACTAGAGGTACTATTTTCTTTTTATTTAATGAATGGGTTGAAGATGATATGAGCTTGTTAAACTAATGTACTATTTAGTGATACTTTTGCATTTATTTAGAGTCTGATTTCCATATAAAAAGCTGAACATAGATTTAATTCTTATCTTTAAATGACCTGGTAGAACTACCACCTACTGAAATAACTTAGCAAACAAGTGAACAGCTTTGTGTGTCCAGGCTGGAATGAACAGGGATGGGCATTGTCCTGTTCTATCACAAACATTTTGGGGGAAAAAGAATTAAGAAGTAAATTTGCTTCTAGGGAAGTGAACATTCAGCTACAAAGAATTACACCTTAATAAAGATTAACCAATAAGAAACTAATTTTGTTTTAGGAAAAAGTAGTCAGATTAAGGTGATTCCCAAAATCAAGAGCTGCAGACTGTAGTAAGTTCTTTCTGTCCTGTGCTTGTAGCTGTTCCATAGTGTTTTCAGATTTCATGAAAGACTGATGGAGTTCTAGACCATTGGATGAAAGAGATGCTGCTGGTTCAGAAAAACTGGGGACTCTGATTTGGGAAGAACAACAGGTGGCTTCAATTTCCATGAATGTTTTTTCATCCCTTTACTCTGGTGCTGGAAAATAATGAAGTTTATCCAGAAAGTGCACAGTTGATGTGAGTGTGGGGACTGTCCCTGCACCCCCATCTCAGCTGCAGCTTTTCCCTGTCCCCCTGCAGCTTGTAACCCTTCAGGAAGCCAAGCTGCTGCTCAATGAGGACGATTACCTGATCAAGGCTGTCTATGACTACTGGGTGAGGAAGCGCAAGAACTGCCGGGGGCCCTCCCTCATCCCCCAGATCAAGCAGGAGAAGAGGGATGGCTCCACCAACAACGACCCCTACGTGGCCTTCCGGAGGAGAACTGAGAAGATGCAGACCAGAAAGGTGACTTGGCAGACTCTGCTGCTTGGAATTTTACATTTATTCCCTTGGTAGGAATAATTTCGACCCTGTCCAGTATCTTGCAGGGGACAATTGAGTGTCTGTCCCTTTTTTGAGCTGAAACTCAGAGCAATGCCTGGCACACGAACAAACTGCTGGGTTGGAAGCTTCCTTTCTGTGGGAAAAGGGGAAACAATTTCCCAGTTTCTGTATTTGTAGCATGGAATGATTTGAACCAGGAAATCTGTAATCAGCATTTTGCATCAACTTTGTACACGTGCACAGCTTCAGTGTGTGTGGAAGTCAAGGTGCAGAAGGTTTTGTTGGAACCAAGGCTTGAATTCCTTGTTCTGACAAACTTCCACTGGGTTGGTCTGGAATCTGAACAAAACATGGGGGGAAATGGCTGAAAGGTTCTTCTCAGTTTACTCTTAAAACTGGGTTTGTTTGCTTCTTGTGGCTTTGTTTGCCAAGTAGGATTTGCTTTAGGAAAAGCTGCTTTGGAGTGTCCTCATGAGCCTCGTTTGCAGCAGCATTATATAACTTTATTTTTGCAGTTTGTGCCTCATGGCTTTTGCTTTTGACTAAAAATTTGTTTCATCTCTCAACAGAACCGAAAGAACGATGAAGCATCTTATGAGAAGATGTTGAAATTAAGGAGGGAGTTTAGCAGAGCCATAACAATTTTGGAGATGATTAAGAGGAGAGAGAAAACAAAACGGGAGTTGTTGCATTTAACGTTGGAAGTTGTGGAGAAAAGGTAAAATTCCAGATTATAAAAACCAAGGTTTTAAATTTTCATTAAATGGCTTTGAAATCATAATTTATTTTGAATCTCATAATTTATTTGTTATAGCACCATAACCATCAGAAACTAAAAGAGAAAGGGGTTTGTGCAGACAATTGGAAGATGCTGGTTTGTGGCTTTCAGACATTTCTCAGTGGAAATGCAGCCCTATAGTTTTAATCTTGTTTTTTTTTAGGTACCATTTGGGTGATTATGGAGGTGAAATCCTCAATGAAGTGAAGCTGAACAGACCCGAAAAAGAGATGGGCACAACTCCATCATCTCTCCACAATGGGAACCACCACAAAGTTCAAGAATGTAAAGTTAAGGTGAGATTTTTTCCCTGCCGTGACTCTCTTGTTCCTGGGATCATTGTCCCTTTTTTATGCTTTGAATTCAGACCTGTCTCTGAAGAAATAACCTGAAATATTAGGATTTAAAAAATGCTTGGGGGTGAGGCTGAGAGTTGAAGACCTCTGGAAATTTGTATTTAGCACCTGCGACACCTAGTGGTCCCAGAATTCCATACAAACCCGGGATGCCTGCTTCTCCAGGAGTTCTGGCATTCCTCGTGTTCCTCCTCTGGTTCCCAAGCTGAGCTCCATTACTGGAGTTCGTTTCAGTCAGGCTCTTATTGAAGAGTGTTAATCCAGGGTAAATTTAAACACTTTTTAAAACTGCACTGGTGCTTCTCCTTCAAATGGAGAATTTTGCAAGTGAAATAATCTTTTCAAATGGGAGCTTTGAAGTTTAATAACATTTGTGTTCAAGTGGACAGTTCAATATCGATGGAATTGCTCACTGCAAAGGGTTTATGTGAGAAAAATCTTAAATAGCCAACCCAAATACCATCACATCTGTTGAAAAGTGTCAGCTCTGTGAGAAACAGGAAACAAATTAAATTGTTTCTTTTGAACATGTCCGAGCAGTTCAGAAAATTGAAAGTGCCGGGGGAAAATGAGATCTCAGAAAATAATTGCAAGAGGAATTTCAGTGACAATATACTGAGTGTAGTGCAGAGTGAGGAGCCTCTCAGGCAGTCACATGCCTTGAGAGCTCTCTGGTTATTAACAAATACCTGTAAAAACAATCAGAGGAAAGGTTCTGGGGTTTAATGTGTTCAGTAAATTTCGCATGACGTGTCTCAAATATCTGCAGAGCCTTTGGAAGACAAGCAGTCCTGTCTTGAAGCAATTAAGTTTTCTCATGCTTTAGTTTTTAGAATTTTCTGTTTGTTTTTCCTGAGCAGCATCCTCACCACTCCTCCCTGAAGGAGGAGGTGTCCGATGTCGTGCGTCAGAAGAAGAAGTACCTGAAGAAGCCCAAACTGGAGTGTGTGGTGACCCCTCAGCCCCTGGCTGAGCCCTTGCCTGTGCTCAGCAAGAGTGATATCAAACAGTACGACTTCCACAGCTCTGATGAGGATGACTTCCCACAGGTAACCACCAAAACCTCACTGGACACAAGGCAGAAATTCCAGTTAGCTGGCATTTGGCCACTCTGGCTTGTCCCAACTCTGACTATATTTAAAAGCTCTGTGTATAAACAGTTTTCCTTCCAAACTGTGATAAACATGGCAGTTCAAGTTATATAAACACAAACTTCTATAATAAATACAATTATACAAATGTAGCAGTTGGGAGAATGATGTTGTTTTCTGGTCTAGGTACCTTCACCAGTGTCAGAAGCAGAAGAAGAAAATGATCCTGATGGACCCTGTGCTTTCAGGAGAAGAGCAGGATGCCAGTATTATGCTGTAAGAATGTGCAGTAGTATGCTGTGCTGTTGTGGTGGTTTTTTTAAATTTAGGTTGGCATAGTGCTGATGTTGGAGTTCTGTTCCCACTCTTAGCACCAAAGCTTTGATGCTTTGATGAGTCCAAAGACAATTGCAGGAACATCTCCTTTTCTGCTTGGCTCTGAAAGGTCCAAGCTGAACTTCCCACTTGCTTAGAATGGATCCTCCTCTGTTTTTTCCTTTAGCCTGTGAGTTAATTCCTTTGCCAAAAGATGTTGAGATGACTGCAAACTTTCATTTTCATTTTCTCCAGCTTTTCCATTGCTGTTAGAGGCAGAGTATTTAACAGCCTAAATGTTAGAGTTTATTTTTTAACTACTGAGGCTATTATTGGTTAACTCAACATAAACCACACCTTCTGTCCTGGAGCCTGTGCATGATACCCAGCAGTGCCCTGATCAAAGCACCCTTTGAGAATCAAATTGCCTTTTCTTCCTTCACAGCCTCGTTTGGACCAAACGAATTCTTCGTATGAAAGCCCAGAATTGGCAGAATTGGACAAACTGAGGTTCAGGCATTGCCTTACAACCCTTACAATCCCAAGGAGATGTATAGGATTTGCAAGGAGGAGGATTGGCAGGGGTGGAAGGTACAGTTGGGTTATTTTTAATTCTTCATTCCTATTGAAAGGATAAAAATATTAAAAAGAGATCATGAACTTAATGATTTTCCTCCTGCTCTTTAATCAGGGTTATCATGGACCGAATATCCACAGAACATGATCCTGTCTTGAGGCAGATTGACCCGGAAATGCTGAACAGTTTCTCAAGCTCTTCCCAGACTTTAGACTTTTCTTCTAATTTTTCACGGACCAATGCTTCCAATAAACCTTGTGAAAACAGACTGTCCCTTCCTGAAATCCTAAGCAATATCAGATCATGTCGACTGCAGTGTTTCCAGCCCAGGCTACTCAATCTCCAGGACAGTGATAGTGAAGAATGTACCTCAAGGAAAGCAGGGCAGACTGTGAATAATAAAAGAGTCTCTGCAGCATCTGTAGCTTTATTGAACACCAGCAAGAATGGCATATCAGGTAGGCAAGGATTTGGCTTCTCCTGGGATTTAAAATACTGAATTTTGGGTTTTTTTGTGGCTGGACTGATGAGATCTTCAGCACTGGTGTGGACCTAACCACAGCTACAACTTATTTTCTATTTCTTAAAACATACAGGAACTTCCACAAACACTTCTTCCTCCTGCTTTGCTTCCATTAGGATTTGAAGTCCTGTATTCAGACATTATTCAAAGCAGGGATTCTGCTCATATTAAGAATTGTTTAGGTCTAATTAAATCTTAATTGGTTTAACCTTGTTTAAGGGTAGAAGAATGCTTATTATGAATGCAAAACAAATCTGGTGGTTTCTTGGGGATGGTGGGTGTGGCTCATTTTTGTTGGCAGTTTTCATTTTTGACTCAGACAAATGTAGGAAGTTCCTAAGTGCCCTGAGCAGGCGTGAAAAGGTCTGAAAATGGTAAAAATGTTGATAGTGGAAGCATCCAGTGATGAAAAAACTGCCTTAAGCTTAAATTTAGCAGTGTTTGCATCACTTGCTTCATGAGCTAGAGTTGTAATGGCTCAAGTTTTAACACTGTCACTTCTTTATAATCATAAGGGAGTGATAATGATATGATTCTCCAAAAATCTGAAAAATTGGAGATACAGCAAATGAGATCTCCTGCAACAGCAAGCACCTGAGCATATCCCTCCATCCTGTATGGCAAACCAGGATAATTCAATAATAGAATAGACTGACCCTGAATTCCTTAATTTCTGTGGCTGTGAAATGTTCCATCTTTCTCAAAGCTGCAGGAATGGGTATTTATTCTTCAATTCTGTATCTTTAGAATTCCTGGGTACTGTTACATTGTTTTGGCAGAGGCACAGAATATTTATTCCAGCCCAGTACTTCCCCAGCTTCTCAGTATGGTCACTGTAACCTTTAGGTTGTTCTTTGGCATGAAAAGATTGCCACAGGAGCATTTTCCTGCTGCATGAAAAAAACAGATATCCTGTGTTATATCTTTTATATAATTATTTTCTGAAAGACCTTGAAGGCCTGAGGAGTCAGAGCTGGGGCAGTTCAGTGTGATGGGATTATTGAGAAACACCAAGAGCTAGTAAAGAAATAGCTGAAAAATTAATAAAACCAAATCTGATGGATCAAAGCCACTTTTTGGAGGAATAGTGATAAACTTGTGGTATAATTTTAGAAATCATCTGAGGAATACATTTAAATTAAATGGAAATCCCTCAGTAGGTGAAGTACATTATGCATGGAATTTATGGCTGGGGAGGACCTTTTTTGTCACAGATTTAAATTACAAACCAGATCCTGCAAATCTGGAACAGGATCAGACACAATAGGCAGCAGAATTCTTCCCCAAATAACTGAACCAGGAAGAGGCACTGCTGTTGGATTTTCTCACTGGTAAATAGGGAATAAATTTTAAAAGGGCTGGTCAGAGCCTGGTTGTGCATTAGATGAGCACAGGCATTGTCACTGCATTTATTGAAGTCATTCTCTTTGGGAAGTGATTGTTGAAATCAGTTAATTTCACAGCTGATTTGATACTCCTTCCAGAGGAAATGGTGGCAGTACTTAAAATGATTTTTTTAAATTATTTTATTTTAGAGAGAACTGGGGAGTTGCTTTGATTATTGGTGCACAAGAATATTTAAAATTACCTCTGTGTCATATTTTTCCCTGTTAGTAAAGCAACTCTGGTGTTGCCTCAAATGCATTGTACAGACAGAATTTTTTTTATTTTAAAAGCCTGTGACTAGACTTTTCTTCAAAATACCTAATGAGTGCATGAACCAAGAACCAGTTTTTGGAGCTAAATTACTCTCTTGCTCATGTTGTAAGCACTGCCACTGGGAAAATGGTGTCCCTAGAGAGAGAACAACTGCACATGATGCTATTCCCAGCTGCAGGGTTTTGTTTCTGGAACAAACTTTTACTTTTTAGAGGTATTTTTTTCCCCAGCCTTAAATACCATGTAGGAGTAAGTAAAGCAATGCCACTTTTGGGGCAGGCTGCAAAAGATGATCTTTGGTTAAAGCCTTCAAGTCCTGAGAGAAGTGACATAATCCCAACCTTCCAAGGAGAGGGGAGCCTGGAAGTGAAAGCTGAAGTGACTTTTTCCCCTGTTGTGGTGCAGTTTTTCAGCCCAGTCAGGCTCTGATAAAATAAAAACTCCCTGAAGCTGCAGAGCTCAAGCCTGACCTCAGAGGCTGCCTTGGGGCATGGTCAAAGTTGGCTTTTTTTTTTCTCCAGGACCCTCCAGGTGTTTGATATGGCAGAAGCAAATGATATTTAATGTGCTAATGAACATCTGCTGGTTTCTAACAAGGTGAACAGCTGAGCTCAGCCTGGCCACTGGATAAATACCTGAAATTCAGGCACATACAGGCAGAGGAAGGGAATATTGAATTCTGGATTACCTTCCCTGATCCTGTAACAGAGTATTCCATGACTTTGTGGTCTGTGACAAAACTGGGAAGGAAAGGAGATTTAAAACATGGAATCTCACCTTGTTCTTAAACAGCTTTCTATAAAACAAAACTTTCTATTTTCTGGGATTCGTTACTTCAGAACTTAAAAATAGAAATATATGTAATATTCCATAATGCTGTTCTTGGCCCTGGTGCCTTCAGCAATGCCTTGTGTTTTGTGAGGGAGTGTAGCAGATTGAGCTGATTTAACTTGAAATTAAATTCTAGGTAAGAATCTGCAAGAGGAACAAAGTAAAGCTAAATGCAAAATAAACTTAGGTTGGGAATTATAATCTTGCTAGAGTTTAAGAGGAGTAATTTTTAAGTAATTAGACTTTTAAGTGCTCTCCTAACATGGTTGAAACCTGCTTTAATAATGTAGCAGTAAAGAAGAAGTTTCAGTTCTAATTTCTAAGCAGTCCTCATTCTGGTATTTTTTCCCAATGGAATTTCAGGAGAACCCTGAGTACTAAAAGTGGTAAATGGAAGAGCCAAACCTTGCAAGGTGGATAACTCTGTGTTTTAATGTTAGCCCAGTGTCCCTTGATATTCCTGAGAGTGTTCCAGGTGTTTCCAGGTGTTTGAGGTGCAGCACAGCTTCAGTCCTGGCAAAACAGCATTGAGGATAAAGTGTTGCAGTGGATTCATGGGAGTCTTTGAAAAGTGAATTCTCTCTTTACTTGCACCCCAGAGAACTCATTTCTTGGGTTAACTGCACACAACTCAGGTTTTAGCATGAAACTCCTGTCAGGATTTTCAGTTTACCAAGTGTGCAAGTTCTTCAGGGGGAGAATATTAAAACCAGCTTTTCTAACTTCATTCCCTTCGTGTGTTGGGCCTGGGAGATTACTGGAGTGGCATTAACCTGGTTCTCAAAAAGAAACTTATTGTGGCACCCCTGAACTCTTAGTGCATTTAAAACAGTAATTGGCAGAGAAAATCTCCCGTGCCAGACATGTGCTTCCCTCAGAGTCCATTCTGCTGTTGGGAAAGGGACAGCAAGGGGCTGTAGGAAGGGAAATTGTCCTGGAATCCTCTCCCAGTGTTCACTGGGAGAGAAGACACCCAGCTCAGCCCGGGGTACTTTGTCCTCAGCTCTGATTTTTGGGCTGTGCTTCTTTCCTGAAAGCCAGGAAAATGATTTCTCTTAAGCTTTTGCCTAAAGCTACTGGGGATAAAACCACCAAAGATAGAAACTGCTTAAAAGCAACAAAAGCTCTGAATTCTTTTGTTAAAATTAATTCAGTGAAAGAACACAACAAACAAACACAGCTTGACCTCTCCATTCCTTAATCTGTGAAGATTTTGGGTGCATCTGACATGATTTCTGATGTCTCCAGCCACCTGAGGTGCACTCCTGCCTTTTCCACGTGTGTGGTTTGTGTAACTGTGGCTCCTTTCTTTCCTGTAGTCACAGGGGGGATCACAGAGGAGCAGTTCCAGACACACCAACAGCAGTTAGTGCAGATGCAGAGGCAGCAGCTGGCCCAGCTGCAGCAGAAGCAGCAATCTCAGCATTCCTCCCAGCAGACACATCTGAAAGCACAGGTACTGCTCCCCCCTGCATGTCCTGACACTTCCCTTTGTTCTCAGTGCTGCTCGTCTCTTACCGACCAAGTGGGACACCCCTGCGAGTGTGGGACACTTCAGAGGGAGTTTAAAACACTTTGCTCAGGGGTTTTTTAACAAGTTGCCTGCATTTTACAAGTTGAGTAAGAGGCTTTGTAGCTGAATGTGTTACCTGCATGCACAGAGGTATCAGTGTAAAAATATCAGTGTGTGTGCTCTCAACTTTTCCTGTTTTTACTGGTTTTATCCTCCTGTCTGTGAGTGCTCTGAAGAGACTTTATTAAAATTACCTTCTGAGGTAATGTGTTCTGTTATGAACAGATGTTCAGTGAGCACTAAAAATTGGTACCTCTGAGAGGAAAAAGACAGCTTTGCATATTTGCATATTCTGGCTTCTAAAAGAATCCCATTTTTCCTCTGGAATCCCTTGCAAGGGAAATATATTTTTCCATTGCACTTAGTTTTCTCTTAGCTTCTTCCCACTAAAGTATAAAAGCTGTTGCTGTTGTCTGTTACTAGGAAAACGTATATTACTTTAAGGATTTTATATTTAATTGCCTGTGCTGGTTGTTCTTTCCCCTCAGTGTTTTCTACTTCAATTAATCAGGAATTCTGTGTTGGCAGATACTGATGACATTTTTTGTAAGTGTAAAGACACGATGCCAAAATATTGAAACAAAACAAATGAATTTTGGATCTTTAAAACACTTCAAGCTTCTGTGCAAAGTCATTTTCTTATTTAATATAAATTGAAATTGCAGAATTAATGTTCTTTCCAGTAAGAATGGGGAGTCTTTCCAGTAGAAACTGGATGAACAGAGTGGGATTCCAGAATGTGCTGGGCTGTTATTCTGTGACAAAAGTCACAGAATGGAGGTGCCACAAATACTGAACATCCCTGAGATTTGCAGCTGCAGAGCATTTGCTGCCTGGAGACAGAAGAGAGAAGGTTTAAGGCATGGTTGTTTTCTTAGAGGAAAGGTCTCCAAACATAGGGAATCCTGTGTGGTTTGGGTTGGAAGGGACCCTAAAGTCCATCCACTTCTTCCAGGGACTCCTCCCATTGTCCCAGGCTGCTCCAAGCCCCATCCAGCCTGGCCTTGGGCACTGCCAGGGATCCAGGGACAGCCCCAGCTGCTCTGGGAATTCCAGCCCAGCCAGGAATTCCCAATTCCCAATATCCCACCCAGCCCTGCCCTCTGGCAGTGGGAGCCATTCCCTGGGTCCTGTCCCTCCATCCCTTGTCCCCAGTCCCTCTCCAGCTCTCCTGGAGCCCCTTCAGGCCCTGCAAGGGGCTCTGAGCTCTCCCCAGAACCTTTCCCTCTCCGGGCTGAACAACACAACAAAAGTGATTTGTTGTGCTGAGAACTGGCCAGTTTGCATTGGACAGCACTCGTTTAACCCTCATTTGGACACTGATTTCCAGCTTCCCATCACTCTGGTGACACAGAAATATTCAATGTTGTGGTGCATTAGGTCACATGGCGAAGCTGTATTTATTGATTTGCTTGACTTGTGCACTGTAGCAATCCTGAGGCATATTTCATTTTGTACTTGGATGATTGAGAACCACCTTTTCCTCTTCCTGCAGGGCTCCAGCACCTCTGACTGTATGTCCAAAACCCTGGATTCAGCCAGTGCCCACTTTGCTGCCTCTGCAGTGGTCAGTGCCCCGGCCCCCGGGCGCGGCGAGGGAGCCAAGGAGCAGAACACCAGCCACAGCAGTATCAACGGTGTTGTCCAGCCTTCAGGTGAGGAGTCCTTGCAAATCCTGCTCTGGAGTGAGCTGAAAATATCAGCTGCTCTTAATTATCAACTGATCTTAGTGCTGATTTCTAAAATATTAGTAAATAACAACAACAACAAAAAAATCAAATCTCTCAGTTGTGATCGTGTTAAATAGTGTTCTCTAAAGCACTTTGGAGCAGTGGTTTGAATCATGGAATATCCTGAGTTGCAAGAGTCCCACAAGGATGATCTAAGTCCAGCTCCTTGCCCTGTATAGGACAGCCCCAAGAATTCCACCCTGTGCCTGAGAGCCGTGTCCAATAGATGTTGTTAAAATGGATATAAAACCACCAAGGTCTCTTTACCTTGGAAGAGCATTGTTTGCTTTCCTTTGGTATTATCTTCTAATGATCTGTTCTGATCAAAAGTCTAAATGACAGCATGTTAAAACCAGTGTGTAATGAAAGAATAAATCAACTGCTTAAAATATTTAAGTACTTTGAGAAGGAAATGGAAAAGTTGATTCATTATTTGGTCGTTACCTCACTTGTATATTCAGCCAAAAATGTACTAACCAACCTTTACTGGCAATTCTTCTGACATCACTGTAAGCCTCAGGTTTCACTGCATTTAGGATTTGTCCCAAAACGTGCAGCCATGGGCACTCAGTGCCCCCTCCCAGCCCTCCTCCTGTGGTGCTGCTTGTGCTGGTGCCATCTCCACAGTGCCAGGAGGCAAATGGGATTTGGGCTGCCAAGACAAAGAAGAGGCTTTTAAAGTAATTTGTTGTTTTAGCAGCTAATGATGTGATTAGTTTTATAGACCTTCTGCCAGGCTGGGTTAATGATAATATGAAATGAATAGAGGGAGAAAAAACACGACTGAATAAAATCAATAAACTGGAGCAGTTCCAGGATAGAGAGAGAGATCTGTGTGTAATTCTCTGAGTTCATATCCAAGAGGGCAGTGCTTTGAGGGTGGAAGATCAGGCACATGGTGATGCCTTGGAGTGGCTACCTGGAACAGAGGCTAGACAAGATTAAGAGAATAAAAGTGGGTATTTATTAAAGGCCTTCAATAGATACACCTTGGGCAGTCAGAAGCCTCCAAGAGGCCACACCCCAGATGGACAGTGGTCATGAGTTTTTCAGATAATTGTAAGTTTGGTCCATTTACATATCAGGGGTTAATCCTCCAATTAGAGTTTCAGGTAATGAAGTTAGATATCCCCAGTTTGCTCCCCCCCAACTCACTTTTTTTATACTTTTTGGGGCCTGAGACAGTGAGCTGTCCTTGAGTTTCAGGCCTAGAGCAATTGTTTTTTCTGAATAAAACAGGAGGACAGTAGCTGACAGGCTGTGGAGTTTTAGAGTTATACCCTAAAGCAGTACAGGATCTGAAAAATACAAAAGCTAAATCCTAAGGCATCAATGGGAGTGTGCCATGCTGCCACTTCAGACTTCTTCCATTTTGTGAATCTGTCAGATATGGTCTTCAGTGACTTACACAATCAAAGCATTGCCCTTGAGGTTAATCTTTGGCTTTTCATCTGAAGAACATCACCTTTTTAACCCCCACCATTTATTCTGCGTAACAGGAACCTCCAGAACTTTGTACTCCACCAACATGGCTTTATCATCCAGCCCAGGGATCTCAACTGTACAGCTCGTAAGGACAGTTGGCCACAGCACCACAAACCACTTAATCCCAGCCTTGTGCACGAGCAGCCCTCAGCCTCTCCCCATGAACAATTCCTGCCTGCCCAGCGCGGTGCACCTCAACAGCGTCAGTGTTGTGTCTCCAGTCAATGTTCATATCAATACACGGACTTCAGCGCCCTCGCCAACAGCCTTAAAACTTGCCACAGTTGCTGCCAGCATGGACAGAGTGCCAAAGGTAACTCCCAGCAGTGCCATCAGCAGTATAGCAAGGTGAGTGGGGACGGGGCTGCTGCAGCTCCCGTTTGTGCTTGGGAATCATGGAATTGTTTGGGTTGGGATCACCAAAATCAGCGTCCGGCCCGGGACCTGCCCTCACCTCGCCGGAGCAGAGCACTGAGTGCCACCTCAGCAGTGCCTGCCTCACCTCCCTGGGCAGTTTCAGTGCTTGACAGCCCTTTCCATGAAGAAGTCCTCCTGATGTCCCACCTGACCCTCCCCTGGGGCAGCTTCAGGCTGTGTCCTCTCCCTAGTCATGCCCAACTCTGCACTTGAGGCTCCTCAGCACCTTCAGCCTCCCAGGAACACACTCAGCACCTTCAGCATGGCCATGGCAAACCACAGCAGCTGATTTTGCAAATGAACCCCTCAAATAACTTGCCCTGCCTTTAGACACCAGTAATTCTGGTCAACTTCTACTGTGTTTGAATTGTAACCATTTCATTTGTCCCTTCTCATGCAGCATTTTCAGGTAGGTTCTGTCAAACTCTCCTCACCTTCCCTCTAAATCACTGTGTACTGATACTGTAAGGTACAGGCTGGCACACATACTTTATATTTACATATGGATATATGGGTTACATACTTAGGTAAAACACAAACCAGAAAAGAGACAACCTGTATCTTACATACAAAATCATAATTCATAACTGTTTAGGTTGGAAAAGACCTTTAAGATCATCAAGTCCAACCATTAAGGTATTTATTCTCATTGAACAGCAGCACTGTTATTTCAGGATACTTAGATGATGTTTCATAGGAGCTTTGCAGTTGGCAAATTTTTCTGAAAATGGCAATATTTGGGCTGTGTTTGAAGTCTCTCCTGGATTATATGGTGTTTCAGAAAACAAAGTCATGTTTGTGAATTGGAAAAGTAACAAATGGGTATTAGTAAACGAGTTAAAAATTAGTGCTAAAGCAGAATGGGTGGGGAATTACAACACTGGGTGCATCAACAGAATAACTGATGCTGAGTTATCATATCTTTGTTCCTTCAGAAGAGCTTTTAGGAATTTAATCCATAATTTAGGCTGGAAATGGACAGTTAAATGCAATAACCTTGCAGAAGGGACTGCACTGTTGAATAGGAGCAGTTGTTGAATGCCAATATTTACTTCCAAATACCATTTGCAATGTGTGGGTGTTAAGGTTCCTGCCTGGTCCAGCTAACAACTGAGTGAAAATAGGAAAGAAATGCCAAAAACTGTGTGAGGAAACCTGTTCTGACCCTGGGATCTTCTTCCCTTGCAGAGAGAACCATGAACCAGAGCGCCTGGGCTTGAACGGCATCGCAGAGACCACAGTGGCCATGGAAGTGACATAACCTCCAAGCAGTGTCCCCAGCTGTGTCATGGTGTGTCCTTCCTATTCCAGCTGAATGCAAGCACGGCACTCTGTGGATCACAGAGAGCTCAGACCTGAATGGACTCTGATTATATCGTGTATTAAGTCGATATATAATGTAAATTTTGTAAAATTTGGGAAAATCACTACCTTGTAAAATAGTTTATTTGTATCATCAATATTATTTCTGTTACTTGAATAGTAGATATTCATCATCATGCTTTTGCACTTGAATTTGCAACTGAATGGATTAAAAAATAATTCTTTAATGGGATCATGAGCATGACATGGGATCCTGCATCACTTGTTTAAACTATTTATTTTGCCATGTTTACATTTTGTATCTTGTACAAATAAATGCAACTTTGTGTCTAAAAAAAAAGTTAAAGATTCATAGCTAGGAAACAAAATTCTTGTAATTTTTTTCTAAAGGAAATGTAAAGTTTTCACTTGGTTCATTTTGTTTCACAATTTGACTAGATGGACTTTTTGGTAAATACTTTAGTGGCATTTCACTGTCAAATATGAAGTTCAAGGCAAAATAGTATTTTCTATTACTGTGCAGGGGAAAGGGATGGATCGATACATGCAAATTTAATGTAGTAACTCACTTTTCCATATATTTTGAATGTATATTTCTATTTATAATACCAGTTTATAAAAAATAATTACACAGGAGAGGAAAAAAAAAATAAAACTGACTAGGAAAATTATGCATCTGGCACATCTCCAAATGTGCAGATCTGAGAAAATTTTCACCTTGATGCCATTTTATCCGAAGACTGCGTATTTTAACCGGCTTTCAAACTGTACCACACCACATTAAAGGATATTTTACCAGGTATGTATTGCATTCTATATCACTGCAATAATTCATTATTGGATGTCTAGCTATCGAGCCATCCCAGGTGGTGGGGGTGGGGGGGAGGGAGGGTTGTGGCAAGATTGTCTTTTCAATTTTGGAGAGTTTTCCTGTGGCTACAAGGCAAGTAACGGGTTGGAAAAAGTCTGACTGTAAGCGTTGGACACCTTCGTAGTGTAGTGTTTTAGTGACTTTTTTTATACGGTTCTTGTACATTAGATACGTGTAGTGGTGTTTCCGAATGTTTGTTTATGCACTAGTTCAGACAACTTTCCCTGTTACTTGTTCTTGATAAGTGAAAACTGCAGGGAAATAAAAATACATATCAAAACCTGGCCATGGTGCATATGTGGTTATTTCACAGGGTGCAAGCAGGGATTCTGATCCTTTGAGCCCAGCATATGCACTTATTTCCAGAAGGTTGATGTGGTAGTTCTGTGCTAGGGGAGGGATGGGCTGGGACCTGGGGAAATGGGGAATGAGGGTTTCTTGCCCTGCCAAAGAAATGGGGTGAGTTTCTGCTGTTTTGTTCTCCACATTTGGATGTTCTGTATTACAAGCCCCAGGATCACTGAGGTTGGAAGGAACCAGGAGATGTTGATTAATCCAGACCCAGCCTCCCAGGAAGATCTTGCCTGTGTCACACAGTCAGTGTATTTCCATCTTAGCTTTCTGTATAAAGAACTATTTTTAATCCAAGCTGTGTTCAAACCTGTTTTGCCTTACGTTGTGTGAGTTAAAAGTCCTGGCAGCTAAAAACACTTGCAGAGCTTTAAATCCTGGGAGCTCATCACAAACTCAGAGGACTAAAATTACCTGTTTTCTGCTTAACTGATGCTCTATTTTTATTCCATATGATGTCTGCAGGGAGAGGTGAGGCTAGATTATTCCTGTTGGGAATAGAGGAACCCACCCACGGCGCTGCCTTGGTCAGGTGAGGGGTGGTGACAGCTTTGGGGGGCACCTGTGGCTTCACTGGCATTGCTGCCCCCTGAAAATTCCTCTTTTATCTGATCTTTCCAGGCTTTCTGTAGAGCTGGGCTCATTTCAGGGAATGACTGATAGTCTGAAGTATAAATGAATTTTTTGGTTTTGAAAGAATTGTTGAAAATCGGAGTCTGTAAAAGAAAAAAAAAAAAATTCTCCTTGATATCTAGGAATAACCTTGCTTCACTACCATCCCCAAAACCCTTTGGAGGCTTAATGAAAATGGGAAGTAATTTCCTCAGCAGATTGAAAGCTGTACACTTAGCATGGCCTCTTCTCACTACAAAGATCATTTTCAGTGGATCATTTTCAGGGAAAATTGGCCAGAAGATGTCTCTGAGATTGCTGTGTATCTCTGATTTTATGTAGTCTAATCCTCATCTAATTACTTAAAAAACCTTTAGCTGGAGCTTCGAACTTTTAATGGATTCTGGGAAAATGTGAGGTGCAGAGAAGGATTCCATAACCTCCCAAGGCTCTGATGGTAAGTGCCAGATGTGCAATGGCTTTCATTTAAAGGATTAGTGGTGATGAAACCTCCTGTGAAGCAGAACTGGAGTAGTCATTGCAGAATTTCTGTGTGCCTCAAGTGCAGGAAAAGGGGGGGGAGTGCTGGGTGATGCTGCAGGCCATGGAAATCTTCATTAAAAAGAGGAAAAAAAGAAAAGGACTAGTGCTATAAAATCCTTTGTCCAGCTGGGACTGCCACTGACTGAGGTGGTTTTGTGCTGTTTAAAACATGTTGAGGATATGATCAATTTGAATTCCCTTATTTGTGCATCTCTGCAGCAGGATTGGAATAGGGATTTCTGTTCTGTTGTGTATTGGGAATATTTTTCAGGTCAGATTGTGGAATCCTGCCTTATCTTAAGCACTTTGTGCTGGACTTCATGTCATGTGCAGAGTTTTAAATGTCAGGAACTAGAAAATGCTGGTTCTTTCTCTAATAAGATTTATATTTATTTATGGATTGACTGGAGTTTTGGTGTGTTTGTCATCCCAACAGGCTCCCTGGATTTGCCTGCAAAGAAACAGTTTCAAAGCTGACTTCCATGTTTCTGCTGCTTTGAGGGTTTGCAACATTCACACTTTAATTGGAAAGACTGGGAATAACCCTGGTAAATCAAAGCCAGCAAAGTGCTGCTTGGGAAAGAAGGAAGATGAGGGAGAGGGAATTTTTCCCGAGTTAAGTTGGGTGAGCTGTGAAGATCCAAGTGCTTCCACCTGAACAGAGGAACGTGGAAGATAATTACTGCTGATCCAAGCAGCAAATTACAATGTGGGAACCTCTGGGTGTGTTCCTTGCAGGACCCCAGCAGCAGTTGGGGGATGTCCCCTACTCTGGTTGTGCCATCCTGCTGCAGTGACAGCACCCAAAATGTCATTCCCTGATGTGAGAACTGAACAGAGCATTTGCTTCTCAAGTGCCTTTCAGGAGGAAAAGGGAGTTTCAGGATACATTCCTTGTTTTCTCTGTGACTTGATCTATCTCTAAATGCAATCTCTGTGTCCTTTAGATGGTTTTTAATGGTTTCATCTCAAAAAAAAAAAGAAAAAAAGCACACATGTAAGTTATATTTTGCTATGAATTTAACTCAATCTGTATTGTAACTTAGTAAGTCCAGTTTAAATAAAAAGAAATTAATGTGGCTGAAATAGGACTAAAATCTGAAAACTAAACAGGGAGTAACAGTGAAGTAACCCAAATTACTTTTGGAATCCCTGGATCCCAGAATGGTTTATTGGGAAAGGGACCTTGAAACTCACCTCTGGTACAGCCAGGGACACCTCCCACTGTCCCAGGCTGCTCCAAGCCCTGTCCAGCCTGGCCTGGGACACTTCCAGGGATCCAGGGGCAGCCACAGCTGCTCTGGGAATTCCATTCCAGGGCCTGCCCAGCCTCACAGCCTTACAAATTTCCTGAAGTTAGGATTGTTTCTACGACTAAGAACAGTAAAATCTGTTTAGTCCAGCCTGCCTTCAATGCGTACAACTCTGGCTTAACTCCAACCCAAGTGGAATCACCCAGGGATGGAGTAGGAGCAAAGGAAGGAGGGAGGCAATTACAGAATTTGTAACAGATAAATCGGCCTGAATCTTTTTGTCCGGTGGGAGGACACAACCTCTGCCTCCCCCTCTCCATCCCCGAGCCGCGATGGTGTCAGCTGGGGAGCGTCAGGAAAAATCCCCGTGCGGTGCCCGGCGGGCACGCCCTGGGGCGGGCGGGAGCAGCGGATGGGGCGGAGGAGCAGCGAGGGAGCCGGGCCCAGCTGGGCTGGTGGGCCCAGAGCTCGGCAGCGCCGGTGGCACCGCAGGAGCTGCCGTGTGTCCCCAGCGCTGGGGCCGCGCTGCCCGGGCGGTGCCACCGCCGCTCCCGCGCCCGCCCTGCGAGCGGCAGCGTCCCCTGCGAGCGGCGCTTTAAAGCACCGCTGGAAGCGGCGCCAGGAGATGGCATCAGCCGCCTGCGATGCTCCTTGACTCTTTCTGCATCTCCATGGAGCCTTTGTGGTTGGGGATTGGCTATTTTTAGTGCTTTCCTGCCCATTCGGTATTTTTATGGTTGCTTTATGACTTCCTATAACGTAAAGGCAACAGGTTTTTTTTTTCTTTTTCCGAGTTATAACCCTTTTATTTAGGTGATTTATTAAGCCAAATGTAAAGGTGGTAACTTGGAAAAAATGTTTTGTCTACTGAATAATGACCTGAAACGTTTTTCGTGGTAAAATCGATTTATTTATTTATTTTGAGCAACCCTTTTTTTTTTTTTTTTTTTTTTTAGGTGGGTTAACACAAAATACATGATTGTGCATAACGTGAATAATTTATACGGAGACTGAGATTTATGCGTGTACTTTACATTTTTTAAAGTAAGCACATATTGAAGTGTCTTGCAAATGAGAAGCAATTCCTGCCAGCACAGCCCCAAGCACTTTTTCATGGAGTATCTTTGGAGTGCCAGTGCTCCATTTCCACATCCAAACTTGTGTGGAGGTCTGAGAAAGGAACCCCTGCGGTCCTGAGCCCAAAGAAATCCTCGCCTGTGTGACCCAAGGAGATGCTGGGTCTGGGATAATCATCCTGGGAGTGTCAGTGGTGCAGATCCTGTTCATTTTGCTGAGGAATTTTTCCCCTGCCTGGCCAAATGTTCCTGTAGCCCAGTCCCTCCAGAGCAGTGGATGTGTCTCTGTGCCTTTGATGATCTCTGGGGAGGCAGATCACATCATTTCTGACCCTCCTGGCTGCCTCCTCAGCACTTTCCAGCTCATTTCTGCCTGTTCTCCAGCCTGCCTTTATTTATTTTTATTCCTGCTAAACACTTTCATGCTCTGCCTTTGCAAACGTCTCCTGGTGTCTGTGGGACATTTAACTACAAAACCGCCTTTTGTCATGGGCATCCCACCCTTTTGGTCGCTCCTGGGAGAAATCCTTTAGCACCCCTTTCCCCTGGGCCACATCGGAGCACCGAGGACACAAAGACACCAAATTTCTGCCCCGGCCGCTGCCGAGCCCGCGGGATCAATGGGACGCGAGTGGCGCTGCTCTGGCTGCGGGCAGCTCCCGCCCCGGCCGGCACCGGCGTCTGCTCCTTGCAGGAATTCTCAACGCAGCAGAAATTCAACCCTGCTGCTTCCTCCCGCAGCTCGCCCCCACCTCCAGAGCCCATTCCTGCAGCCAGGAAGCACTGAAAGTGTGAAAAACGAGGTTCACTTCTGGTAAAATAGAAAGGGTTTAATAAGAATAAAGACAATAGGAGACAGGCATAAAGCAAAGGGTTAATACGGCCGGGTGCCTCGGCATTCAGCCAAGAGCACACCTTTACCCCAAGAAGCATTCCCTTATATATGTTTTTACCAATTCCCCCCCTTTATTTCATCCTGTAAATCAGCATTTTCTTATCTTCCTCTGCATCTTCTCATGTTGCTAGTCTGTGCATTGTTCTGATCAATAATTCTCTTGTATTCAGCTGTCATTTCTATCTGGACAGATGGATCTCCTGTCTATTTTGTACTTCTCTGAGTTAGCAAAAGCTTTTCTTCACATCCTGCTACTTCTAAGCTTTGTCAGCAACAAAAGAAACTATATTCATACAATAAAGTTTTTCAACATTATACATATAGCATTCACTTCAACATTAGTGAAAAGCCCATAATGTAATACATACTCATAACCTATAGTTAGGGTTACATGCATTAATTTATACATTATTCAGACATTTCTTTGGGTTTGGGTGTCACAGTGGTCTGTTGTTTTCTGAGTCTTCCTGTCTTAGCTCATCATCAATAAATTTTGGGTGATTTGTTTTCACACTCTCCTTGAGGAAAGTTTTGTGTCTTCCTCTCCTCTTCTGGGCATTTCCTCCCATCTGCTGTTCTGGTTTGTTTGAGTGTTATCTTATCACATAGATAAGTCAAGAAAAAGGTAACCTTACATATTTTAGCCACACAAAGGACCCACAGGGCTAGCAATATCTGCTTAACTTACGAGGTTGCAAGCGACCAAAATCATAATTTAAACTAGATTTAAATACTTATCAATAACATACAAAAGCGAAAGCCACCCTTATTATATGTGTTTATAACAGAAAGGAGGCAGTGGTGGTGCTGAAATGTCCCCTCATTGCTGTGGGATCACCTCTGTCACAATCCGTGTCCTGCTGTTGTCCTTTGTCACCTGTCCCCTCCTTGGTTTTCCTGCAGCCTCGATGCCTTGGCTGTGCTGGTGGCTCCCCTGCAGAGAAATGGGATTTTGTCATTCCCTTATGGTCCCACTCCTCAAGGAGGGGATTTGTTATTCCTTTATTATTCCTATTGGTTATTCTGAAATCTTGGGGTGTTTGCTGAACTGAGGCTGGCTCAGCTGGGGAATCTCTTCAGGAAAAATCAGACCTTGCTGTCAAACCATACCTGATCTGCCAGGGTGAGCTAAACTGGAGAGCTGGGAAAGTGGGAAAAGGAGACAACATCCAGGTTCTCTTAGTTTTACTTTTGTGGTGCTGCTAGGAAGGCAATTTCCATATGTTCAGGTCCAAGTAAGCTCAGAAAAATGTGTATAAGAGTGGATTTCTTGTAAATGTACAGCTGAAAAGTGACATGGTTTGAGAGGTGAAAGAAATGAATGAAGGTGAAAACAATAAAGTATTTAAGCTCTGCTTTTCTGTATTTTCATGTTTTTTTTATAAAGCAGGTTCCCACCAAATTGTCCATCCCACATTCAGGCACCCAGCCCAGCCTGGGAGAAGCTCTCAGCCCCAAGGAGGTGCTGACCACTCCCAAATCTGCCTGAAAATCCATGTTCCTACCAGGCTGCTTCACCTAATCTGGTAATAAGTAGCAAAAATAGCAGCAGCTGGGTGACAATTCAGTATTGTCTGCACTCCAGACAATGCCACATTGTTTGTGACAAAACTGCTGGGAGAAGATGGCTCTCTGCATTCTTCCTGATGGCAGATTATACCTGCTCTAATAGAAAAATCAAGTTTTGCTTATCTCACTCCAAAATGAGCTCTCCATAATGGAGGAAAATAAGGATTAATTCATCCAAAGGCTTGTCTTTTATGACTAAGCCCCTACTTGTCATGACTAACAAATTTGCTATTCAGGGTAAAAGCTTGAAACATAAGAGAAATAAAAGGGATAATTGGTAATCCACGGGAATAAATCCCATTATGTAATAATGCCTTATCACATGCTGCACATTGCTAGCTCTCCCCATGGAATTGCTTTTAAGAAGGGTGTGAGAGGCTTTTTTGCCAGCCTGCTCCTCACATCCTCTCAGGTAATGACTGGAAGAAAGGGAGATTTCCATCAGAATGCTGCAGGATTGTCCACCCTCATCTTCATTGTACAGCTGAGGGTAATTGAATAAAACTCTGGTGGAAAGCAGGACCGGGAGCTGCTGGAGCCTGGGCCATGTCTGCAGCTTCCCAGAAGACATCACGGATGTTTGGATCCTTCTTGAAGCAGGAGATTCTTGTAGGGAGAAAGTGATGGAGCAGGAGGAGGAGACTTCCCGTGGTATTTCAGACTGTGTCAAATCATGTGAGCGCAGGGAAATAAACGAGACAGGAGGGAGAGTTGCAGGTGATTTTTGCAGGTGAGGAAGGAGCGTTTTTAGGGAAGGAGGACGAGGACAGCGCCCCCGGGGAGGAGGAGCAGGCTCCAGACGCTGCTTTTCCCAGATGCTGATTCACCGGCTGCATCGTGACAAAACTTCTTGTCCATTGAGCAAGGTCAAAGCGTCGCCCAGAGGCACCATTGCTCCTGCTTTTCTCCCCAGGAACGGGACACGGAGCGATATTCCAGGAGGAAATGTCCTTTAACCCGGTTACGGACCCAGCTGTGTCGGAGGCAAAGGGACAGGGGAGATGCCAAGGGCAGCTTTAGAGGGGCTCTGTTGGAGCAAATCCAGAGGATCACCACGAAGCTGGCATGGAAACTAGAGCACCTTCCCTACGGACACAGGCCGGGGATGCCGGGGGAAGGCTGCGTGCAGAGCCCACTGCAGGCTGCCAGCGTCTGTGAGAAGCTGCAGAGGGACTCGGGGAAATTTAGTTTAGACAGACGGAAGAAATCCTTCCCTGGGAGGGTGGGCAGGCCCTGGCACAGGCTGCCCAGAGCAGCTGGGGCTGCCCCTGGATCCCTGGAAATGTCCCAGGCCAGGCTGGACGGGGCTCGGAGCCTCCCGGGGCAGCGGCCCTGGCGGATGCTGGGGGTCGCCGCTGCTGCGGGGGAGGCCCCGCGGTCCCCGCGCAGCCGCGCCCGAGCGGGGCCGGTCCGGGGCGTGTCCGCGGGCTCTGAGCGGCTGCGAGGGCTCCCGGCCCCGCCC
>VZSE01001741.1:0-43584 GCA_013398275.1 Promerops cafer | reverse complement strand
TTTCCCCACAATTCCAGTCCTTCGCATCCTTCACCACAATCCCACTCCTTCACATTTTCCCCTGCAATCCCAATCCTTTACATCCTTCACCACAATCCAAATCTTTCACATTTTCCCCTGCAATCCCAATCCTTCACATCCTTCACCACAATCCAAATCCTTCACATTTTTTTCCCTGCTATCCAAATCCTCCACATTTTCTCCTGCAATCCCAATCCTTTGTGTTCCTTGTTGCAATCACAACTTTTCCTATTTTTCACTCCAATCCCAATCCTTCACATTTTTCCCCGCAATTCCAGTCCTTCACATCCTTCACCACAATCCCAACCCTCCACATTTTCCCCTGCAATCCCAATTTGTATTTCTCGCTACAATCTCTGTCTTTCATCCTTCTCCCTGCAATCCCAACCCTTCACATTCTTCCAATCATAAAAACTCCGCCAACCCACGGCATCCGCCATTAAAATCGCGATTCACGCGGAGCCGAACGTTTCCCGGGAACGACGGATATTTTAAGGCATTCCTAAAGGACCAAAGGCAGAATTCCAAGGATTTACTCACAGTACACGTCCACTCGGATGGATTTGATGGCCGGGGAGCCCAGGCCGTTCTCAGCCTTGCAGTAGTAGCGGCCTCCCTGGTGTCTCTGGATGTTGGAAATCCTCAGGGTTTCGTTGAAGACACTGGAATCTTGGAATCTGTCAGAGGCACTTCCTGCTGTTTTGGTCCACCTGATCTGAGCAAGCACCAAAAACCAGGATTACTTTAGGTCTGGAAAATGAGCAGAGTCTAAAACTTAGCACCAAAATCCAGGACAAATTTAGGTCTGGAAAACAGGCAGAGTCTAAACCTCGACACCAAAATCCAGGGTAACTTTAGGTCTGGAAAATAGGAAAATGGGCAGAGTCTAAAACTTGGCACCAAAATACAGGATAAATTTAGGTCTGGAAAATGAGCAGAGTCTAAAACTTGACACCAAAATCCAGGATAAATTTAGGTCTGGAAAATGAGCAGAGTCTAAAACTTGACACCAAAATCCAGGACAACTTTTGGTCTGGAAAATGAGCAGAGTCTAAAACTCGGCACCGAAATCTGGGATAACTTTAGGTCTGGAAAATGGGCACAGTCTAAAACTCAACACCAAACCACGGTATTTGTGTGGGTGGCACCAGGATTTCACCTTGGATGACTCAGGGAAATTCCCAAGAAACTCAACAGCTCGTGGGAACAAACACTTCATCCAAGAGTCCCTGAGGAGTTGTATTTCATGGAATCATGGAATGGTTTGGGTTGGGAGGAGTTGAAAGATCCCATTCCAGCCCCTGCCATGGGCAGGGACATCTCCTACCATCCCAGGTTGCTCCAAGCCTTGAACATTCCCAGGGATTTCTGATCTGTGGGATTTGAGGCTGCCTGTGATGGGTCTGGAAGGAGAAATGAATTCATACTTCCATTTTTTTTTTAATGACTTTTTTATTTTGGTAATCACAGAATCACGGAATGGTTTGGCTGGGAAGGGACCATAAATCCCATCCCATTCCAACACAGGGACACCTTGCACTGTGCCAGGCTGCTCCAAGCCCCAGTTCTCCAGGAGAGCTGGAGAGGGACTGGGGACAAGGCCTGGAGGGACAGGACCCAGGGAATGGCTTCCCACTGGGAAAGGGGAGATTTGAGTGGGATATTGGGAATTGGGAATTCCTGGCTGTGATGCAATTCCCGGAGAAGCTGCAGCTGCCCCTGGATCCCTGGCAGTGCCCAAGGCCAGGCTGGACACTGGGGTTGGAGCAGCCTGGGACAGTGGGAGGTGGAATGGGATAGGGGCTGCAGTGGGATGGGATTTAAGATCCATTCCCACCCAAACCATTCCAGGATTCTGTGATTCCATGAACACAGGGAAAGGCCTCCCACTTCCAGAGCATAAATTGCCTTTACGGGCCAACTTGTGTCCTTGGGATTGCACATCCTGACACTTCCACAGGCTGCCAGGGAAAGCACAATTTTTTTTCCTGATCCAGGGAAAAGCCGGCAGTGACAGGAGCTGTGAACAGGCAGGACATGAGCATCCAGATTCCATGCCATGGATCCCAAGGAAATTGCTTTTTTCCAGCCCGGTTGTTGTAACACACTGGGAAAAGGAGATTTCCTTTTGTTTTCCAGCAGAGGAAAACTCTGGAAAGTTATTGAAAAAATCAGCAGCAAACCCACAAAGCTACAACGCCTACGGAAGAATTTCAGTGTTTTTTCACTTTATTCCCAAAGATTCCAGAGTAATCCTGAAACTGGAATCTGGCGATGCCTCTAAAATGGAAATAAATAAAATAAATAAAATAAAATCAGTTAAAGAAATCCATTCCTTCATCTCCGATCTCAGATTTTACACATTGGCATCCAAACTCTGGAAAAACAGGCAGATATCCAAGAGGTCTGAATCCCAAAATCAGGATTTGGCTTTGGAATTGCAGAGGAAACTCTCCTTAGATTTCAAGGCTGGAAGTCCAAATATTACTGAAAAAATAAAGGGATTTTAAGGAAGCGCTGAAAAGTTTAGAAGTGTTTAAATGAGTGGATCCTGAGGGAAAAAATATTTCAATCTTAGGTAAATTGATAAAACTTTGGTTAAAAATAATAAATTGATAAAATTCCTCTATTCTGCTCAGTTGGATCAGTCTTTTTTTTTTATGGAAAAGCAGGATTTAGGGAAACACCCACAAACCCTTTCCCAAAAAAACCTTGGAATAACCTGGCCAATGATTAACTGCAGCAATTAATCTTTGATTAATTTGGATTACTTTGATTCCAATGTTGTTCCTTAGGACTTTCAGACGTTTCCCTGCTTCAAAAAATTAACACTTTAATCCTGGATAGTCCATAAACGTTTTTCTATCAAAACCCCACTGAAGAATGATGGATTTTCTATCCTGCATGGCTGGAAAATGCCTTTTTCAGCATTAACTGGGAGCTGAGGTCAGGAATTTCACTGAGTTTTTTTCAGGATTATTTGAACCTTCCTGGTGGGAAATTCTGGACTGGCCCCTACCTAAATCATCCAGGGAATTTGAGGAAATTATCCAAACAGCTCCAAATTTTGGAATTTTTCTTTTAATTCTCCCTGCTTTTTTTTTTTTAATTCAGCAACTTTAATTAAATTTTTAAAAAATCCACCTTCATAGAAAAAACCTAATTTAAGGGCAAAAAAAAGCAGACAAATCTCCATTGGAATTCCTAATTATTCCTTTTTGCTGGAATTCCATGTCAAACCCCTGGAACCACAAACACATCCTCATAACTTCAGTGCTTGGGAATTCATTCCCTGGAATTCTTTAAAGGCAAATAAGCCTCTAAAGCCTTTTTGAGCTTCTAAACTGGCACAAAATTAAGTCTGGGGGTGAGAACTCCATAAAATCCAAATCCAGACTCTTATTTCCCTTGTGGACCTGTCTAAATCCTTTTGGGTTTTTTTTTTTTTCAGGGACGGGAGAAGTTGCTGTTGTTGGCATCCAGGCTCAGGAATTGATCAAATCCTCACATTTTTGGAGGAAAAAAAGGGCTGGGGTTTAATTAAACCCACAGGATTTAGGAACCGTTCTACAGGGAAGAGCTGAAAACCAGGAAGGATGGGCACTGGGAGAACTGGGAAAAAAGGGAATCGGATCCAAGGATGAGGTAATTCCAGGAATTCAGTGCAGGAGTTACCTCCAAAATCACTCAAAAATACACCTGTCCTATAGAAACAGGATAATTGGGAATGCTCCCCTGGAGAGGAGAAGGATCCAGGGAGAGCTCAGAGCCCCTTGCAGGGCCTGAAGGGGCTCCAGGAGAGCTGGAGAGGGGCTGGGGACAAGGGATGGAGGGACAGGACCCAGGGAATGGCTCCCACTGCCAGAGGGCAGGGATGGATGGGAGATTGGGAATTGGGAATTCCTGGCTGGGCTGGAATTCCCAGAGCAGCTGTGGCTGTCCCTGGATCCCTGGCAGTGCCCAAGGCCAGGCTGGACACTGGGGCTGGAGCAGCCTGGGATGGTGGGAGGTGTCCCTGCCATGGCAGGGGTGGGATGGGATGGTTTTTAACATCCCTTCCAACCCATTCCAGGATTCCATGGAATGAACTGGGAATGGGGAGGTGATCCCAGTGCTCACCAGTGCTCCATGCCAGTCCCACCACTGCTCTGAATTCCCAGTGAACCAAAAAATTCATTTTTGTTCCATGAACCAGAAAATATTCAGAGTAGGAACTTCCCATTCCCTCTATCTAAAGCTTCTATAATTCCCTTGGATTAAAATCCAAGGAAAGGGCCCCTCTCCCAGGGGTGTAACCTCGGGAAGATGTGGAATATCAAGCAAAGGTCTGGAGAAAAAACACAGAACTCATTAAAATAACAAAAATTTCCTCAGGAAAGCAAGGGATAAGCTCAGTGACGGAGCAGTATCCAAGGAAAAATCAGGGAATAACCATCAACAGATTTAAAACACCCAGGAGGGAGCGGGAATCAATCGTGGATCAATTCCCAGTATAAAAGGCAAAGTTAAGGAAGTAACAAAACGGATCAGGAATCATTTCCCGTTTGCTCAGCCCCAAATGTTTATGCAAAACATCTTCAACCCATGATGTTCCATTAAATCAGAGTCAGCGCTTCCAAAGGATTTTTCTGGGAATGCTGGAAGTTGCAGGATGGACCCAGGGATGGGAAATCTCCTCCTCACCACCAGGATCAGCTCCATGAAACCATCCCCACGTTTGGGATTTCCACCACCCAACTGCCACCAATGCACCACCCTCAGTGTCCAAAGGTGTAAATCCCAATTTTTCCCAAAAAAAACATTGATTATTCCAAGTTTTCCCAGGAATTTGCCTCCCTGGTGCTCCCTGGACGACCTCTGAGATCGCAGTTTACCCCAAGCTGTTACCCCAACCCAGAGGTGATGCCTTCAGCCACTTTGGGAATGGGATGTTTGGAGGATGGAGATCTTTGGAGCTGCTCCCTCCCATCCCAAGCAGGACTGGGAAACCAGGAGCCAGCAGCTCCCTGTTCCCAGAGGGATTTGTTTTCCTCAAGAGTAAAAAGGCATGAAAATGTGTTCATGTCATTAAATTCAAACACTGGAGTCTAAACAGAGAGAGAAAAATGCCTTAAACAGGGATTTTTTTCCACTTGAAATTCACTCCTCGGAGCAGAATCGTGGTTCAAAGTGACAAAGCCGTGGTGAAACCCAGACAGTTCAAATTGAGACTTTTTTCCCTCTTAAAACAACAATTTCAGGTGTTGTTTCTGCATTTCCTCTTCCCCATCTCCACTCTTTCTACTCCCCTGGAAAACCCTTGGAAGAAATAGGGAAGCAGCTTCACAGAGCATTCCCAAAATGGTGTCAGAGATGACAACGACTCAACTGAGCTCCACACGAGGAAATGTTTCTTCTCTAATCTTTCAGCAATAAAAATCTTTATTCCATTACCTGTCACAGTTGTTAGGGGAGGGATTTTGGGGCCGACACAAAGATTTGGGGCTGGGAAATGTCATAAATAAAGGAACCCAGCTAAAAACCCCAAACAAACAAAAAGATGAAGCGAAACCGACCAAGCCCTCCTTCAAAAACCCCAAATTGGTTTTCAGGAGATTCCTGTCCCTCATAATTTCACAGAATCATGAAGGCTGGAAAAGTCCTCCACGATCATGAAGTCCAGCATGGCACTGCCAAGGCCACCACTGCCCCATGTCCCCAGGTGCCACATCCACACGGATTTAAATCCCTCCAGGCATGGGGACTCCATCCTGTACCTGTGCCAGGGCTGGACAACAAATTTAGGGAAGAAATTTTCCCAAATATCCAATCTAAACCTCATGGAATCCCTGAGGTTGGAAAAGAGCTCAAAGGTCACCGAGTCCAAGACGTACTNCCCCGGCTGTCCCCTCCTGGCAGGGAGTTGTGCAGAGCCACAAGGTCCCCCCTGAGCCTCCTTTTCTCCAGGCTGAGCCCCTTCCCAGCTCCCTCAGGAACTCTCCAGCCCCTTCCTGGCTCCGTTCCCTTCCCTGGACAAGCTCCAGCCCCTCCAGGTCCTTCTTTTCATGAATGAGCCCAACTGACCCCAAGATTCAAGGTGGGGCCTCACCAGTGCCAAGCACAGCCTCCAAAATTTCACCCATCCCTAATTTTTTCCTCCATCAGGCCCACATGGCATTCCCACCCTCCTCCACAGGAACCCAGGCTGGTTTTTGGGAAGCTTCTTCAAGACCAGACTAAATCTGGTTCAGTGGAGCTCCCACAAGGCCGGGTTTAAGGGGCTCTGTTCCCATCTCTGGAACATCACCGAGGTTACTGATTCCCTGCAGATCAATATCAGCGTGTTTGATTAATCCTGTTCCCATTTTTGAAACTCCATAAAAAATAATCCAGAACAATCATGCTGTCCTTCAGACAGCGCCAACAGCAGAGGAAGAAACATCGAGAAAAATCCTGAAAAATTGGGAGTGGATGAATCCCAGTTTATGTTCACATCAGAGCTCGTTGGTGTTTCCAGAATATCCCTGCGAGACCGGAAATGAACCCCACCCTCATTTCCAGGAAGTTTTCTAAACTAAATCCCAAATCTCAGTGATCCAAACCCTAAATTTGCCGGTAATCCAAACCCTAAATATCAATGAACCAAACCCTAAGTTTCCCAGTGATCCAAACCCTAAACCTCAGTGATCCAAACCCTAAATCTCCCAGAGATCCAAACCTTAAATCTCCCAGTGATCCAAACCCTAAATTTGCCAGTGATCCAACCCTAAAACTCCAAGATCCAAACCTTAAATCTCCCAGTTATGCAAACCCTAAATTTCGCAGAGATCCAAACCTTAAATCTCCCAGTGATCCAAACCCTAAATTTGCCAGTGATCCAAACCCTAAACCTCAATGATCCAAACCCTAAATCTCCCAGAGACCCAAACCCTAAATCTCGCAGTTATCCAAACCCTAAATCTCAAAGATCCAAATGTTAAATCTCCCAGTGATCCAAACCCTAAATCTCCCAGAGATCCAAACCTTAAATCTCACAGTGATCCAAACCCTAAATCTGCCGGAGATCCAAACCCTAAATCTCCTGGTGTTCCCAATCAGCCGTGCCGTATTTTCATCCCTTAGGATCACAATTCCTCCCAATGCTCTCACTGATCCCAAAATGGGAGTGAGAGTCTGAGCTGCCACCGGGTTCAGCTGTGGTGACAAAGAAAGGAGCTGACATTTGATTTTGTGGGAAAAGTGAGAGAACTGAGGAGGGGGAAAAGGGAAAAGGGTGGGAATCTCGAAAACAGGGATTTGGCAGCCCAGCTTGGAAGGAAAGGCATCGACAGCAAAGGCCAGGCAGAGCAGCAGCTGCTGAGAACGAGTCACAGATCCTGCAAAAACTCCCTGATTCCATAAAAAAATCACATATTCCATATAAAATATTCCTTAGAAAATCAGGAATCAGAGTAACTGGCTGAACAAGGATTATTTGTTTGGGATTTTTCCTAAAAACATCCCTTCTTCCTTTCAAATGACGAGGTCCTGATGGTCACAAAGTACTAAAAAATGTGATGACACAAAATTCCGGGATCTAAACACATCCCAAAAAGGGGAATATTCCTTTGTGGGAATTTAATCCATCGATACGTTCTTATCCCAGTCATTGGATGCAACTTTTCCATCAGGCAATTCCAAAATACCGGCCTGAGCACATCCTGCCTGCACACTCCAGGTGCGGGAGACAGGAAAAGGAATGTGTGGAATCAGTCCGGATGGAAATCCCAAAGATTTTGACTCAATGTTTCCTTGTTTTTTGCTCTGTGAGGATCAATTTTCCCTTTTTTTCCAGAGGAAAAACAGGCAAAGTCTCCTCCAGGCAGGAAAACGCCTCAAACAATGTTAAAAACCACTGGAAAAGGCTCAAATCTCTCCCTTGCTAAACCTGGCACGGCTTAAAAAGATCCTGGCAATTCCTTTGTTCTGGGAAAAGGAATTGGAAAGGTGTTGGCATCCCACTGGCTGAGATTCCAGCTCATTTCCAATTCCAGTGGAAGAAAAGCTCAGCAAACTCCAGTAATCCCAAATAGCATCATTCATGTCTTGTGGAGCGCTCCTGGCACACCTTCCAACGACTCCCACGAGTGCCAAGGAACGGAATCTGGGAACGCTTCCCACATTTCAGGAGAATTGCAAGGAGATGTAAAGGAAAAAGAAAAATAAAAGCCTGGATCAGCTTGCAGCTAGGAATAAAACCAGGACTAAGGGCTGGGATTAAGGGTTTGGAAAGGCAGGGTTAAGGGAATCAGCGCAATGGGAAGCAACAATGGGAATTTCCAAAGGGAAGGGAAGAGAGCTGAAAATCAGGGAATGTTTAAAACTGGACAAAACAGCACAGGGAAAAGGGGACAGCCACTAACTCGTAACTGTCTGAGGGACAGGAGGGACAGGACACAGGGAATGGCTCCCACTGCCAGAGAGCAGGGATGGGTGGGATATTGGGAATTGGGAATTCCTGGCTGGGCTGGGGTTCCCAGAGCAGCTGTGGCTGCCCCTGGATCCCTGGCAGTGCCCAAGGCCAGGCTGGACATTGGGACTGGAAGCACCTGGGACAGTGGGAGGTGTCCCTGCCATGACACTGGATGGGATTTGAGGTTCTCCCAGCCCAAACCATTCCAAGATTCCACAACAGCTGATGGCTCTTCCCAACAACGCCATTCCAACCCAAATCATCCCAAGATTCCATAGCACATGAAGGCTCTTCCCAATGACACCTTTCCAACCCAAACCATTCCAAGTCCCTACAAGGGAATGTCTCCTGGATTTTCCAGACTTGAAGGATTTTTCCTCTTTTATTGAATTAATCTTTCTTTGGCTCTGGTGCAAATTTCCTGGATTTTTTTTCCACAGCACTCTAAGACTCCTCCCAACAACACCATTCCAACCCAAATCATCGCAAGATTCCATAGCACCTAAAGGCTCTTCCCAACTACACCGCTCCAACCCAAACCATTCATGGAATGGTGTTTTTGGGGACCCAACCCATGCATTCCACGATTCCACAGAACTCCAAGGCTCTTCCCAACAGCACCATTCCAACCCAAACCATTCCAGGATTCCATAGCACTTAAAGGCTCTTCCCAACTACACCGCTCCAACCCAAACCATTCATGGAATGGTGTTTTTGGGGACCCAACCCATGCATTCCACGATTCCACAGAACTCCGAGGCTCTTCCCAACAGCACCATTCCAACCCAAATCATCGCAAGATTCCATAGCACCTAAAGGCTCTTCCCAACTACACCGCTCCAACCCAAACCATTCATGGAATGGTGTTTTTGGGGACCCAACCCATGCATTCCACGATTCCACAGAACTCCGAGGCTCTTCCCAACAGCACCATTCCAACCCAAACCATCCACAGCAGTTGAAGGCTCTTCCCAACAACACCATTCCATGGTTCCACAACAGCTGAAGGCTCTTCCCAACGCCATCGTTCCAACCCAAACCATTCCATGATTCCACAGCAGTTGAAGGCTCTTCCCAACACCACCATTCCAACCCAAACCACTCCAGTTCCACACGTGGGAATGTCTCCTGGACTTCCCAAACTTGCAGGATTATTCCTCTTTTATCGTAATTCCACTTTCTTTGGCTTTGGTGCAAATCCCCTGGATTTTGCCAGCGCTTTCTCCTTAACGATGTATTTACCTAATTAGCATAATTGTCTGCAATTATGTAATTAGCGTTCATATGTGTAATCATTGGAACATGTAATTAGACCTAATTACACCATTAAAGCCTGCGAGTCAGAAATATCTTTATCATTTTGATTGACAGACATATGGGAAGGGGGGGGAAAAAAAATCCCACTCGTTATTTTTATCTCCTTGGATCACGAAATCTGCAGGAGGATCCAGGATTCAGCCCAGAAAGGCGCTGGGATTATTTAAAAATTTGATATTATTGATCAAAATGATAACGAGGTTATTCCGTTGGAAGAGAAGGAGAAAAATTACTCAAAAATAAGGAAAATTCAGGAAAGTGCAGTAAGATTTTTCTGGAAAAAGAAATGAAGAATTATCAAAAATAAGGAGGAAAATTCAGGAAAGAGGGACCAAGCACAGCAAGATTTTTCTGGAAAGAGAAATCAGGAATTATCTTGAAATATTTAATTTTTAATTCCAAAATCCACCTGATTGGAGGAAGAAAAATTATACAGAAAAAGAGAAAACAGAGAGCAGCAACGAGATTTTTCTGTAAAAAATTAAGAATTATCTGGAAATGTTTAATTTTTAATTCTAAAATTCATTTGATTTTAGGAAGAAAAATAATACAGAAAAAGAGTAAAACCCCACAGAAATTGTCCTATGGAGATGCTGTCCCATCCTAAAAAAGGATTTTAAAACTCCTTGGATTTTTAGCCCCTCTGAGAAAATCAGATTTATCTGAAAAGTCAATATTTAGTTTTATTTTGTTTTATTTTAACACCTGTGCTGGGGGCCTGTAGGACAGCACCAGAACAAACACCTGGCATGAAATAATTTAATTGGGACAGCAAAAATTGGGATGTTTCAGAACTATTTTTAAATATTATCCCTTTACTTTTAAATATTACTTTTAAATATTGACCCTGATTAAATATTTGAATTTATTTCAAGTTCAACTTCTGCTCTTTGAGTTCAGGGTTCTTGGTTTTTTTAGAAGTTTATTTTTAAAAGCCAAAAAAATTAAAATAAATTAAAAACCTAGTGGCTGAGCTGCCCAAATTTTGGGAGGAGTAGAGGGGAAGCCTTAAATAGCAATATTTGGGAATAAATCTTAGTTGGGAATATAAATATTCCTGGATAAAGATCTTCCAGCCTGATAAACTCCATTGGAGCATCCAAGTGTTCAGGTGAAAGGCAGCAAAATCCACCTGGATCTTCTCAAATCATCCCCAGCTGCCAGAGGAGGGAGGAGAGCTCAATCCATGAGAAAATGTTATCCATGGAAATGTCAGCATGGAGATTAGAACATCCCAGAAGGATCCCAAGGGGTCGTTATCCCATCCCAGCAGGAAAATCCCAATTTGTTCCAATTCTCCCCATCAGACACCTCAGCTGGGCGAGGTTCTGGGAGCAGAATTTCTGCCCTTAAAATTTAAAAGCAACACGATCCAAAGCCTTAGGAGTTCATGGGATCANTGAGCTCTCCCTGGAGCCTTCTCCTCTCCAGGGGAACATTCCCAGCTCTCCCAGCCTGGCTCCAGAGCAGCTCCGTGGGTTCCTCTGGATCACTCCAGCAGCTCCACATGCTCCTGATGCTGGACCCAGAGCCAGGGCAGCTCTTCAGGTGGGATTTCATGGACAAGGCGCCTTCCACTCCTTCCACAGCAATGGGAACGATTCCCGATTATCCTCCAGAAAAAGCCTCCCAGGCATTTCCTTGGCAGATCTCATTCCAAAGCCACCAGCACCGGCTGATCTGCATCCGCTGCTGGTTTCCCTGGTTACCAAATTATCCACGTACTCATCAAATCCATTCCTTTCCAGCCAGACCTGCCAGCTCCAGCCTCTATTCCAGAACCACCCCCATCCGTGTGCCGGGAGACCGGAGCGTTCCGCGCCCAGGGACAAACAGCTCCTGGTGCGTTATCCCAGAGCCTTCCCTGAGCCCGCCAGAAACAGGGAATAAAATCAGACAGCACAAAGGGAAAACAAAACACTGCAGAGCTTCAGGAGCTCAGAGGACAAGTGTCCATATTTTAGGAAAACTGGAAGTTTTTCCTGTTTTCCTTAAAATAATAGGAGAGTCCTGCTCTGTGGGCATTGGAAATTTTCCGTATGGGATTTCTGGCAGATTTAAGCTGCCCAAATGTCAAAATGAAACTGCTCTGGTGCCACTCCCCCACCTAAATGTCATTCCCAGCTCCATGAGATTCCCTCCAGGCTCATCCCAGCGTTTGCTGAGGCTGTGACAAGTCCAGGCTCAGTTCCCAACTGAGGGAGTGGGATTGAAACCCAAACTTCGCTTCCCTGATGCTGCTTTTTTTTCTGGATTCAACCTCTTTGCATTGAACCTCTTTTTATCTGGATTTGACCTCTTTCCCTCAGCACTTCCAAGCCCTTTTTAAGAACCTGCAAACACATTCCTTGTGGAGAGACACCTGGAACCAAGAAAACTGGCAGGAACTGCTCAAATAATTCAGGATAAAACAACCGAGGCGGGTAATTCCTTTTATCAGCTTGAAAACCATCATGGAATGGTTTGGCATGGAAGGGACATTAAAGATTATCCAGGATTAGAGCGTAGGATGCGAGCACCAGCGGATCTTCCCAAAGATCCTGGTGCAGCTCCAGGAGTCTCTTGCTGTGGATGCTGTGATTCCTGTCCTGGATTTTTGGCACACTTCCCGCTCCTCCCTCCTGGCAGACAGAGCAGGGCAGGCTCGGAGCCCTGCAGAGCTCTGCAGAGGTGTGAATTCAGGGGAGAAAACATCAAATAAACTCCTTGGAGCAGCACAAACGCCGTGTGAAGCTTCATCACGGATTGCTTTTCATGCCGGAGCAGGATGGAAACATTTTTCCTTGCTAAACGGGAGCTTCATCGAGTCAAACATTTTGGAAAGGGTTTTTTTTTCCAGCATAAAATCCAGGCTAATTTAGTCATGAGTCAGGCTGGGTTTTGTCAGGTGCTCAGTGAACATTTGTAAAGTCTTCCCGTGAACTGAGGAGTGTCAGATGGAATCAGCATCAATTTTCCTAACAAGGCTCCAATTACTGCTCCAAGGAGCTGCGGAGTGGGGTGGGAAAACAGCTGCTCCCGTGTGAGGGACCCCTCACCCCCCTTCCCTGGGCTGCATCAGCACTTGATAAGAATTCTTATCAATTAAAATCAAAAACGTGGCACCCACTTTGCCTCAAAGGAGCCTTTGATGTCTCACTCGCAGCTGATCAAAGGGAACAGAATGTGGGGTTTTTGTTGTGGGTTTTTTGGGAATGATGCTTTTTTCTGTTCTAATGGATGGAGTGACAGGGAATGGGAATTTTTCTTTTCCAGGCATGAATAAGGAGAAGGAAGGATCCTGTTCTGCAGTGTTGGAGGAGGCTCCACTAATCACAGGGAGTAATTAGGGGGATGCATTTGAAATAATTAAGGGGTTTTTATAATGTGCCACAGTTCCCTGGGGCTGTTCACGGGGAGAGCTTGGTGCTTTCAAAGGAGTTTATGAGTGACAGGATAATGGGGAATGGCTTTGAACTGACAGGGAATACATTTANGCAGTATCGAGCTTCACAAATCTGCTGCTCAGACTATTTGTGCATGTATATACATATATTTATATATAAATATGAGCTTCAAGGCCCCTTCCAATCCCAACCATTACCTGCCCTGTGTCACTTGGGTCCCCCTCTTTGGCCACCCCAATTCCCAGCAGGCAGGATGTGTTTTTCCAGGCCCACACTCCCCTGGAGCAGCATTTCCCTGGCTCTGCTCCGGGATCACAATCCCGGGAAGCCGCCGGGATCTCCTGGCAGCTCCAAGGGGAGCAGCTCCTGCTGCCTCAGTGGCATCAGCACAGCACCCAACTCCTACAAGCGGGAAGAAAACACAACCAAACAGAGGCAGGGAGAAACTCCAGGGCTCCTAAAAGCAGATCCTCCCCTGCTCTGCTTCCCGGGAAAGCCACGGATCCGCCACACTCTTCACACCCCACCAGCACCGAGAGCACTCCTGGATTTTTCCGGGAGAAAGGGATGTGCTCCGATGGCGCTGCCTGGAAGAAGGGTGGCAGGAGGATGTGAGGAGGAGGTGGCATCTCGTTAAGATGTGTTGCAACCTCAAAACAGGAAAAAAAGAATCCCGGAGCGTGCAGCTTCCAGATGGTTGGAATGACGTGTGCCACTGGCAGCTGCTCCTTCCCGAGCCTCGGGAGTGACAGGGGACAGGAGTGGGGAGGCAGCACCTGGAAGAGGGAGGGACACGATGGGAGGGCCAGAGGTCACCCTGCAGCTCAGGGAGCAGCTGGGGGAGGACTTGGACACTGTCCCCTGTCACCTCCGCACATTGTGCTGCTTGGAATGCGCCATTCCCACCGGGATAATGTCGCCCGAGGTGGGACAGCACTCGGAGGTGAACCACTGGGAGAATCACAGCCAGAGGAAAGCAAACCCCAAGGAGGGGGAGGTTGGATTGACAAACAAAGTCTTTACAAACTCCTGGAATCACTGAGGTTGGAAAAGTCATCCAAGATTGAGTCCAACCATTTCCCAGCACTTCCAAGGCCACCGCTGTTCCACATCCCCAGGTGCCACATCCACATGGATTTCAAATCCCTTCAGGGATGGGGCCTCCACCACTGCCCCAGGGCAAATTAAATTTTTCCTTTCTCCAATGTAAACCTCCCCTGGCACAACTTGAGGCCATTTCTTGTGATTACTTGGGAAAAAAAGGCCTGGATACACCCTCCTGTCAGGAATGTCCTGTTCATCCTTCAGCGGAAAACCAGGAATACAAAATCCCAGCCAATCCCTGCTCATCAGGTGCCTCTTCCTCTGCCCCCCATGATCCAAATGTCATTCCTCACTTTGGAAAGTCACAGGTTTTGTTTCCAATCACCGGACCTGCCGGCACGGGTGAGAATTCCCAAGGAAAATCAGGGAAAAACACATTCCTCAAGGCTGGGCAGGAGATTGTCACCAGTGGGGATAAAATGTCACCTCTTAGCTACTCAGTCCAGGAAATCCCTCATTTGTGTCCAGGGATAAGTGGCCTTTGGATATCCTGGCACATCCCTTTGGAGCTGGAGAGCAGGGACAGCCCAGCCCCTGGATAAAACCTGGAAAAAGGACAGGTCCCCAGGGTGATCCTGCTCCAAACTTCACAGGATTTTATCCAAAAATCAAACCAACCTCTCCTGACAGCCACAATTTATGGAAAAAAGGGGTGCATTCACCTCACCTGAGCGGGGATAAAGTGGTTTAAGAATTCCAGCAAGGAAAATTATTTCTATGGCAACTAATGGTGCATTCCAAAGCTGGGTGTGAGAAGGTGGGAAATCGGGAATAACAAACAATAATCACATGGAACATCTCAAAACCACTCCATGGATAAATGACAGATATTCAAGGGTGTGTTGGGGTGCTCAGAGTCTTGTATTTAATTAGGAGTGAGGTGAATTTTTGGGATCAGCAGAGCAATTATTTGTAGTTCTCCTTCTTTCTAATAATTCCCACATCCTTGTATTATTCCTCCCAAAAACCTCTTTGATACTGAGAAGGCTCCGTGAAAATTTAGAGGAGAAATTCCAGAAAATTTCCAGCAATTGGAAAGTGCAACCACCACTCTGAACACAGGAATTTCCCTGCCTGGAAATAATCCCAGGGAAAATTTTGGAGCACGTGGTGGGAAAGGCAGCAAAGAGAGCTAAAAAAATGGAAAGATTTGTTAAATCTGAAGATCTGTGTTCAAAGGGAGCCCCCCCCAGAGTGGAGTCACTGCAAGGATGACTTGGAGCAGATCAGAGACATCCCTGAGTCATCAGATCCCAAAGAACGACATCCATTGATCCCAAAGTTAGAAGAACAATGTTAGAAAGACAAAAAAGGGATAAATGTGTGCTGTGGCAAAGCAGGAAGGAGGAGTGACAGGATAGAAGGGAAAAAAATGGAATTTTTTCTCATTAATTAATTTCTCCTCCCAGAGCCATCACGGGCAGCCTCAAATCCTACAGGTTAGGAATCCCTGGGAATGTTCAAGGCTTGGAGTGGAAAATATCCCTGCACATGGAAGGAGTTGGCACTGGTTGATTTTTATTCTCCTTTCCAACCCAAACCATTCCACGATTCTGTGATTTTACAAATTCCCAATCCAGGGTTGTTTAATTCTTCCAGCATTTAAACCAAAAGGAGTTTTCCCGCCAAGAATAATTGGAAAATTTGAGAAACGTGGAAGTGTGAAAGCATTCTTGGAATGCACAGTCCCATATTTTATAACCTCATTCCCCAGCATCTGATCAAACAGCAGCTAGAAAACAATTTCCATGCGATTCACAACCCAAATCTGAGAGCATCCTGTGGAAAAATCAGGAAAAAATTGCAATACTGGAAACACCGGCCCTAAAGCAGCACAGAATAAACTTCCACTACTTTAGCTTTTAATCTTCTCCTTAAATTGGGAACAGTCATGGAATAAAGAGCAGAGAAACAGCAAACCCCTCATCCTGGAGGAGCCCACACTGAAGGTCTCCCAGAGAATTCCCTGCTCCCAGTTCCTGCCTGTCCCTTGCAATTCCAAGAGCAAAGGGTTTAAATTCATCACCTTGGAAAGAAAACCCTTGGTGATTACCCTAATTAAAAATAACTAATTAACGAGGACCTGGCCCAAGGGGGTCACACCAGGGAGGTGCAGCGTGAGTTGCCAACAGTCTTAGCTTGATAAAACAAGGTTAGGCCTGGACGAAGCTGATTTATTCCCAGGTAATTCTGGTTTATCCAGCTGTGACACTGGGGGTTCCATCACATCGCAGATGCAGGTGAACAGGGAGACTTTCCCAAGCTCTTGGGTGTCTCTGCTCCAGCTGTTCTCTCTTCCAGAGTTCCAGCTGGATTTCTGAGGACTGGGATGTGAAGATCCCAGACAACAAGAGAACTTCAGGGAACTTTTTCCAACAACTGTCATCCTTATAATTGTTTTCATTCTCTTTTACCAACCTCCGTGGAAATCAAACACACCAGGATTCTAAAGCACAGTATTGCTGATTTTAACACCAGACTTTCCAAAAAACCTCATCAACATTCCTGCTGTTGATGTTCCTCTGGAACACCCAACACCCACCCAACAGCCGGGATGGATCCCCCACCTGGATCCCGTCGGGTCTTGCCCGCCACGCACACTCTGAGGTGAAGGTGAACCCAACTCACGGAGGGTCTGAGGGGGACAGAGCGTGGTGGGGACAGGTGTGGTGGGCAGGGACTCACCTGTGGCCGGGGGTGGCCGGTGACCAGGCAGGTGAGCTCCAGGGTCTCTCCCTCGCGGATGGTGTAGACCCTCTCGGAGTAGCGCTCCTCCTCGATGTTGCAGGCCAGGCCCGAGTGCACGATCCGCACCGTGGGGGGGGCTGCAAGGCCAGCAGAGAAACGGGATCAGAACCACACGGATCACGGGATCACGGGAGAGCAAGAGCTGGAGGGGACTCACAAGGATCAAGTCCTTAAGGGAATCAAACCCAACCTTGGAGTTCTCAGCTCCATGATCCAACCAACCGAGCCCATCCCAGAGCACTCCACTTCTGGGGCTGGCCCTGAGCTGGGGAGGCTGCAAGGCCAGCAGAGAAACGGGATGAGAATCACATGGGTCACCAAATTACGGGATGTTCCAAGTTGGAAGAATCCCACAAGGATCAAGTCCAGCTCGTAAGGGAGTCAAACACAACCATGGAGTTCTCAGCTCCATGATCCAGCCAGCCGAGCCCATCCCAGACCACTCCCCTCCTGGGGCTGGCCCTGAGCTGGGGGGCTGCAAGGCCAGCAGGGAAATGGGATGAGAATCACGTGGATCATGGGATTACTGGACATTCTGGATTGTAAAAAATCCACAAGGACCAAGTCCAGCTTTTAAGGAAATCAAACGCGACCCTGGCATTCTCAACTCCATGATCCAACCAACCGAGCCCATCCCAAACAACCCCGCTCCCAGGGCTGGCCCTGAGCTGGGGGGCTGCAAGGCCAGCAGGGAAATGGGATGAGAATCACGTGGATCATGGGATTACTGGACATTCTGGATTGTAAAAAATCCACAAGGACCAAGTCCAGCTTTTAAGGAAATCAAGTGTGACCTTGGCATTCTCAACTCCATGATCCAACCAGCCGAGCCTATCCCAAACAACCCCACTCCCGGGGCTGGCCCTGAGCTGGGGGGCTGCAAGGCCAGCAGGGAAATGGGATGAGAATCACGTGGATCATGGGATTATTGGACGGTCTGGGTTGGAAAAAATCCACAAGGATCAAGTCCAGCTTTTAAGGAAATCAAACGCGACCCTGGCATTCTCAACTCCATGATCCAACCAGCCGAGCCTATCCCAAACAACCCCGCTCCCAGGGCTGGCCCTGAGCTGGGGGGCTGCAAGGCCAGCAGAGAAACGGGATGAGAATCACATGGATCACGGGATTACAGAATGTTCCAAGTTGGAGAAACCACAAGGATTGCGTCCAGCTCTTAAGGGAGCTGAACCTACCCTGGCGTTTTCAGCTCCATGATCCAACCAACCAAGCCCATCCCGGGCCACGCCAGCCCTGGAGCCAGCACTGAGCATCTCCCCCACACAGATACTCCTTGTTTACTCAGCGCTTACCCAGCACCACAAGAGATTTCCATGGTTTTTATTAATCCCTGGCAATCCCCTGAACGAAACCTTCAGCACCCTCCGCTCGCATTCCAATTTTTTTGTTTCCATTTCTAAAATGAACTCGGCATTATTGTTTTTATTCTATATCTTCCTAAATGCATTATCACACTCGTTATGCAAATGAAAAGACTTAATTAAAGCAGCAAAATTAAGCAGGAGAAACAGTGGCACTGATGCTGCTGCTCCCTTTCCAAACCCTGTTGCTGTCAGTGGGATCAGGATTTGGAGCAGGAGTTAAGTTCAGGCGGAACCTTACTTTAATTTCTTGTTGGTACAACCTGTAGTACAGGAATTACTCAGCTTTACACGTTGTAAGTGTGAGGAAACCACGACATTCCTGTTATTACACCTGCATAAATCCCAGCTCTGCTTCCACAAGTCTCCAAAGCACATTCCCTGCTCCACGATTCCGCTTCTGAACCGTGAAAATCACAGCTATGACAATTTCCAGGGAGTGGATCGATAGGAGAAGGAAACTGATTTACAGACTCAAATAAGATCACAGAAACTAAAGAGCACAAAGGATAAAATGGAATTCCCTGGGATTTAAACACCTCCAATTCCATCCTTTCTGTTCATCCATGTGATGCCATTGAGCTCCCAGCCCCATTCCCCACGGAAGAGACTCAAAACGTCTCCCCGAGCCGCTCGCAACGGCTGGATCCCCTTCCCAAGGTGGCTTTGCCAGGTCTCCGTGCTGCACATCACACCAATCCTGCTTCTCTGATCATTCTGCAATTCCTCTGCTAACATCCACAAGGAATTCCTGGAATGAAGGGCTCTGGCATCCCTTCAGACCCACCCCTCACCATGGCATTCCTGGTCCAGCCCACACCCAGCGCCCTGTGGACACAGCCCATCGTGGGATCCCGATCCGAAGGCCTGGGATTGATCCAAACCTGCCGAGAATTCCAGTTTCTGATCCTGGCTCTCCACAGCCTGGAGAAAATGAGGCTCGAGCCAAGGAGGCAGAAGAGGCAGAGGAGGAGCAGGGAATGGATGTTTCCTCCATAAAAACACGGAATGGTTTGGGTTGGAACGACCTTAAATCCCATCTCATTCCAACCCAGCACGTTCCACTATCCCTGGTTTCTCCAAGCCCCATCCAAACCTGACCTTGGACACTTCCAGGGATCCAGGGGCAGCCACAGCTTCTCTGGGAATTCTATTCCAGGGTCTCCCCACCCTCCCAGCTGGGAATTCCTTCCCAATATCCCATCCAACCCCACAGTCAGTTTGAAGCCATCATTCCAGCAAAGCCTCCAGCAAGCCCTGCTCTTCCAGCCACCACATCCCGAGTTCCAAAGCCCCAGGAACTTTCCCTCTCCACTTTTCCAGAAGGTTTAACAAAGACCAACACACCCCTGCTCCAGGTAGTTTTATGAGCCAGAAGTGCTCCCAATTATTCCAAGTCCAACGTAATGATGGAATAAAGTTGCATGGAACAACCTGGGACAGTGGAAGGTGTCCCAGCCCACAGCAGGGGTGGAACTGGGTTTAAGATCCATTCCAATCCAAACCCTTCTGGGATTCCATGATTCCCTTGTCCCATAGATGGAGGTGGCTCTTCCCATGAAACTCCTGGAAGGACAGGAATGTCCTTGGTCAGGAATCAGGGCTATGTGTCACACTCTAACTTGGAGAGAATCTGTTAATTCCTGATTATTATTATTTTTTTTCAAAGTAGAACAGCAGCACTTACACTCGGTGTGCTGATTTTTCCCTGGAATTCCTAGGAATGCTGATCCCCCTCTACACTCCTCAGGAGTTCAGCATCCCAAGGACATGGAATGTGCTCTTTGTTCTGCCATTTCCAGGGCTCTGAGTCACCACTGGGACTCCCATCATCTCCCACACCACAAATCCCAAAATGCAGGAATGCTGAAGCAGAGCCACAAAGCAGAAAGGTAAACGAGGGTTCAGCACGGCTCATCAAACTTGGGATCAAATTAGAGCAGTCAGCAACATTATTCCAACATCCTTTTAAATCCATATTTCATTAATATTCCATTTTCATTCATGTTATATTCATCTAACTCCAAATCACAGCTGAAGTGTCCTTCACTTTAGTGGCTGTGCCACTCTCCTGAATCCATTAAATTTGGCAAGGAACAGGAAAGGAAAAATGCCCCCCTGGGTGTTGTTATCTCCAAGGAAAACACTGCTTTAAGAGGAGATCAAACCAATCAAGGGAAATAACAAATATCCTTCTTCCAGTAAGTGAAAAATCCTATGGTTCAGGAGACATCCCAAAATTATGAAATGCCACCTCCCTCTTTCCTGCAGGAATATTCATTCCAGCTCCTTCTGAAAGCTGCCTCCAGGGATTTCCTCCATTAAAATAATATCAGCTTAGCACTGATTTTTGTTTGTGACATTTGAGGAGAATTTGGCTGGTGATTGCACGGGGAGAACGCCGCGTGGATCCTTCCCAACGCCATTCCCAGCAAGGCACAACCTGGAGCAGGGAAAGGTTGTCCAAGGAAAAGGTGAAACAACAAATCCAAGCACAACCCCCTCGTTCTGCTGTAAGAGTCGTGTGACCCCACAAGATTCCATCTTTCCATGAAAAATGGAAAGTTTCTCCTTTCCTTGTCTCCTACAAACGTCATCATTCTTGGCTGCTCTTTTCCACCAGTTCCAAGTTTGGATGGGATATTGGGAAGGAATTCCTGGCTGGGAGGGTGGGGAGGCCCTGGAATGGATTTCCCAGAGAAGCTGTGATCCAAAGTCCTGATCCAAAGGAATTCCAATGGAATTTGGATGTTTTCTCAGCCTGGAGAGGCCTCACTGGACTCACACTGGGAAAATATTGGAGGCTTGAGGAGGATTTGGTGATCCCTGAGCTGTGCTGATGGATTGGGAATGGTTGGGAATTTCCTGGGCTCCAGGTCCTCGTGTTGATCTTTTTTTATGGAAAATGATACCAGGATCCTTTGAGAAAAGTGGGAATGACGTGGTGCTTTGGATTGGCAGGATGGGGGAAAGCTTGAGAGGACTTTGGGATTCATTTCAGGTGGAATGAGAAGAGGAGCTGGGAGATGGAGATTTGTGGAGCTGGGAATGGGAATCATTCCGTGGAGAGGGACTGGGGACAAGGGCTGGAGGGACAGGACACAGGGAATGGCTCCCACTGCCAGAGGGCAGGGATGGATGGGAGATTGGGAATTGGGAATTCCTGGCTGGGCTGGAATTCCCAGAGCAGCTGTGGCTGCCCCTGGATCCCTGGCAGTGTCCAAGGCCAGGTTGGAGCAGCCTGGAATAGGGAAGGTGGATTCCAGGGGTGGAACTGGGTGGGCTTTAAGGTTCCTTCCATCCCAAAATATTCCAGGATTCAGTTCCAGGATCCCTTGGCACAGCTCTTTCCTGGTTAAAAGTTTCCCACACACAGAGACTTGGTCAAGTCCTTGTTGGAAAACAGGGAATTAAACTCTGACCAACATCAGAACTCGGATCCCGGAATGAACTCCCTTAATCTGAGTGGTTCTAAGATCTTCCTGATTCGTGGAATGTGTAGGATTCCTTAAAACCAAATTAAAATGAGATTTTTTTTCAGGAATTGAAGATCCATGATGGACCTGGTAGAAAATTCAGAATGGATTTGCCACAAATCAAATCCTTCTCCCCTCCTGCAGCCATGAGCTTTCCCCCTGATCCATATTCTGCATCAGGAGAAATTTTTTCCATGGGAAATTAATTAGCAGGAGTGAAGCCTCTAGTGAATTTAGTGCAGCTCTGCAGCAGAATAAGGAGGAAATAATGGGGTTTTCTGAAGAAAGAGGAGATTTAAAGTAATTGCAGGCACTTGCTACTCTCAGAATTCACTTCTCCCATATTATCCCAGCTCTTAATTCTCCTAAACTGCAAATGGAATGACGAGGAATCGCCAACGCATTGCCATGGGAATGCACTGCCCTCATCAATGCAGAATTTGGAGCACTTTAGTGCAGCTAATTTGGGATTTGGGGCTATTTTTCCAGCTGGAGGTGAGGCTCAGTCCACAAATAAATGGATTATTGAAACAGTTCTTTTTATTTCTTCTCTAAGTGGGTTTTTCTTTGGGGAAAGCCAAATGCTGCACAAGTAGCTTCAATTAAACAAATATTCAGTTTCTGGAGAAATCCTTCATTTTGGCTCCAAGCTGAGCCAAATTCCAAAGCCCAATTCCAGCCAAATTCCTAAGAGAGGAAACTTTGAGGTGTGATGCTGACCTGATTTCAAACCACTTGTGCCATTCCTGGATCACTCCGTATCATTCCTAAATATTTCCCACCTGCTTTTATCTGATGCCCATGGGAATATTTACTGGGCACCTTCCTCTGAGCTGATCTCCAGCCGAACTTTCACATCAAACAGGCCAAAGTCACCTTTTATCCCATTTGGGGCTGATTTTTCCATGTTGCTCAATATTCCCGCCTGTCTCGGTGTTTGTGGAGCTCGGGAAGGCTCCGTGATTGATGGTGCTGCCACCCCAAGGCCCCCAGATAATCAAATCCCGCTGCTGCTTCCCAACACTGCTGCCACAAAATTAGGCCTGACCTAATTTTGACACTACAAAGCTTAGCCGTGCTGGATATATTGAGTTCGGGCTGTCCTAATGCTGTTTTTCCAGGAAAAGATGGATTTATGGCTTTTCCCCACCCTTTACACCACCTCACACTGCTGGTTATTGCTCCTGCTGCTGGGCCGGAGTTAAAAAATGCTGGAGTTCGGAGAGGGATCGGGAAAAGGCTGGGAGAGCTCCTCAGACACGGATTTGGGCTGAGAATATAAAATCATGGAATGGCTCTGGAAGGAAACTTGAAGGTCACCCCATCCCAATCCAGCCCTGCCATGGCAGGGACACCTCCCACTGTCCCAGGCTGCTCCAGCCCCAGTGTCCAGCCTGGCCTTGGGCACTGCCAGGGATCCAGGGGCAGCCACAGCTGCTCTGGGAATTCCAGCCCAGCCAGGAATTCCCAATTCCCAATCTCCCATCCATCCCTGCCCTCTGGCAGTGGGAGCCATTCCCTGTGTCCTGTCCCTCCAGGCCTTGTCCCAAATCCCTTTCCAGCTCATTTCCTTTGGGAGCACTGGGATACTGAAATCCTCCATGCCTGGCAAATCAAGAGTCTGCCACTCAAAGTGGGGCTGTCTCACCCTCAGTTCATTGCAGGAGCACAGATACAGAATATCCTCTGCAAAAAGTCATTTAATGGGAATTTTTTAGGACAGTCAGAGAAGGGAATACTCCCTAAAAACACGGCAATTTGGTTTCTAGCTCGCTTTAATGATTCAACACCTCGCTACTCACATTTCATCAGCTTTAATCTGTCCTTAATAATTTATCCTGCAGCCCAAAGCAACCCTGCTGACATTCCAGTCTCTTTGTATCCTGGAATTGTCCAGGTTGGAAAGACCAATCAAATCCAACCATTCCCAGCACTGCCAAGGCCACCACTGCCCCACGTCCCCAAGTGCCACATCCACACGGATTTTAAATCCTTTCAGGAATGGGGACTCCACCACTGCTCTGGAGAGCTGTGCCAGGGCTGGACAAACCTTTCCATGAAGAAATTCCTACAAATATCCAAATTTAACCTCCCCTGGCACAGCTTGAGGTCATTTCCTCTGGTCCTACCGCTTGTCCCTTGGAAGAAGCCACCAATCCCCGCTGGGATAAAATCCCATTTTAGGAGGTTGGGGGAATAAACAAAATATTGGGAACCCCTTTTCCTGCTCCACACTCACGCCCTGTGGGAATGCTGCCTCTTTTTCCTTCAGCTGAGCCCCGGACACGTCCCTGCAAGGCCAATTCCTGCCACTTCCACGGGAGCAAAGGTCTCCCAAAGATCCGCCGCCGCCGGGTCACGCCCGTGTGTCCCTGCCCAGGCAAACAATTAGGGATAATTCCCTCTGTGCTCCTGCAGGAATTTATTTCCTGATTTAACTCCTGCTCTTTCTTCCTCTCGCCCAGAGTTCAGCTGCTTCAGCTCCAGGAGAGGAGCTGCTCTTCTCCATGCCTGGTGCCATGACTGGATTTATGGATTTTGGCTGCCACGTTTTTCTCCCAAAAGAAATCCAGGGATAACGTGGGTACCCTCACTTCCACCAGCACCATGTGTGGGACACTCTTCGCAAATAACCTTTGGAATTAAAAGTTGAATTGCCTGGAGCATCAGCACTGAGAAAATATCCCTCTGGTCCGGGAATTCCAGGCAGGGTTTCAGAGGAATTTTAGGATTTTTGTGCTGTTTTTAAGCTGGGTTTTTGTTTTAAGTGAGAATAGAGTCACTGAGAGACGCTGCCTTGCAATTCTTATTTCTGCTTGCAGGCCTGAAGCTGAGATTTTTTTCAGCTTTTTGTACTTAAATAACAACCTGGGAAATTGGTGCTTCCAAATTTCCCAGCCCCTTATTCCAGCATTTCCAGAGAATGACACCTGGTTAATTCACAACATCCCAGGTTGATCTATCCCTTACAACCAACAAAAAGGGCATTTTCCATTTTTTTCCCCACTGATTAAGTGGGAATTACAGAGATGAGCATAGAGGGAACCCTTCCCACACTCCCTGAAGTGCTCCTGGAGCCGTTTGCATCCCACAGATTGCCGGCAGTGGGATCAAGGAATCTGCTAAAATAAGGAATCGTCGACAAGGGAGGCCTTAATTGAAGCAACACTTTGTTGTTCCTGGCATCACAAAACAGACGACGGTGCCAGACCCTTTTCAGCACCCTCACAGGCTGGCAGCAAACACATTTCACTTATCTGGGAGCACACCAAAAATGTGGAATTTCCCCCCGCTGGAAAAGACAGAGAGGGATGAAAATCAAGCACATTAAAAAAACACCTCGTCAAAACAACTCCTGAATTCTAAATGATTTTCACCGATTGGTAAGATTTCTTTTAGAAATGTATTTTTAACTCATTTCACTCATAACTTTATTTTTTTAAATTTTAATTTAATTTTTAACTAATTTAGTTTTTTTTTTCTTAGCAGGAAGTGCTGGCAGAGCAGTTCCTGGCAGGCAGCAGTGAGGACATGGATTTATCCTGAAGGAAAAAGCACGTACGTAAAATGAGGATGAGAGGAAATGCTCTCAAGATGTGCCAGAGGAGATTTAGATGGGATATTGGGAAGGAATTCCTGGCTGGGGGGGTGGGGAGGGGCTGGGATGGAATTCCCAGAGCAGCTGTGGCTGCCCCTGGATCCCTGGATGTGTCCAAGGCCAGGTTGGACGAGGTGTGGAGCAACCTGGGACAGTGGAAGCTTGGAAAGTTCTCTGGAATTATCCTCCAAGTCCAACTGTTTCCCCACTTAGCATGAGCTCAACTCAGACATTCATGGAATCACAGAAGCATTAAGGCTGGAAAAGTTCATCCAACCTTGTCCCCAGCACTGCCCCATGTCCCCAGGTGCCACATCCACCCGGATTTAAATCCCTCCAGGCATGGGGACTCCATCCTGTACCTGTGCCAGGGCTGGACAACAAATTTAGAGAAGAAATTTTCCCAATTATCCAACCTGAACCTCACGGAATCCCTGAGTTGGAAAAGAGCTCCAAGGTCAGAGTCCCAGCTGTGCCCGATGCCCACCCTGTCNCCAGGCTGAGCCCCTTCCCAGCTCCCTCAGGAACTCTCCAGCCCCTTCTCAGCTCCCTCAGCCTCTGCTGGGGCTCCTGCCCTTCCCAGCCCTGTTCCCTTCCCTGGACACGCTCCAGCCCCTTCCCAGCTCCCTCAGCCGCTCCTCCCATGTTTCACCCTCAGCAGCCCAGGAAAAGCCCTAAAATTACAATTTCTGAGGTTGTCCCAAAGCAGGAGGAAGTGCTGCAGGTGCTACAAAACCCCCCACGCAAACTCCAGCAGCAGGGATAACATCATCCTGAGAAAAACCTGTCCTTGTTCGGCTCCAGAACAAAAATTCCACTGACTGTGGAATGTATCTCAGCTTAGTTTGCTGCCTGAAAAAAGCACAGTTTAATATTAAAATGGAAATTTAAAATACAGAACCTTCCACGAATGCAAATCAAGAAGGAAACGCCACTTTGGAATGTTAAGCGAAAATAAACAGCTTTTTAAACAACAATTTGCACTCCTTGGGAGGTAGCACAGATCTGTCCCGAGAAAAACAAGGAAAACAAATCTATTTTCAAGGAATAAAATTATTTCTTGAATTAAAGCCGTGTTTCCTGTACTTCAGTGCCTCACACCTTGTTCTCACATCCTTGTTGTCATACGCTGGCTAAATGACTAAAAGGGAATAGGCTCCCTTTCTAAAGCTGGGAATTTATTACATGGATTTTATGTTTTCCAGGCTCCATCAAAATTTGTTTGTGGGAATGGATCTTTTGGAATCATGGAATGGTTTGGATGGGAATGGACCTTAAAGCTCATCCCATTCCACATGCAGGGACACTTCTCAGGGTGCCCCAAGCCTCTCCAACCCAGCCTTGGACACTTCCAGGGATCCAAGGGCAGCCACAGCTTCCCTGGGAATTCCATCCCAGGGTTTTACCACCCTTCCAGCCAGGAATTCCTTCCCAAAATCCCATCTAACCCTTCCTTCCACCATTCCAACCACTTTAACTGCAAATGTGCTTCATCAGGGCAACCACAAAGTGCTTTAAGTGCCACATCTGGCACTTAAAATGTCATTCCAAGATATTCCAACCACCAGAAAATCTGATTTGCCTTTAAAACTCCCATTTCCTTCAGGCCCTGGCATTGGGAAAAGAACTGGGGGTTCTGTCAGCCCTCAATCTTTTCTTCCTGTGGACAAATCCTGGAGCACGGAGCTTGGAATGCTTGAGAGCTTTTTCAGGGCAATTCCACATTTTCATAGCATAAATCCTCCCATTCCCAAATTTTGGCCAACTCAGGGGAGATAACCAGAGGTTTTCCTTCATTTTAGTAAATCCCAGGCTGTGCTGGGCCAGGAAAGAGCTGCAGAGGAGCTGAGGGGACAGAGATCCTGAGGGGTCCTTGCTGCTTCCATGATTTCTGTGCCAACTTCCCACACAACCAACAGTGGAGTGTTGGACCAACCCCCCCAGGCTGCTTGGAAGAGTTCCACCAGGAATTATGGAGAGGTTTAGCCCAGTTTCCAGGGAGATGCTGCGGATGATCCAAGCTCTCCTGGCACTGGGAATTCATAGAATTCCTCAGTCAATCCCTGCCCTCTTCCCTTTCCCAGTTCTTTGATGGACACCAGCTCCCATGGCAATATTGATCACTGTTAGGACACTCCTTTGTGTCCAGCCGTTGGAAATGGAACCAATTCCATGAGATTTGGCAGCTGAGCAGTTATTGAGGCTCCTCCATCACTGGAGAATATCAATATTGATTAGGAATTGGATTGACACAGAGTCCAGCAGAAGCAGAAATCACCTCCCTATGGATCTGATTCCTTGGGAATCCAAACTAACAGCTCGGTATTGATGTGAACAACTCCAGAGCGGAGTTACCCCTCAGCATTCCGTGATTTATTTGGACAGGCATCAATGAGCGATCAACAAATCAATAAAAATTAATGAGGAGAATTAATAAACTCCCACCTGGGTACTCAGACACCGCCAGGTCAGGTGTTATTGTTTATATGATTTTCCAGCCCTTTTCCAAAGGCTAAGGAAAGCTCCAATCCTATTAACAGAGGGTAATTAGTCATCAACTTCCATTAGCGAGTCGCTCCTTCCGCGCAAAATTTGTGGGAGTGGGAAATGGATCTCACTTTTACCAGCCAAAATTCATCGCCCAGCTCTGCACAACACCCAGGTTCAGCAGCAGCAATCCCACATCTCATCCCTGTCCACCAGCAGTGGCTTCCCAAGGGCTGGGATTGGCGGAGAGGAGCTGCCAGCTCCTCGTGGATACGCCCACGGATGCGAGGGAAACGTTATCCACAAGATCTCGGCTCTTCCAGAGGACAAGCTCATAAAGCATCAGGACCGAGATTTGGGGATGCAAAGAGGAAAAGGGGAAAAAAAGGAGTGTATTCCTTCCATCTTTCCCTATTATGGATAAAACCCTCTGGCATGGAGAATACATGGATTTGCTGGATGGAATTTTCTAATCCTCAGTTTCCAACAAGGAACTCCACACCCTCAGTTTCCGTTAAGGAATTCCTCAATTCCTAACAAGGAGCTAAGGCAGTGGATGAAGGCACAAAGGGGAATTCTCCTTCATGTCTGGCTGACTTTGGACCTCCCAGCAGCTCAGCTCTTCTCCAAAGCTTCTGTCACTTGGTCATTTCAGACCACAAACTTCCCTTGTCCTTCCATGTGGGAGCAAATCCATTCAAAAACAGCACGAAAACAAACAGCGGAAGGAAGAAAAAACCCAAAGAACAGTGTTCTAAAATTTTCTTTTCCATCATAAAATCACAGAATCATTAAAGCAGGAAAAGACCAGAAGAGTCCAGCACCACCACTGTGGCCACCACTCATCCATGTTCTCAGCTGTGCCACATCCACAGTCTTTTTGAACACTTCAAGGGATGGGCACTCCAAACCTCCCTGGGCAGCTGTGCCAGGGTTTGAGCACCCTTTCCACGGAGGAATTTTCCCTGATATCCAATTTAAACCTGCCCTGGCCCAGCCTGAGGCCGTTCCCTCTGCTCCTGTCCCTGTTCCCTGGAGCAGAGCCCGACCCCCCCGGCTGTCCCCTCCTGGCAGGGAGTTGTGCAGAGCCACAAGGGCCCCCCTGAGCCTCCTTTGCTCCAGGCTGAGCCCCTTCCCAGCTCCCTCAGGAACTCTCCAGCCCCTTCTCAGCTCCGTTGCTTTCTAAAAACCACAAGTTCTGAACTTAATTTTTAAATCCCAAACACGGTGATTAACCTTCAGATTTGTCAGATTGCTGATTTAAGTCACTTTAGGAATGATCTTAAAATGTTTTTCATTTTTTAATTGGAATTGAAAACACTTCCAGCAGATGAGTAATGAGGAAGTGTCATCTGCCTGCCTGGAATTTTCACTGAGGAACAGGGATACAGCAAGTGGCCTCAGAGGACACCAGAATTAGATTCCAGCCCTTTCCAGATCTCCATCCTGAATTAGATTCCAGCCTTTTCCAGATCTCCAACCTGATCACTGATTTTTCCACCAAAATATAAAAGAAATCCCTTTGTATTTTCCTATCAACACAGGTATCACCACGAGGAAATAATTTGCAGAGTCATGTCCACGTAGAGCAGATTCTGGTGGCACTCAAGGTATTCCCAATCCCATTTCCCTCTTCAAATCCATCCCAAAATGTTTTTCCATGTGCACAAGGCCTTGACTTGATGAGTTTAATGGGGTTTTTTGAATTTTCCCCCAGGCAATGGGATTTTTTTGCATTTTTCCCTAGGCAAAGCAACAAATTCCTGGTACAGATCCGACTTCAGGACCCAGGCAAGGGAAGAACTTCACACAAGGAAGATGAAGCCACAGAGGATGAAATGTTTAAGGCTGAGCTTTGGGACAGGATCCTCAACATCCAGCAGCATCCAAGAACTTTTATTTCCAGGAGCTGCCAATCCTTCTGCTGATCTTAGCAAAGAAAACACTTGAGGAAAACCAGATTAAAAATGGGAAGGGTGGAAAGAAGATGCCTTCAAAATGCAGAGATTATGGCTTTAAACACATTCCTAATTAATGGATCATAATGTCCTTAATACATCCCTCAGCACAGCAAACTCTGTCAGATTCCATGGACTCCTGGAATTGGAAATTAATTGGAAGAGCTAAAGATAGCGCCGAAGAATGAAAAATACTCACAGATGCTTTCAAACGTCCTTAATCAAAATAATGATTGCATAAATCCTTCGTGCAAGCTCAGAAAAAATAAAATATTGCTACCTAATATCCTCCTCATTATCTGGGCCCCAAAGTGTTTGATAGTTTTAAATTAGAGCCGATTTCAGAAGTGTCTGTTAAATATTAAAAACAAGATCCAAAAGGTTTAACATCTCTCCACACATCCATGGGAGAATCCATCCAGTCCGAGCGGGATGTGGGCGAAAAATGAAGGTTTAAGCTCTTACTCAAAGCTTTGATCAAACCATATTAAACTGCAGGCAAAAATCAGACATCAAAGGCAGCTTTAATTCCGCTCTGTGAGAGTGGTGGCACTTGGGGACATCCCAGGACCCCCCAGATCCAGCTGCACCACCAGGTTGGGCCAAGGTTGGACGCTGGGGCTTGGAGCACTCTGGGACAGTGGAAGTGTCCCTGCCCATGGAAAGGGGGTGGCACTGGATGGGATTGAAGGTCTCTTCCCACCCAAACCGAACTCTGGGATTCTCCAAAGGTTGGAACTGGCCCAGGGACCCCAGGCTAGCAGCATCCATGGGCTGGGTTGCTCCTGGCATGGGAGAAGTCACCCAGAGGAGACACGGCACCATGGCAGGGTTTATTCCAGGTTTTGCTCCCTCTGGAGCAATGCCAAGAATTCCTCTGAGGAAGAATGGGCTGGGATGGGTTCCGGATGCAAAATATGGGAATGGAATGCATTGAGAATAGAATCATGGAATGGTGTGGGTTGGGAAGGAGCTTGAATCCCATCCCAGCCCTGCCATGGCAGGGACACCTCCCACTGTCCCAGGCTGCTCCAAGTCCCAATGCCCAGCCTGGCCTTGGGCACTGCCAGGGATCCAGGGGCAGCCCCAGCTGCTCTGGGCACCTGTGTCAGGGCCTCCCACCCTCCCAGAAATTCCTGGGAAGCTCAGAGGATGAAACCATCGCCACCCCAGGGGCTGTTGGAGTCGGCTCTGGAGCTTCACAGGGTCCATGAGTCCAACCTGGGCCAGTGCAAGTCCTCTCTGTGCTGGCCGGGAGAATGGACACCACTGAGTGCCACCTCCAGGAGTTCCTTGGACACCTCCAGGGATGGGCACTCCAAACCTCCCTGGGCTGTTCCAAGGCCTGAGCCCCCTTTCCATGGGGAAATTCCTGCTGGTGCCCACCCTGAGCCTGCCCTGGCCCAGCCTGAGGCCGTTCCCTCTGCTCCTGTCCCTGTTCCCTGGAGCACAGCCCGACCCCCCCGGCTGTCCCCTCCTGGCAGGGAGTTGTGCAGAGCCACAAGGTCCCCCCTGAGCCTCCTTTTCTCCTGTCACATTTGACAGCAGCTCCTGCAGACAGCCAGGGTTTGTTCCACTCCGCATCCAGCCCTCCCAAGGAATTCTCTTTCCCTGGACTTTCACCTGAGGCATCTTGTCCTGGGCTTTGGGAGTTTGAAGACAGCACTGATTTTCCAGACAAGGCTGAACAAGTTTGGATGATGAAGAAATGAGATCCCAACATGTCTGCCTGGGTTTCTTCCCAGAAGGAAAAGCTGCCTGACATTGACAATAGAGATGCTGATCGGAAAGCTCTCCGAAAAGAGATCCATGATGGACAAAGCTGAGTCAGGGAGGGTTAGGTTGGATATCAGGGAAAGTTTCCAGGATTCCAGAGGGTGCTGGCACTGCCCAGGCTCCCCAGGGAATGGGCACGGCCCCGAGGCTGCCAGAGCTCCAGGAGCGTTGGGACAGCACTGCCAGGGATGCCCAGGGGGGATTGTTGGGGGTCTGTGCAGGGACAGGGGCTGGATCAATGATCCCTGTGGGTCCCTTCCCACTCAGGACATTCTGGATCCCATGATTCTATTCTTGAACAGATGAGGGGATGCAGGGATGATATCCCAGGACAGGAGATCTGCTGGCAGCTACCCACATTCCATGGGCATCCATCCACACATCCAGGACAGGATCTTCCCAAAGGATGCTCCACGTTCTGCTCAGCCACAAACCTCCCCATGCCCCCTGAGGGAGAAGGATTTGGGACAACACTCAGCAGAGAGGTAAAAGATTCCTTCAAATCTCCCAGTGGGATCAAAGCTTTTCAGAAGAATCCAGATCTCCATGGGTTTCCTGGGAGGCTGAGGGTGATTTTCCACCTTGACAGCATGTTCAGGGCTGGATCCTGCTTTTCTGGGAATGTGCCTCATGATTTCACCCAGAGCTGAAATCCAGATTTCCATGGCACAGTTTAGTTCCCATGGAATGTGCAAACATGGTGTCAACCTCCAGCCTGGGATGTTCTCCCACTCCTGCTTTTCCTGTCTCTGGATGTATTGAGGCCAAAGAATCATGGAACCATTTAAGCTGGAAAACCCTCTGAGATCATCGAGTCCAACCATCCCCCAGCACTGCCAAGGCCACCACTGCCCCATGTCCCCAAGTGCCACATCCATAGATTTCAAACCTCTCCAAGAATGGGAAATCCAATGGAAACCCAACGGAAACCAAATCCCACGTACAATACAGAAGACCCAAGCCTAGAGCCCTTCAGGATTAGAATCACAAACACCAGGAGTTAGTAAAGAAAATCCTTGGAATGCTCAAATCCAGTGTGCCCATGTCTATTACTGCCAGCGGAAATCCAGACTCTCTTTCCTTCCGAATAACCAACCCAGGGATGTTTTCCATCCTCTCATCCCTCACCCTGCCCCACTGCTTGGGGAGCCTGCACTTTACCTGAGCCTGTTTCCCAATAATTCCATTCCACATTCATCCAGGTCCAAACTTTTCCTGCTTCCCAGGAGCATTCCAGTGACTGGAATGCTGGATATTGAAGGTTTCTCCTCCATCTTAACAAGGGAAGAGCTATTCCTGATCCAATTGTCCTGGAACCTTCTTCTGTCCCATTTTGCTCTTGTCCAAAGTAGCTGTGGCTGCCCTTGGATCCCCAGAAGTGCCCAAAGCCAGGCTGGCCTGGATTTGGAGCTACCTGGGATAGTGGAAGGTGTCCCTGCCCATGGCAGGGGGTGGCATTGGATGGGATTTAAGGTCCCTTCCAATCCAAATCATTCCATCATTCCATGAAGTGGGCGTGGAGGCTCCGTGCCCATGGCAGGGGTGGCACTGGATGGGATTTAAGGTCCCTTCCAACCCAAACCATTCTGGAATTCTCCTCCAGCTCAGACACCTGAATTTCACCCTCACATTTAGATCTACTCAACTCATCCCCCTTAAAAACACAGATCCAAAAATCTGAATGCTGAAAGTGCCAGCAAACCCATATTTGATCAGAGGATGCATTAGGATGTTCATCATTGTGGACGCAAGATCACTCCAGAAGCTTTCCTGCCCAGATCCTTTGGTGTGGGCTGGAGCCAAATGGCACAAAACCCTTTTGGAGCTGCACAACATCAGCCCACTGATGTCTGGGAGAATGACTTTGAAAAATTTTTCAAGGGAACAACGTCCTGCGTCTGCCAAGTGATTGTCACCTCCACCAGCGTGGCCTACACTCAGAACTTCCCTTACAAAACCACCAATCAGTCCCAGAAGGGTTTGGGTTGGAAAGGACTTTGAGGATCATCTCGTTCCAACAACTCCATGGGCAGGGACACCTTGAACTAGAGCAGATGGGTATCAAAATAATAAAAAATAAATAATGCAAGGCTGCAGATCAATAAGTATTTAAATTATTTAGACAGGGAAAAGGGAAGCCTTGAACTTGAGTGCTGCTCCAAACTCACATTCCAGAGCCTGGGAGCTTCCCACTCCGTGCTGCTCTGCTCATGGAGTCAAGCTCTGAGGAAGGTAATTATGAGTCAATGATAATATCATACAGTTCGTTAGGGATATAAACCCTAATGAGTGCTAATTAACGAAGTAGCCATAACAACAATTACTGACACACAGGGCAGGGCTGAGGGCTTACTCAGCACAGCAGGGCACACATTCCTGGGAACTTGTCCATGAACTCATGGAAAAGCAGCTCTTGGATAAGTGAACGAGAGAGCTCCCAGCTCCATTTTGTCAGGATCCAGGAATGGAGCACAAATGGGAGTGGCTGAAATCATCTCCTCCAAATGCTCAAGGAGAAATGAATCACCAAAATGAATCTTTAAATACATCCCAATAAACAAACTTGTGCTGACCCCAAGCTGTTTACACACAATTAATGAGCAATCAGGAAAAAAAAAATAAATAAAGGCAAGCAGAACATCTCTCATTTAACTTCAACAGGCTCTAGACTGGAGAATGAGTTGGGTATTCCAAAGTTAACTGAATCCCAGAATCCCAGAAACATTTAGGCTGGAAAAGAGCTGCAGGATCAACCTGTGCCCAATGCCCACCCTGTCCCCAGCCCAGAGCTCTGAGTGCCACCTCCAGGTGACACCTCCAGGGATGGGCACTCCAAACCCCCCTGGGCAGTTCCAAGGCCTGAGCCCCCTTTCCATGGGGAAATTCCTGCTGGTGCCCACCCTGAGCCTGCCCTGGCCCAGCCTGAGGCCGTTCCCTCTGCTCCTGTCCCTGTTCCCTGGAGCACAGCCCGACCCCCCCGGCTGTCCCCTCCTGGCAGGGACTTGTGCAGAGCCACAAGGGCCCCCCTGAGCCTCCTTTTCTCCAGGCTGAGCCCCTTCCCAGCTCCCTCAGGAACTCTCCAGCCCCTTCCCAGCTCCGTCCCCTTCCCTGGACATGCTCCAGCCCCTCCATGTCCTTCTTGTCACGAGGACCCAGAACTGGACACAGCCCTCGAGCTGTGACCTCACCAGGACAAAAGTGAATTCCTCACCCAGCTGTATCTGTGCTTTTAGACAACCCCTGATAATCCTCTATTGTAAGCCCACCACAAAATCTTGGAAAATCCATTATTTTCAGACAAACCCATCGCTCCCAACATGAAGATAAATGCTGGGATGCTTCCAGAAAATAAAACTGACATAACAATTTATACAAATTATGATGTTTCTTAAAATTAGGAAATTTCTTTGTTATCAAATAGACACGTTGTGACTCAAAATATATTTTTTTTCCCAAAATCAGGAACTTTTTGTTCATTGGTTTGCACATAGTAAAACTTTTCCTAACAAAATTTAGAAGTTAAATAATACTATTAATAATTACCAGAAAGGCTCCGTGTTTGTAGAGCTCCCAAAGCAAAAGTAAAACAGGAATAGGATTTCTGCCTCCAATCAATGCAGATGTATCCCAAAAGGAATTTCCTCTGCTTTATCCCAGCTATATCTAACTGGTTGGACACAGGGAATGGCTCCCACTGCCAGAGGGCAGGGATGGATGGGATGGGATGGGATGGGATGGGATGGGATGGGATGGGATGGGATGGGATGGGATGGGATGGGATGGGATTTAAGGTCCCTTCCCACCCAAACCATTCCAGGATTCCATGAAATTACCTCAGGATAAAAGTGGTAAAGTTTCTACTCATCATCCAACCTCCTGAAACATCATGGCAATAACAGGAATGGGCACGACAGAGAAGGAAAACAACCTCCAGGTTGGAATTGAATCAATTAATAAAATTAATTACCCTAGACAGCCACCTGCAATAAAAACATGGGAATTCAGAACCACCACTGTGGTTCCATTTCTCCCCAACTTCTCCATCACTGGAGCCCTGCAAGGAGCCTCCAGGGCTGCTCCCTATCCAGATACTCAGGATCTGGCAGTTTTCCTGAAGGATTCATCTCCGACCTGGCACCGGCGGCGGCGCTTGGCTCGCGCTCCTTGGAGCCTCTCCCACTGTGCCTCCAGGTGACCCTAAATCACCTCTCCTCTTGTTGCTCCAACGCTCCCATTATCCGTCACGGCAATGGCAATGCATTTCCTCGCCCTTCCAAAGGTAATTGTTATTCCACAGGAATATTTACATCCCTTTAAAGTCAAGGAATACCGGAAAAGCATCTCTGATCGCGCTCAGTTGGCAGGGGAGAGGGAAAACATCTCCTGACTTTTATAAACTGGCATTCCTGATTTCTTTTCCCCCTCACACTCGCATCAAACTTCCACTTTCAAAGAGCAGCTTCCACCCCAATCCCAAATCCCAACCCTGCTGTGCCGGAGTTTAATCCCACTTCCACACCATCCAAACAAAACATATCCCAAAACCCTGGAGATGATTTATCCCGGTGCTGCGAAGACAGCAGAACCTTCCCATTGTTTTACTGAGGCATAAATCCCAATTAATCACCGAGATGTTTGTTTGGATGCTTGGGAATATCACACACAATTAATTTATCCGTAGGAATTGCTGAGCCAGGCGCTCCCGGCATAAATCAGGAATAATTCCAGTGGTGTGACAAACGATCTCCCTTTTACCACACAGGGACAGGATAAAGACTTAAACTCTCAATTTTTAATGTATTATTTACTCTTCCCAGGGCAACAAGTTGTGCACACGAAATTGGATTCGGTTGGAGCATCTGGAGGATGGATTTGGAAGCAATAATTATTGCTTATAATGGATAAAATATCAATAAATACAACACCACAATTCCCAAGATCCGGACAAGCTGGACAAAGGGCTCAGCATCAGCAAGGGACACTCCGGTGTGACAGCTTCCACCCAGCGGCACAGGATCTGGGAATTCTGGGATGGTTTGTGTTGGAAGGGGCTTTAGGGATCATCCCATCCCACCCCCAGCCATGGGCAGGGACACCTCCCACTGTCCCAGGCTGCTCCAGCCCCAGTGTCCAGCCTGGCCTTGGGCACTGCCAGGGATCCAGGGGCAGCCACAGCTGCTCTGAGAATTCCATTCCAGCCAGGAATTCCCAATTCCCAATATCCCATCCATCCCTGCCCCCTGGCAGTGGGAGCCATTCCCTGGGTCCTGTCCCTCCATCCCTTGTCCCCAGTCCCTCTCCAGCTCTCCTGGAGCCCCTTCAGGCCCTGCAAGGGGCTCTGAGCTCTCCCTGGAGCCTTCTCCTCTCCAGGGGAACATTCCCAGCTCTCCCAGCCTGGCTCCAGAGCAGCTCCATGACTTCCTCTGGAGCACTCCAGCAGCTCCAGATGCTCCTGGATGTTGGATCCAGAGCTGGAGGCAGCTCTGCAGGAGGGTCCCTTCCCTTCCAGCCCTGACTTCCAGGCAGGAAACCCAGGAGAGCAGATCCCTCCCTGAGGAGCAGAAGCTGATCCCTATTTTCCAGCAGCACTTTGAGCAGTAGGTTTGTCCTGGGATAGCTTGGAAGCAGCTCCATTCCCACTGAAAAACTCTTCCAAACCTTCTCCACCCTCTTGGGAGACTGGAAAAAAACCCCAACGGTTCAAACCCAGAAATATTCCTGTATTTGTGCACAGATCCGAGCTCAGGTTTTTTTATGGATAAATAATCACTGGGTATTTATAGAATCCCTCACAGCCAAGAAATTCAGGAATTTTAATGGTTCTGCATCTTCAGAAAATGGGGTTTTAAACCGACCACATTCCCACTGAACGTTCTGAGCCAGTTTAGACCTAACAAAACCTAAATATTGACCCCTTTTAGTTGCTCCAGAGTGAATGACTTGGACTGATACCTTAAAAATCAGGCCCTGATATGAAATTCCATTTTCTGAAATTTATATTTCAGAATTTCTATTTCTATTCTATTTTCTGAAATTCTTCATTTCCTTAAAAAAACAAAATAATTATTGCAATCATTTATCCCAAGGGGGAAAAAAACCTGTGGGTACCTTTCTGTTATTATTTAAATTACTTTAATATCAAATATCTTTTTAATATTCCTGAGGTTGAACTCTACAGACAAAAACACCCTGGAGTTTCCAGGGGAAAAAATGGTTTTATCAGGATTTATGAGATTATCACTTGTCTGTTGTTCCTACCAGCTCTGTTCCATGTTATTCCTGATTTTCCCTTGAGGGCTGATGACATTCCATGGTGGCTCCAAGGTACTTGAAAAGATAACACGGGAACGGAACATTTGGGCTCTAAAACTTGTAATTCCCCAGGGATAAAAATTCCATTCTGTTCATTTAAATGGTTTTTTTTTTTGCTTTTATTTCCCTTATTTTTTGTAAATCTCTGGATTCTCTGGCAAAAATAACACAGGAGGAAAATCCAGCAGATTTTGTCATTCCTGCTGCTCCTTTGAGGAGTTTTCTCCTTAAAAGCCGAGTCAGGCTCTGTTTTTATTTTTCCATGAGATCCATGATCCATTTTGGAATGGGCTGTCCAGGGCTGGGGTGGAGTCCCCATGCCTGGAGGGATTTAAATCCCTGTGGAGGTGGCACTTGGGGACATGGGTCAGGGGTGGCCTTGGCAGTGCTGGGAATGGTTGGGCTCGATGATCTCAGAGGGTTTTTCCAACCTCAACAATTCCGTGATTCCCTTGGCATTTTCCACAATTCACAGCCCACACAAACCCTGTAGAGTCCATGTTGCCCCTGCCTGAAAACTCCATGATCCTGGAGCCACACCAAGGACCCTCCTCTCCTCGTGTCCCTTACCGAGAGAATTCCAGGATTATTGAGGTTGGAAAAGCCCTCCAAGACCATCATGTCCAAGCTATAGCCAATCCCCACCTTGTCCACATCCAATCATTCCTTGGACACCTCCAAGGATGGGGATCCACCCTTTCCAATCCCTGACAAATCCAGAAAAAAATTCCTCCTGAGAAGAAAAAATTCCTCAGCAGCTCCCAAAAAGAACTGCAGGCATTTTTTCTTGTTCCCACCCCTGCATTTTTCCCATAATTACACAAAATCCTCCCAGGATTTGGAGCCCAGGATAATGGAGGGAGGACTTTGGATTGGGAATACCTGAGGTGAAACAATAACCCTGCCAGAACTGGATCAAATTTAAGCTCTGGATTAAATGATCAGTGCTGGAAAAGGAATTTTCTGCTAATAAACCCTAAAAAAACCCCATCTTTTCCAATGGGAGTTTGTGAGGGAGTCAGTGGGAAAGAAAACATTGGGAGATTTGAGCTATTAATGGTCTTTTCCAGGAGATTTGGAATCGTGGAAAATTAGCAGCTGGTATTTGGGATGATCCCAAAGACTTGGAGAGGGAAAAGAGGTTTTTTTTCACAGCTTGGTAAATATTGAGGTTCAGACTCCTCCACAGGAGAGGGAAAGCCACTCAATTCTGCTGGAATTCGTCACCTTTTCCAATGAAATCTGGGATATCTCTATTCCCTAAATCCGCTGAGCCCAGCGGAGCCACCGGACCAACAGGACGTGCATGAATAAGTACAGACTGAAATAATAAATTACGGAATTCCGTGCTAATTAAACATCCCACATCCCTCAAAAATTAATTGCCAGAGGTTTCTCCTAATCCATCACCACTCCAATGGAGTGAGACATCCCTGGAGCATCCCTCACCCGGCGTTGTCCAGAATTCCAGAGATTTTCCTGGGATAGAGGAGATGATGAGCACCCTGAGCAAATTCCCAGCTTTTCGTGTGGTGCTCCTGATCCAGCCTTGGCAGCCACCACATTCCAAGGTTTCCCTGCCCCTTGCTATTAATTAGGTACTTAATTAGGATTTATCTTAATCTATAGATTATCTTAATGTATTTTATATTTCTCTTCTCTTGGACAGCATCAAGAAATGCTCTTGGAAAATTCCCTGGCTAAAAAGAAAGGGTGAGGGAGTATTTCCTCCTCCTAAATCCCACAAAAGAAACCCCAGAGCAACATTCCCATCCATGGGAACTCCATAAATCCACTCCTAAGAAGAGGAAAACCCAGGAAACAAAGCCAAGGATCACTTTCACCAGGGAATTCAGCAGGTGGAAAAGAGCATGGAGGGACAGAGACTGAATACATTCATGAAAAATTTATAGAAATATGGTTAAAAGTGGCTGCCCCATCCCTGGAAGTGTCCATGGAAGGGCTTGGAGCAACCTGGGATGGTGGAAGGTTTTCCTGGCGGAATGAGATGGGATTTAAGGTCCCTTCCAACCCAACCCATTCCAAGATTCCATGATCTGCTCCCCATTTATTCCTACAGCTCCTCATGGATAACACCCCAAGCCTTTTTTTCTCTCTCCCCAACATTCCTGAATTCCCTTCCATTGCCCTCCCTCTCCTTTACCCCATATTTGTCCAAACACGAAAATTTCCCTTCGATATCCATTATTTTCCTTTCCAGCCTTTCCAGCTTTCCCTAAACGCAAGCAGAGCTGCTCAGCCCTGGATAAAAAAAAAAAAAATCCAACCAAGGAGGAAAATTCCCAGCCTGTTTTCCAGCCTCCTCTCCGAGCCCGAGAGGCAGCTCATGACATTCCCTATTTTTAGCTCAGCTCCGCAGGTACGGATTCCAGGGACACTTATGAACCCTGACATCCCAAAGGGGCTGCAGGGCACTGAGCTCAGAAGTTGTTATTTCCCTTTGGATGAGGAGAATTCCAGAGGAAAATGGGTCCTTTCCTGGCTCTGAGAATTCCAGAGGAAAATGGGTCCTTTCCTGGCTCTGAGAATTCCAGAGGAAAATATGTTCTTCCCTGGCTCTGAGAGGAGGAGAATTCCAGAGGAAAATATGTCCTTTCCTGGCTCCAAACTGAGGAGAATTCCAGAGGAAAACGGGTTCTTTCCTGGCTCTGAGAGGAGGAGAATTCCAGAGGAAAATATGTCCTTTCCTGGCTCCAAACTGAGGAGAATTCCTGAAANGCTCTGAGAGGAGGAGAATTCCAGGTGAAAATGGGTCCTTTCCTGGCTCTTCTCGGGGAATTCTGTTCCAGGGCCTCCCCACCATTCCAGCCAGGAATTCCTTCCCAAAATCCCATCTAATCCTGCCCTCTGGCACTGGGAATCCTTTTCCTATCACTCCATGTCCCCGGAAAAAGCCAATCCCATTTTTTAAGCCCCTTTAAATACTGAAATCCACATCAATATTCAGGAATTATGAGATTATTTCTCACTTCTCCCAAGAGGATTCCTGGGGGTCACAAAAAAAACCCCAAAAAAACTGGGTAAGATTTCATAGGAATGGAATTCCTCATGATCCTGAGAAGAACCACTCAGGAAGATGGAAAATGGATTGGGAAGGGTCATCAAAGCTGAGCTGGATCTCCAAAGGCTTTTCCATCTTTCTCTCAATCCCAGGCTGCAATATCCTCCTGGAAAGCTCCAGGACTGGATATTTATCCATCACATCCACATCTTTAGGTCATAAATCCATGGAATATCTGGAGTTGGAAGGATTTCATGAGGGTGGCTCACTAGCAGCCTGATTTTAGGCTTTTCCTGACCACAAAGTCTCCTTAAATATCAAAATAAATCCAGGTTTTCCTATAAAACGGGAATTTTTCATGGATAAGAAGGAACGAAGTGAGCAAATAATTAAGGAATAAAGTAGAGATTTGCTGACAGCTGCCAAGAACCATGAGATCCCATGGAGATCTCCCACATTTCAGGAATTACTTTGGATTACTTAAGCCGGACTTAATTATTTCCCACATTCCTTCCACCATTTGGCCGTTAGGAAATTTTTTAGGAAGTTTAGGCCTGACTTAAATTCCCAGGGACATCTCCAAAGCCCAGCAGCACCACAGATGCACCAGAGCAGCTGCTGAGCAAAGCCAAAAGGTGAATGGAGATGGGAACGTCATGCTGACCTTACATAACATCTATTTATAGCCCAAAATTCCCAAAATATTCCTGATTTTCCTGCTTAGAAAGGGATAAAATTGCTGGGGTGCAGGGCTGCCTGCACTGATGTAGTTTTCACATAATTCCCATGGAAGTTTTCCATGTGGATTTGGCTGGGCCGTGATTTATTTTGGGGATATTTGGTGATGCAATTAATGATGCAATTAATGATATTTATTTAAAACTAATGGCTTTGGAAAGAAGGGATGGGTTCAAACTGTTCCTGGCTGGTGATCCCGAAATCTGCCCCTTCTCCTTCTCAGGGGTGACCACAGGTAAGGGATCCAGTGTGGAACCTCCCTAGGAAATATCCTGGGATAACAACCATTCCCAGTTTTCCTTCAAAAGCAAGGTGGGAGTTGTCAATTCCCGAGTTTTTAGGGACAACCAAGTGGCCCACGATGACAAGGGAGGTGAGGTCCTCACAGGGTGTCCAGAGGAGCTGCTCTGGGACACCTTCCACTGTCCCAGCCTGCTCCAAGCCCCAATGTCCAACCTGGCCTTGGGCACTGCCAGGGATCCAGGGGCAGCCACAGCTGCTCTGGGAATTCCAGCCCAGCCCCTCCCCCCCCTCCCAGCCAGGAATTCCTTCCCAATATTCCATCTAAACCTCCCTTCAGTCAGTTTGAAACCACTCCCTGTGTCCTGTCCCTCCATGCCTTGTCCAAAGTCTTTCTCCACAGAAAGCTCCTTCAGGTCCTGGAAGGCCACAAGGAGGTCACCTCAAAACTTCTCCAGGCTGAACATTCCCAAATAATTTTTCACACACTGAACCAACTCTTAGCATCACTTCCAGACTTCCATATATCCAAAGCAGAGCCAGCTTTGCCAGAAAGGAAAATTCCAAGCTCACGACCGACCTCAAACAGGAAACTACCATGGAGAAAAATTCCCTGCAATCCAAGGTCTGTTTGGGCTGTTTTGTTGAGGAAAGGAGAGGGAAAGGAGCACCAAAAGGAGATGGAACTACAGGAAAATCAAGAACAATGTTCTCCATTTCTTCTCCCAGATCCAAGGCTGTTCCATCCAGCACAGCCATCCAGCTGCCTTCAATTGGTTAATCCTGCACAAAATCATGGAATGGTTTGGGTTGGAAGGGACCTTAAATCCCATCCCATTCCACCCCTTCCATGGGCAGGGACACCTTCCACTATCCCAGGTTGCTCCAAACCCCATTCAACCTGGCCTTGGGCACTGCCAGGGACGGGACATCCATAACTTTTCCTTGTAACCCCTTCCAAGCACTTTCAGTGCCTTTAAAATGATGATAAAATATGAAAGCCGCAGCCTTAATTCTGTTTTTCACACAGCAAATCAAACGATCAGTTGCCCAAAACCCAAGAGCTTCACAATTTCCAAGGGGCTGGAATTCACACAACAGCTTTTTAAAAATATTTTGTTATTTTCTGGCACACAAAATCCATGTTTTCATCCCCTTTTAATTGCTTATTTCCGCCTCCTAATTTAATTTGCATCACTATCCAAGATTTTGATTTTTCCTTTTTTTTTTTCCCACCGCTCATGTTTTGTGTTCCTGCAGCTCTGGCACCGCCTTTGGCACAGCTTTGGGCTTTGTTTCTTTCTGCTGAGATCTTTGTGGCAGCGATTCCAACAGACCCTCTCCGTGGGACACGTTCCAAAGTCTCATCCAAGTGCTTCCCAGTTTGGGTGGCGGGATGGGGATTAGGGTGGAAGAAGGTGGATGGAATATAGGGGACTTCCCACTTGAGTGTGGGTTAATCCCTTGCTCCACAGAATGGTTGAGGTTGGAGGCACCTCTGGAGATCACCTGGACCAAGGTCTTGCTCCAAGCAGAGCCAGGTTTTGAGTAAAAAGAATTCTTGGAGACGAGAGGCACAGCTGGCACTTTG
>VZSE01001740.1:211001-247734 GCA_013398275.1 Promerops cafer | reverse complement strand
CCGCCGCTGCTGCTCCTGCTCCGACTGTGCCCGGTGTGGGACTGGAGCCCTGCCGGGACTTGCTCCTGTTCCGCCTGCTCATCCGATACGTGCCAGGTGAGACCTGATGCTCTCCTTCCTCTCCCTCTCCCCCACTTTCTCTGTAGTTTGCATTCTCCAATGAAAAAAACCCTCAGGTTAAAAAGCCACTGAAAACTGTTTATTCTGTATTTCCAGAGTACAGGAGATTCACAGTTGCAAAGAGCCACAAGGACCATCAAATCAGATCATGAGTAGTGACTGGTCCAGCTGGGCATTGAAGACAGAATTTTGGCCTTCTCAGCACCCTGCTCCAAGCACCTGAGCCCATCTCAGGGTCATGATGAAGTTCCTGCGTGGGATAGGAATGGCTGCTGCCAGCAAGGGAGCTCCTATACAAATGCAGCTCCTTCTCTTCTGCTACTGCTGCATTACACACCAGCTCCTGCAAGGGCTATAGGGCAGAACTGGCTGACACCGAACATGACAGCACCAAACTCTTCCCATATCTCTGATTTTCCTGCCCCTCCAGGATTAACCCCACAGCTGTAAATCTGCTCATGCAATGTGTCCCTTTGCAGGGAGAAATGAGCAAGGCAAGTCCTGAGGGTTCCCTTGCTCCATGGCCAAAGCTCTTCTGGAGAGTGGCAGGGGGCGTTTCCTGCAGGTGAGCATTGCCAGGCCAAAACGACAGTGGCTGCTGAGGCCAGGGCTGCTTTTCTGGCCCAGAGCTACACAGAGGCCTCAGTGTCTCCCGCTCGCTGCCAGCACTGTTCCTTGGTGTTTCTGTGTCCCAGCTAGCTGGGAGCGCAGGCCAGGAGAAGACCAGACGCTCCTGAAAGGCAAGCACCACCTCTTGTCCTTGGGATCTGCAGGGGAGGAGCTGTGCCTGCAGTGTGCTGCCTGTGGCACGCAGCGTGTCGAATGCACGTCCCGGCGATGGCAGGGGGGCGCCCAGACCGTGCTGGCACGGACACGGCTAAAGGGCTGCCTGTGGCTCCTCGGCCAGGGGCTGCTCTGAACAGGCACCTGGAGATGCTTCAGCCTGGACAGAGACCACCGACAGCCCAGAAGCATCCCAAGGAACAGCTGGCATTACCTGGGAATGGTGGCATGGGCTGTTAGCAGAGGGGCTCAGACAGCAATTCCCGGTTCTGACCTCCCTCCCAGAGCTCCCACACAGCTGCCAGGTATATCCCGGCCACGCTGAATCCCTTCCCTCCCTTCCAGCCTGAGGCCATCATCCATCAGCAGCATTAAAGCCAAGGCAATCTTCCCTCACAGATACTAGATCCCAAGCAATAGCCCTTGGAGATGCCTTGAAATCAGAGGTTCAAGTGGGATGCAGTTTTGCTTGGATGAAGTTTGGAGTTTTTCAGGGAGCCAGCTGGAAGTGCAGAAGTGATGGAAAGCTTTTGCAGGTGGGTTCTACTGGAAGTGTGCCTAAGGCAGGGATGTGCATCCCTTTCCTGAGGGAGAAGAACTTGCAGGGGCTGCCTTGGCACAGGCTGGGAGCATGTCCAGCCACAGCCTTCTCCTGCTTTAAAATATTGATTGGAGCCTGCGCTCAGGGCAGGGTGAAATCAGCTGAATTCCAGGCAATTCCGTCAAGTGCCCCCCAGGGACATCAGTGGGGATGAGGGTTATAAATAGCCAATTGATGGAATATAAACCTGTCCTTGTCCCGATGCTGCTGAGCTTCCTTGGAAGCTCTGCTGGTTCCTGACACAGCTGGTGTTCAAGCGGCAGCTCTGCATGGGAATATCCACGCTNTTCCGTCAAGTGCCCCCCAGGGACATCAGTGGGGATGAGGGTTATAAATAGCCAATTGATGGAATATAAACCTGTCCTTGTCCCGATGCTGCTGAGCTTCCTTGGAAGCTCTGCTGGTTCCTGACACAGCTGGTGTTCAAGCGGCAGCTCTGCATGGGAATATCCACGCTCCATGAGGCACTGTGAGGTTATTGCAGTGGAAATTCAGCAGGGAATCTGGGGCTATGGCTATAATTCATCTAAACTAGCAAAGTTGACAGTGAACCCCAAATCTGGGCACCTCACAGAGAACAACCTTTGTGCTGCCCTGTCAGCTCAAGCCCCTAGGCTGGGAAGTTTTGGGAGCCAACTGTATGGAATTATACAAATCACAGCAACTGGCATCACCCAGAGGGACAATCCAAGTCCCAAACAATTCTTCCACAATCCACTCTGGGGGAAAACACCTTGTACCTGCCAGGAGCTCTGACTGCTTTTCTTACCAGCTCCTGAGCATGAGGGCTTTAAAATCCAAATAAACCCCAAATCCCACACAATAAATAATCCAAATAAAGAAATGCATTGTTGTCATCAAAAGCTCAAAACTCTGTTAAGAATTCTATGACAACAAGGTCAGGAATCTCATTATGCTCAATCATTAATGCTCTTGGTTTCATTTTAATGTATTTTTAATCCCTCATTTGGCAGCTCGTAAAACTTATCCTGGAATTTAGAGCTCAAGGAGGGTTGGCTTTGGATTGACTTTCAATAATACTAATAATAACTATTATTATTATTATTATTATTTCTGCCTTTGAATTTACAGCTGGTCTCTGATGTCATTTCCCCTGCTTGAATTCCTTGCAGCTCCTAGCTGGGAAAATCTGGGATAACTTAGGGGTAACAGAGGTGAGATTTTTTTAGCTGGATTTTTCTAAATTTTCTAATTATTCTGAAATTATTTCAGATTCCTCAGTGAGAAGAACATGAACTCACAGCATAAGGCCTGACAGTCTCCTACAGTGAAAGCTCAGCACACATCCACAAAGGCAAGTCCAGCATCTGAATGAAAAAAAAAAATAAACAGGAGAGAAATGCGATTTATTTTGCTTCAAAGTTATTTCAAGTTCTTAAAGCCCAACCAACATTTGCTCTTGATTTTGGTTGGGTGAATCATGAGTAGTGGGCACAGGCCATGCCATTCATGCAGATGTGACTGATGCTTTCTGGGGGCAGAGCAGCTGATTTCCAAAGTTCACTTCCTGCCCCATGCCTGATCTGCACGGGAGAAAACCTCTTCCATGAATGGATTTTGCTCCATCTAATCCCCTTTGCCCAGGGTGTTCCATGTGGCTATTGCCAGGCTGTGGCAGCACAGGCAGATGCAGCTCTCAGCACTCTCTGCTCCAAAAACAACTCTGGGCTCCTTTGCAAACTGCCTCTGCCGTGAGGTTTTCCCCACGAGAAATCAAAGAAGTGCAAAATCATGGCAGGGTGGAGATTACGTTATCACAAAGGGAAGTAAAGGATAAATATTCCTCTAAGAGCCCCTGGGACCTTCTGGACTGAATTGGGAAGGGGGCGTTCATTCCCTGCAGTGCAAATACACGAGTACCTCCAGCACAAAGCACAGACTGTCTGTGGGGTCTGACAGCACCACTGACAAACCCGCTTGTCCTTCTTCCTTTCAGTGACTTTTGCAGTCAAACTCTGAGGCTGAGCAGCCCAAAAGCTCTGTCTGGCTGCCCAGGAACAAAGGGATTCTCCCAGGGACGAGGCACATTCCCAGCAAACGCTACCCCCAGATAAACACTCATCACTTTCAAACACAGTTCTCACCTCCAGGCTGCTCCCGGGGCTGGCACCACATTCCTGGCAGGGTGGCAAGGGCCACTTTGGAGAGGGCTCTCTCTGTGTCCCGGGCGTTGGGCACTGCAGGGGCCGGGGCGCTCCGCCCGGGCAGCCTGAAACCAGAGCAGATGCCTTGGGGTAGCAACAGGCTGGGGACAACTGGGGACAGGAATGAGCAGAAAGCCATCAGCCTCTGGGGCTGGGACTTCATTTTAATCACACACATCATAGCAAATGTGGGATTTACAGAACTCAGATTCTCTTACCACAAAAGCCAGTTCTGATCTAGTTCTCAGGGTGACCGATACCTCCTCCACAAAAACCACAGGAACTAGAATTCTGTGCTGGTTTTACAAGCTTCATGTCAGCTTTGCAAAAGCACATCCCAGCAGGTCCCTGCTTTCCAGAGCAACAGTCCTTAGTGATCTCCACTTCCCTGGAAACCCTGCTCCAGCCCCAGTCTGTACCAAGGTGAGCACAAGTCTGGAGAGGTCAGAACCCTCACCTGAACTGCTGCACTTGAAGTGAGATCCAGCTACAAATGGAATTCTGGAAACAGCCTCCAAAATGTTCTATAATCATACCTTTAAAATGGCTCCAAAGGGCAACAGCTCCAGTGCCAGATCAGTACCTGCACGAGTCCTTGCGCCAGCCCTGGCTCACTGAAAAACACAATAAATCAACCATCACACAGGCCTTGTTTGCAGAATTTCTGATCCAGATCCTCGCCTTTCCTACCCAGCACTGAGGGAAATCTGACACAATATTAATACGTAACCTTTGCTGAGTGCAGTCATCACCCCAGTCCTCCAGCCTCAACATGATTTTGCAGCGAACAGACCCAAGTTCTGTTCCTTAACCTAAATTTGTCAGCTTTTGTTAGAAAGAGACTGGACAGTAAATCATACAACAGAATTTAAAAACTGCACAAGGATTAACAGGCCCAGACCAAACTAAACCGTTCCCCATCACTGCTCCACCCCAACTGTGGGAGAAATATTGATATAGTTTATAAATACTCCCCTTCCCTGCTACACAGTCCTTCACTGCACATCCCCAGGAAGGATTTACTCGATTTTTTTGTTCCCAACAGCACCTCTCCAGCACAAATCCCACTTCTCACAGACACAAACTAAGCAGACCTAAGGCAAAGGTTCCAGCAGTAGCTGCAATTCTGACCTCCCTTTTCCCTGGATTGCTCATCCAAGCACTCACGGCAATCTCACCTCGGCCCAGAGACTCTCTGTCCTCAGAGGAACACACAGCCTGATGGGACACAGCTCTGGCACCATATTTCCTGTCGTTCCCGCTGACCTGGAAAGCTACAGGTAAATGCAGTCCCTCAGACCTTGCATCCCTGAACACCAGGGGAGCTGGAGTTTTACCCAGATCCCAGTGCCCTGCACGGCTGCCACGAGCACAGGCAGATCGCTCTCCCAGCACCTCATTCTCCTCCCACTGCCCCCAAATCCCCCCAGTGCCACCCTGCATCTGTGCCGGGGCCAGTGCCTGCCCCCAGCCCAGCCAGAGGCTCTCACCCAGCCCTGCACCAGCTGCCAGCCCTGGCAGAGCTGGGAATACACCGAGAGCTTGTCTCCCCGGGCTCCCGAACCCCCAGACCGGTCCTTAGATGGACAAATAACGCCCAGCCTGCCCCTCTGGGCACAGCCAACAGCACACCTCCATCATCCCCAGGGAACCCTGCATTCGCCTCCTCACCTCTGCCCTTTTCCAGCACACACGGCTGGGGCTGGGCTCTCAGGAATGGATTCCCAAGGCAGCTAATCCCAGCAGAGAGGGAAGGAGGGACCCTGCGTCCCTTTGACTTACCCACAGCGCGGGCAGGACCAGGAGCCCTCCAGCGCAGACCCCTGGTGCTGAAGCCTCTTAGCTCTGGCTGCTTAAACACCAAAGCTTTTGGCAAAGATGGGAGGAGTTGAATGATTTTTCCTGTCCTGAAAGAGAGGAGGAAAAGAAAATTAAGTCCACTGCGGAAGTCGAAGGATCCTGGCTTTCACACCTTTGCTCTGATTGCTCACTATGGGGTTTTATCCATGCGAGGTGACACAAATTCAAATATAAAAGTGCCCTTTTCCAGCGTTTTTATTCCTAACTATTTTGGACATTAAAAGGATGTTCATTTTTCTTATTGCATTCTTTGCCTAATTTTAACAGAACCATTTTCATCCCAGACCCCACCTGTCAGTTATTCAGTCCTTTACCACTGGACTTTGCACAAAGGAAGGGACACTCGGGATGCTGCATCACAAGAAATCCGAAAGAGAAACCCCTCCAAAACCCGACAGAGAAAGGTTTCAAGGCACTCTGGAACACAGACAACTGTTCATGCCTTGTCAGACCACAGCCACCTGAGCTGTGCAGGCGAGGCAAAGGATGCCCTTCCTCCTAGGGAACACTGTCTGAGACCACAGATATCCATCCTGGGCAGCACCTGGAAACAACGTGGGAAAGGCAAAATGAAAATGTTTTTTGTCAGAAAATGAGTGTCTGTAATCAGAACTTCTGGACAAGTTTAGTAACATCACTTTCATATCATAAATACGGGCCATGCCCCTCCTTCCAGCCCAGGTGAAAACAGGAAGGAGAACTACAGGAAATGCAGGAAGACAGAGTCCCTTATTTGGATATATTTCCTAAAGACTCTTCTGCATTGTATGCTCTTTGTGTTCTTTAAAAGAATGGATTGCCGCTAAAGAAATCTCAGGCCCATAATTTATCAGCCACAGCCAGGACAAGGTGAGCTACAGCTGGAGAGCCAGGGAGATGCAGGAGCATGGCACACCAAGGATAAGAGCAGGGGAAGCAGGGGAGGTGTGGGGGGAGAGCTGGAGAAGTGAAGGAACAGGCATTCTCTTGTTTAGATTCGTCAGTGCTGGCAACTTGGAAAATGCACGGTGCTGGAAGCATCAAGGACATAATGCCCGTGGTTTGGTTGTTTTCCTTTGCTCCTAAGCTTTGGCCTCAGCCCCTCTCCAGAGGAGCAGAGTATTCCTCCAGGGTAAGGGGGAGTTTGGTCCCACTCCAGGGATGTGTCCAGTAAAGGAGGAGAGTTGTTTAGAGTAACTGACCAGTGTTTTTATTACACACAGAAATCAAACCCAACAAACACTGAAATGGACTATATTGAGCCGCAACACAAAGTGCTCACAGCAGGCAGAGGCAAGAGGTGCACACAGGACCAAGAAGCACCATTTCACCTGTTTTTTCTGCTTACATGTATTTTAATTCTGATTCACTTCACAGCTGCTATTCTGCCAAGGCCATTTCCATTGTCAGAAGCCTGTGGCACGTGTAGCCGAGGCTGGAAATCCTCACTTAGGATTTCCACGTCACACCTGGATTTGCCAGGGAGCACGTGCACACACAGATGCCCATTTCTGTGACATGTCAGTCGGAAATCCTGTAACCCAGCAACTTGCTCCTCACTGCACCACTTAGAAATACATTAAAAAGCCAGAAAAAAACCCCAACCACGCAACCCACAAAAGAGGGAACTCAGTGCAGCACCATCTTAATATTCTGCTCAGCGATGGAGAGAAAGGAGGAAAGCTGTTCTTCCAGTACTCCCAGTTCTGGACCAAGCAGTTTGAAACAGCCAATATTGCCCTCACCTGCAGCCGTGGCAGCTTCCCTCCTTGCTTCAGCCTTGCCCCGACTTCTGAGGGACCAGAGGCACCACACAACCCCAAACTGCCAGCACTCACACGCAGCTACTGGTACGGACATCTTCATGTTCCATCTTTGGCCAAACAAACTCCAGGATGTTTTTGCTTTCCTGACAGACTTAGCAAATTTCATTTACATTTATCAAGGCAACAGACACCCTGTATGGCTCTGGGGTCAGATCCCCTTTGGCACAAAAACCTGAGAGAAGATTGGAGGGAAGAATCCAACAGCAAATTGAAATCCTGGATATGCAACGAAGGCCTGCTTTTGGCAGGTTTATTTTGGATTTCGGGGCACGAGAAAGGCCTTTAGACCATTTGCATCCATGTGAAAACACCACACTGAGGACTTGGTTTTAAAGATGTTGCACTTAATGTTACAGACATAGAATTGCTTTGGGAATTGGCATTTCCTGCACCCACACAAACACATTAAAAGAATTAATGAAGTGCAGTTATTCCAATTCTATTTTGGTAGTGTCATTTGATATACCAAAATCCACAGCAATACTCAAAAAAATGAAAAGCAACATTCCTCCCCCTCACTTTCAATTTTCCAGTTTAGGGGTCCTCTTAAGAACAGGTTAAAGAAAAGAAGAAAAGCCCAAGACCTACTATCACCTGGTGTACCAACCACCTGTTTTCCATAGATTTTCATTACACCTGATGGCTTTACTAAGAAAATTAATTTGTATGTGTAAAACCCATCCAGTAGGCAGGTGTTTCTGAGGCCACACCTCGCAGGTAAAGGATCAGAGGAGGAGTGGCACAGAGGGATCCAAAAATGCCCAAGAGAGGTTCAGGTTGACTGTATTTGGGCAGGATTATTTGAAACCAAACCGCTCTGCAGCTGCCCCAAGCCTGGAGTTTGCAGAAACAAAATGAGCTCCCCCTCCTGCTTCATTTTCTGCCCTCTCTGATCAAGGGAGAATCACATCATGCGAATGATAATAGAGAGGATGGTAAGACCTGTCCAGTGCCCCCGGGACGGCTGGCACCAGGGTTCAGTCCCTCCTCTGGCTGATGGAACTTACACCCACGTGTTCTGGGATTTAAGAAGCAAAGCCCAGCTTTGCCACTTGCTGTTCCACTCCCTCTCACATTTGCACAGCGGGAATATTGCTGGGTTCTGTTTTACAGCCCAAAGCAGCAGCCCTGGGGGTGCTGCTGGAACCCAGAACACTCTCCCCTTCTCAGACACCAACCTGACCAGTCAGCCCCACACTCCTCCAAGGTCAGAAAAACCACAATCCACTAAAGAATGGGTATTTTATACCAATCAGGACCCGTTTCAGAGGTCAAATATCCCACCTTGCATTCCCGAGCATTCCCAAGGCTTTTGGACGCGAAAGTAACACTTGGCATGTAAAGGACCATTTACATTGTAACAATATCCTCCATAAAACTTCCCACATAAAAGCCCAGGCATTTGCAACACCCTTGGTAACACATTCCACATAAAGCACCAGGTCCCTTGTTACAAGAGCCACAGCAGAACCTCCGGCATAAAGGGCCATTTACCTTGTAACAACATCCTCAGTAAAACTTCCCACATAAAGGACCAGGTCCCGTGTAACGACAACCTCAGAGCAACAGAACGCTTTCCCTTCTCGTATACCACCACCCTTTTCCCACCCCCGTGATCCCCAGCCGGTACCCAGCGATTCCAGGAGCCTGAAGTTTAATGAGAGAGCGCTCAGCCTACCGGAGCCGATTCGTACGTTCCCCGCTGTGCTCTCACAAACCCTCAAAGCACCCCTGGAGCCTGAGCCCTGCTGCAGACCTGCAGTGTGAGAGCAGGCAGCGTTTGGCAGCTGGGTGCTGTGCCAGGGAGGGCCATTAGCGCGGGCAGAGGCACCACCGCGGCCTGCAGGCTTTGTCCCCCGGGCCCTGAGAGGCCGGCTCGGAGCCCGCGGGCCGTGGGAGCTCGGCCGCCCCGTCGCGTTCCGGCCGGCAGCCGCGCCCCGCAAACCCCGCCCGCCCCGCGCGGCGCCCTCTGGCGGACACGGAGCGGCGGTGCGGGCGCAGCGCCCTCGGCTGGGCAGAGGCGGAACTGCAGCCCCGGTGCTGCCCCTGTCCTGGGGCCCCGCCCGAAAGCCCCGAGGTGTCACCTTTTCCTGCGACATTCCAGCCCAGCTTTCCTCTAAGATTCAAGCGTAAGCACAGTTTTTATCTGCAACTTACGGAATCAATGCCCGCAGCAGCCTCGGGAAGGAAAGCACGAGATTTGGTGGAACCAAGGAACGGAGTAGCTGTCCTGTCCCAGCTCTCAACCGTAAGATCACTTCAGTTCAACCTCACAAGAATCCCCTGGCAACACTTACTATGAACTCCAAAGCCCAGTGCATCATTTGTGTGCTATCTCAGGAAGTTCAGTTGGTCTTTGTGGGACAAAAGCTGTGTTGGGCCCAATAACTGACTCTAATTCCTGTTACCTGAACTATCCAGCTGTAGGATCAATGTTCAAAATAAACATTGGATCCTTAAGGGCAGAGTTTGTAACCCTCTGTAAAACCCAAGAGGAGAATAAGGCTCAAATGCAGCTCCTGATGCCTCCAGCACCTGCTGCTGGAAATACTGGCAGGGCTTGGTACAGATGGGATTGAACCTTTACACAGCTCTGTCCCGTGGGACCGAGGGTGGCAAACCAGAGAGATTGATGGAAATAAAACAAATGCCTGATGGAAATGGACACTGATGAGACTGAAAGCCCTACCCCAGAACTGTTCCCTGCCCAGCACAGGAGCTGTAACTGTTGTTGCAGGGCACAACGTCTGAAGGAACACTGCAGCCGTGACATTAAAGCCAGCAACAGCAACTACTAAGTAGAAATAGACCCTCACCTGGTCCAACGACTGCATCTCTGTGGCTCATCCTCATGGGGTGGCCCTGCTCCAAGGAGGAATCTCCACACAGCCTCCGAGACCTGGGGCAAGACGCTGCCCTATCAGCGGAAGACAAAGGGTAAATGAAGCTTTTTGGACATATTCTGTCCTCAGAGCGGTTTGACAAAACATCCATCAATGTGGATCTTTAAGACAGCTTGTACCTATGCTTGCAATAGACTTTCCTATGTTATTTCCTCAAAGTCTCTGTTTTCACACAGAGACTTTGATATTTAAAGTGTTTAAACAGGATTTGACATGAGCCCTGCACCCTGCCACGCTCCAAGCCCTAGGGAAGAGCTGGATACCCCCACACTCATCCGAGCCGAGGCAGCTCTCGCTGCTGCAGACAAACATTTGCAAACCACCCCTGCCTCGGGGGTGTCCAGCCCCGGGAGAACGCCCTTCCCACCACCCTCTCGGGTTTCCCTACCTGCCGCTCGCTGTGCTTCCGGCTTGGGAAGGTTTGTCCCGGGCCCATTCCAGCGGCACAAAGGGCTTTTCCAGCCTCGGGCATTCCACGGGACCCTCAGGGATTGACCCAGCTGCGCACACAGGTCCGGGAAGCTCTCACAGATTATCCTGCCATGAGCCAGAGCACTCCAGGGCATCCTTGAAACAGTGCAGAGAGCAGGAAAAAGACACAGCTATGCCACTGATCCTGCTCCGTGCTTTCCCAGAGCGGCATGAACACCATTTCCTCCTGCACCTGGGAGCTCCAAGGGAAATCACCATTAAGGTGGCACTGAAGCTGCCACTTTTCTGACACTCCTGCCCTAGAACCACGGCCCAGCAGGGTTCTGTGGGAGCGGGAGTTATTTGTGCAGTTCAGAAGCTGCACATCCCTAAAGCATTCCTTTAGGAACATGAAGCTTCCCATGTGCGTTTTGTAGTCCAATTTGTAATTTAAGCATATTTCAAGAAAGTTTAAATCGGAATGAGGTGACTTGGTGCCAGCACAGCATTAGATACGGGACATCAGGAGACTCACGAGACAGCATTCACTGCAGACTCTCTGGTCTCAGCACTCCAGCTGCAATATTCTCATTTCTCATGGACTCTCAGTTCTGCTTCCAGGACTCCCATCAGGAAACTGAGGGCCGTTTCCAGATGCAAATCCCCAAGGTATCATTGGTCCCAATCACTGCTCCTCTCCACAACCCCCAGCTCCATCCTTTACCCCTTTTATAGCCACGGCCCCACCCAGGACACAAAACGAGGCTCTCAGGTGCCTCCTGAGACTCAAATTATTCCAGGTGGTTCAGGAAATAAGTAAAAATAAGCTCGTCCCTTTTGGGGGAACGAATTGTCTTTTCCCCATTCTCCCTTCTGTCCCCTGTTCTTGTTTCCTAAGGCAAAACACACAGATTAGGTGTGGTCAGGAGGAAAATGTCAAGTCCAAAATGAAAAAAAGCGTGTTTTTCCATCGGTTCCCATCAGGACTATTCAGTTTTTCCCACTGACCCTCGGCCGTAGCCACAGGCGCAGCCTCTCTCTACGACCCATGGGGGTGGGCACAGGGACACCCGTCCCGCTGCTGCCCGGAAAACGGAGCTCAGCTCATCCCATAAAACGTCGTCCTCGCAGCTGGGAACGCGGCACGAGCTTTAGTTCATGAAACGTAACCCCAGAGAGCCTCAAATCCCGGGACAAACTCGCCCCACGCAGCAGTTGGGTCCCATGTACCAGTGCTAAAAGGACACACGTCCCCCCGCGGATCCCACCCGACCCAGGTCCCCCTGCGCAGCTCTCTCTCCCCTCCGGCCACTCACCCGCCGGCACCATTCGCTCGCTCCCGGCGTCGCTGCCCGGGCCGAGGGGATTTTCCCGGTGCCTGGCTCAGGACAGCTCGTTCCTGGCGCAGCTGCCGCTGGCACGGCAGGAACAGGGCGGCCGAAGGAGAGCGACTCCCGCGTTATGCGCTGCAGAGCGCGCTCCGGCGGACACGGGGGTGGGCAGGGGCGGAACCGCAGCCCCCGGTGCCGCACCTGTCCTGGGGCCCCGCCCCTGCGGGTACCGCCGGCGACTCCCGCGGTGCCACCTTTTCCTGTGGCAGCAGCTGTCCTTGCTCGTTCCTCCCTGTTTCCAGGGAGTTAAAACCGCCTTGGGAATTTGCTTCTGTTAACAGTAATCAATTTTCTGATGGGAGTCCTTGAAATAGAACTGAGTGTCTGTAACAAATGAGGGTGCTACAGACTGAGTGATAGCAGAGGAAATCTTCTTTCTGCCAGTTACCCATGGGAAAAAAGCAATTCACAGCCGTCTTATGCTTGAAAAACAGTGAAAGGGAATTCTGTGTCCTCTCTTGCTTAGGATGTACATTTTCACTGTCCTAAAAAGGGACCATTTGAGGCTTTACAGCGATCGGCACGGGTCAAGGATCTGCTGCTTTGGCAAGGCAAGAGGTGGAGCTGCTGCTTTTGATTGGGAGAGACCTGAATAATTAGAGATCAATGGGAAGTTGTTCAGCGCACCAAAAGTGATAGAGAATGTCAGCCTGACTGGTGTCACATGTAGAGCTGGGACGATGACCCTGAACACCCCAAAAAGGAAAAGAAACCCTGAGCCACGCTGTGATCAGACCCCATAGGGGCGGTTTATTTGAAGCGCCAGTGAAGAATAACAGGAATTCCCTGGCCCTCAGCTTGGTCCCACCTGCCCACACCACTGCCCTTGGGAAGAGCTGTTCTTCCCAGCTGGAAAGCCAACAAACATTTTTTCCTTCATCCCTTAAAACTCTTCTCTGAAAACCTCCGTTCTCCCACGTTTCTCCTCAAACAGCATCCTTTCTCCTTCCCTCTCTCTGATCCCTCCCCGAGCGTGTGGCTTCGCTGCCCCCCGGCGCTTCGGCAATTAATATAATTGATGCTGAGCCTCGCTGGGCCGGCGAGAGGTGCCGAGGGGCTCAGGCCAGGGCTGGCCGTGCCAGCACCATGGCGCGCTGCAGCTGCTCGTATGACACAAACATCACCACGTTCCAGGAGCCCAGCCGCAGGAAGGACGGGACGAAGCTGTGCCGGCAAAAGCAATGCTGAAGAGGACATGCCAGGGACATCCCCATCCCCAAAGTCCTGCACGTGGGTTGGGATATTTGGGGTTCTGCGCCGCGGGTCCCTGCGGTCATCGCAGCCAGTTTGCAGGTGCTTAACTCACCCCTTGTAGAGGCCGGCGGGGCCATCCTGCATGAGCAGGGCCAGGAGGCAGCTCAGGGCGTTGCGGTACTGCCCGGGGCTGGCGTTCATGTACCGCGTCTTCACCACGTCCACCGGTGATGCCACCACTGTGGCACAGAACCCGGCGCCAAAGGCGGCCACGAAGTGGCACGGGACATTGTCTAAAGGTGGGGAAGAGCTGGGGGTTGGATGTTGCAGGGACAGGGATGGCACCGGGCCATGTCCCCCTGCGCCGTCCTCACCTGCCATGAGCTGTGCCCGGAGCAGCGCGTCCTTGAGGAGGTCGTAGGTGACGAGCTCCCCGCAGTTGATGATGGCATTGCGGGCGATGTTGGGCAGCGTCCCTGCGCAGGAGGGTGGTGGCATTGGGAATGCTGTTCACAGTCCCTCCTGGAGCATCCTGGGCAGGTGCCCCAGCCCCGCTGTCCCCGTCCTTCTTCCCTTCCTCATCGCCATTTCCGTTTCTATTCCCACCCCATCCCTTTCCCACGCCCACCTCTGCCCACTCCTACCTCTCCAGAGCCCGCGGATCCCCTCCTCCCTGGCGATGGTGCGATAGGCATCCACAGTGCTGCTGTACCGGCGGGCACTGTCTGACAGGGCCCCACTGGCCTGGAACCGGACCTTGACCACGTCGGTGGGCTGGGCACAGGCCACGGCCACAGCTCCCGTGGTGCAGCCAGCCAGGAGTCGCGTGGCCATGCCTGTGTCTGGAGAGGGCAGGTATTGGGACTCCTGGCCCTGCAGGGACCACTGGCCCTGCGGGGCCCCCCAGCTCTGCAGGGACCCCAGGGCGAGTGGCCTGTGGTGCTTCACAGAGGGTCATCTCAGGGGGTTGTGCCCCCCAGGGTGAGTTTCTCTCTGGGAGAGGGCTGTGCATCAGGAAGGGGGTGCGCAGGGAAGTCTGGCCTGCCTGGACACTCACTCTCAGCACCCTTGGGGGTGTAGAGCTGCTTCACAGAGTCGTACAGCCCGATGCGGATGGAGGCGAAGCTCATCTGGCGCTGCAGCCCCGCTGCCAGCCCGCTGTAGAGGCTGCGGGCTCCCTCTGTCCTCACCATGGTGCTCAGCGTCCCAAAAACACCCTGGTACTTCACAGAGCTGATGGTCCGGGGGATCCTCACCTCACCCTGGATCTGTGGGGTGCCAGCTGTATCACCCCACCTTCTGTTCCTCCCCAAGTGTCACCAGCTCTGTGGTAGAGGTGGCGTGGAGGGTCCCACGTCACATCACCAGGTGCTCCCTTTGCCCACGGGGTTTTGGGGATCGTACCTGCAGCCGTACTTTGGCGGTGTCCAGTGGGAAGGTGCACAGGTCAGCGATGCAGCCGGCCATCCCCGCGCTGATGAACTTCATGGTGGCCGTCGGGGGCACCTCGGGGGGCTTCAGACCCACCATGGTGGCAGAGGGGCTGGAAGGAGAGGAGGGGTTTGTGGGGGAGCCAGCAGGGTACATCAGGACAGGGCTTCACATGGGTGTCCCATTCGGCGACGGAGGTGATGATGTGCCGTGGTGGCTCTTGGTGGCTTTGGTCAATCCCAAAAACCGTATCCTGCCCTGCCTCCTCCCTTCTGTCCCAGGGAAACTGAGGCACAGGGCTTGCTCAGCATGGGATCACCAATGCCCACCCTTCCCTATCCCACCTCAGCCATAACAGGGGTTGCTGGGTGAGATCATCTCCCCCAGAGTGGCCTGCCGGGAGCCATGTCCCTCCGTGGCCTCACCGTAGGGACCTCGGCACAGTGTTCCAGCTGCTGCCTTGCACAGGCAGTGCCCTGAGAGCGTCTCCCTGGCCCCACCCTTATATAGCACCCAGGAGGACATTCCAGCAGCCACGGATCGGGTGACAGGAAAACAGTGTTCCCCCGGTGGCATTTCAGTTGATGGGACTGGGTCACCTGGCAGCCCTGTGAGGTGGCTGTTTCAGCCCTCTGCCCTGCTCCCGAGGCTCAGGCATGGGGAGGGGGGGTCCTGCCCAGACCCTCGGCATTGGACTGGGAAGGAATGTCGGTTTTTACCCTAAAACCACGCTGGGAAGGACGAGATGCAGCAAACCCTCGCCCCAAAGCTTTACAAGCAAATGGTTTGGAGGCAGTGCAGCACCGAGCTCTTTGTGCAGGACAGGTTGGATCCCTTTGCCCGACACAGACCATGCGCCACAGTCGATCCCAGACAGCTGCTGAGCTCCCAGCAGGATTGCCTCTGCATGGTGGAACGTGTTCCCCAAGGCCACGTGGAGCTGGGGCCGGGTGAGCACCTTGCAGCAAAATCCACCATCAAACCCGTGACACCCTTCAGAGTGCGGCCGGGCACTGGGTCTGAGGCTGCCAGGAGGGACTGGCCTCAGGACAAGAGCCTGGAAGGCAAGGTGGAGTGAAGAAAGGCCCCTTTTCCTCAATTTTTAAAAAACTCTGTATGTTTAATCCTTGGTGCTCGTTAGCCTCACACACAGAAAGGTCCCTCAGGATGTGCTGCAGGCCTCCACACTCGTGCCTGAGCTCACCTTGCACAAGAAGGACTTTGAGTGGTCCTGAAACCCTGAGGCCACCTTTGCTCCATCCCTCAGGCTCCAGACAAAAGCTGCCTGGCACCAACACCCCTCTCCAGCTGGCTCCTGCCTTGTTTTCCTGCCCGGCTCCCCTGGTGACCTAAACCTGAAAGGAAGACGCTGTTTACCTCATGCCCAAGCTATAGCTCAGGGGTCAGTGCTGTGCCCTCCTCTGTGACAGTGATCCCAGCCCAGCTGGCATCCTGCCTGAGTTTTTTTGGGGATGCCACCAGGAGAAAGAAGCCTGCACGTCACTCCTAGCCTTCCAGGGGACACTGGGTGCCTTTACCTCCCATCCCGACCCAGCAAGGGCAGGGAAAGGGGCCACAGTCACAGGGCAAGTTGTGCCAGCAGTGACTGACGCATTCAGGGTGTCCCCTGGGAAAAACAACACTGCAGAAGTGGGAGAAAAAAGGGATGCTGATCCTTTGGCTGCTTAAATCCTGAATTCCACGCATGGTTTGAAAAGCAGCTCAGATTGGAAGCGATTCAGCCGACACGGGGCTGTGCTGCACGGTGATACTCAATTCCGTGGCAAAGCCGTGATCTTTCCATGTGCTCCTGGCCACCACAGCTTCCAGCAGCACTTCTCTGACTTGGAAGCTTATGCGGGAGAGACTTCTGTCTACTGGTGAGGAAAGGTTCCTGTCCTGGCATAGGGACACTCTGCACGGGCTGACAAGAAACCAGGGGAGTTTTATTGAAACAAACACTGGAGAGAGCAGTACAAAAATAACTGAGCTCTGTTGGCATCAAAGTCTGTTCTCTGAAGGGTGTACAAAAATAATTTAAGTATAAATATAAAAGTGTCATCTTTCTCACCGTCTTTTGTACACCCACCAGATTTTACGGTGCCCTTGGTCTATGTACACACAAGCACTTTGGGCACCTGTGGAAACAGAGAATTGTGTTGCCCACCAACTATTTTTCAAAGGGCCATTTCACAGGAATAAATCCTAAAAGTGGACTACTTGGAGAGCAGGTAATAGGTCATGGGTTACCCACATGGGTGCGTCTCACTGGGGAGCTGTCCCTACAAGATGCAGCTCCCTGTGGGTGGCCACAGGCTTTAAGCCCTTCTAAACGGGGGACTTCAATAAACTAGCCAATTAGGCAAACTAAAAACAGAGCCTGAAAGCTGTGGCTTCCACCTCCCCTTTTTTGGAGGGCTCAGCCTTTGCCAATGCATCCGGCCGTGGCTTAGGAAGCTCTGCTGTGGACGGTCTCTGGCCAACACTATTCCTTCTTGGAGAGCTGAGCAGAGAAGATCCTGGCGATTCTTTTGGCTTCCTCTTCCGAGAGCTCGGGGCTGGGCCTGGGACGATTTGCTCTTCGGTAGGGGATTCCTCCGGCCACTGCTCCACTCCTGCTCTGGGGAGAGAAGGGACCAGGTGTGAGAGCTCTGCCCTGCGCTTGGTCTCAAGTCGTGGCAAACCACAGGGCTGTGCAGAGGGTGACAAGTGGGATACACAGAAAAAAACACCCCAATGAGAAAGAGAACGATCTGAACCCTGGAAAGTGGCTCTGGTGTGTGACCTCTGAACTTGTGAGTGCCCACCCTCAGCTAAAGTCTCCCTGTATGAAGACAAAGGCATGATAGTGGTGTAGTCACTGGGACCTGACTGCATTTTGGCTTTCAATTATTATTTCACTTTATAATTTGCAGAACCCTGATGACCAAATCTCACAGGGGAGAGGCAATGCTCTGTCACAACGAATCTTAAGCCTGCTGACATGACAAGGCAGGGAATGGGTTTAAACTAAAAGAGGAGGGATTTAGTTTAGATATTGGGAAGCAATTCTTCCCTATGAGGGTGCTGAGGCCCTGGCACAGGTTGCCCAGAGAAGCTGTGGCTGTCCCTGGATCCCTGAAAGTGCCCAAGGCCAGATTGGATGGGGCTTGGAGCAATCTGGGCTACTGGAAGCCATGGCAGGGAGTGGGGCTGGATAAGCTTTAAGGTCCCTCCCAGCCTGAACCATCACTCTGAGTCCATGATAAATGGGACGGGCCAGGTTCAGCTGCCTGCAGGGACCCCAGAGCAGCAGCCCATGAGAGGAAAAGCTCTGGTTTAAACAGCGTCATCTCCTCCGTGCTTTGCCAGCAGCCTCCCAGCAGCCTGGCTTTGTCCCTGATGTTCCAGCAGCACTAGAAGATGAGTGATTTCAGCAAACAAAGAAACACATTTCTTCCCAACTAGTTTAGAGCTGGGCTGTGCCTGTGAAAAGCCATCCTGCTCCGGGAGCCTTTAAGGGAGGAAGCTGTGGGGCCAGGAAAGTCTTTTGGAAAACTGATCCACCCATCTGGCCTTTCACCTACATCACTGGGCTGCCTCTCTGAGCCTTGGGAAAGGTCTCCTGAGGTGCCCAGCTCCCTCCCAAGAGAAACAGCACCAGGACCCTGTTTCAGTGCACTTTGATATACACCGTTTAGAGAGGGAAATGGCTTTTTTAGGAGTAAGTGAGTCCTTGTATTTGGTAACCTGTGCATTACAGGCTCAGGTGACAGCCTGCAGGTAAAATACTTTAAAACACTTCCCGTTTTTATTGCACTGAAATAACAAACATGGATAATTAGGAGAATCTTTGCTTTGCTCTTCTTTCTTCTTAACAATTCTCCAGGATGAATTTCCTAAATGAAAACGTTTGAGAGAGCCAAGACAGATTAAATGCAGACCTGGCCCCAGTAGAAGCTGAAAAACCAGCAGAGAGAGCTGCTCGCTGGGCAAAGCACCTCCCTCGGACAGGGCTGTCCAGAGACCAGGACAGGAGCTCGTTCTTCCCATGCTGTTTTCTGCCCAGCTGTCCAAGGAACAGCCAAAGGGTCAGGAGTGGCTGGAGAGGGGCAGGGACCAGGCTCTGTGCTGATCCCTGAGCTCTGCACAGCATCTGAAAGCATCTCTCTAGGCAATTCTCCCACTCTGCCAACTAACTCTATTTCAAAGGTGCACAAAACTGCATTTCCTGCCTCCCACAGCTCCCCTTTCCCATGTGCCATGTGTCCTGCACAGCCAGGGATGGAGAGCCAGCACCTCCCATTTTCAACGCAAGGAACAGAATCCCAGAATGGTCTGGGTGGGAAAGGACCTTAAAGCTCATCCAGTGCCACCCCCTGCCATGGGCAGGGATGCCTTCCACTGTCCCAGGTTGCTCCAATCCACAATGTCCAACCTGGCCCTGGGCACTTCCAGGGATGATGGGGAAGCCACAGCTGCTCTGGGCAAGCGGTGCCAGGGCCTCACCGCCCTCACAGTCAGTAATTCCTTCCTAGCATCTAATACCCCTAAAATGCCCTGTACTCCAAAGCCACAACACAAGAGCAGGTGTCTGATGCTATTTGATGTCACCGAGGCAAAGGAGAGCAGTCTGCTCCCAAGGTCAAGAAGCCAGGTGTGCTTGGAAAACACACCACTGGCATGCTGTTTCAGAGATGAGCAGCTAAAATACATCTCCTCCCGTTTTCCTACCATTGCGCAATGTGCAAGATGAAGTGGTGCTGTGTGTATCTATCCTAACGACCTTCCTAAAAATGAACTCCCAGCAGTGGGAAAGGTTTGACACCAGTTCTTGCTGCCATTTTACGTGTACAGGTGTGACTCAAAACGAGTGAGGTTTAAAAGCACCATTAACGCTCCAAGCTCAGACAGATGACCAGAACCATAGAATGATGGAATTACTGAGGTTGGAAAAGACACGTAAGATCACGGAGCTGTTCCCTCAGCACTGCCAAGGCCACCATTATCCCATGCCCCCAAGTGCGACATCCACACAGCTTTAAATCCCTCCAGGGATGGGGACTCACCACTGCCCTGGGCAGCTGTGCTGGTGCTGGACAACCTTTTGGGGGAAGAAATTTTCCCTAATATCCAACCTGACCCTCCTCTGGCACAGCTTGAGGCTGTTCCCTCTCCTGTCCCTGTTCCCTGGGAGCAGAGCCTGACCCCCCCGGCTGTCCCCTCCTGTCAGGGAGTTGTGCAGAGCCACAAGGTCCCCCCAAGCCTCCTTTTCTCCAGGCTGAGCCCCTGTCTCAGCTCCCTCAGCTGCTCCTGGTTCTCCAGACCCTTCCCATCTCCCTTGCTCTTTTTTGGACACCAAATCTTCCTTTGATCCGTCTCAAAGGCAGTTTCTGACTGCCAGTTTTATCCTCCTGCATAGTTTCCAGAGCACACATCTGAAATGTCGTGTTTACACCATTCCTCACCCCAGGATCAGGCTCAGGTCAGTGCCCATCCCAGGTTTCTCCCTCTCTGTCTCTCAGGCTCCAAGTGTCTGGTGCTCAGCCAGGAAGCGCACATGTTCCATGGGGAAGATGCAAGAGGAAAGGGGACTCGTGCACGGAGGATCACGCTTCCCTCTTCTTTTTATAGGAATGCCAGTGACACTGAAACCAGCCGAGGATTACTCAGTGCCTGCGTGCCAGGGGCTGGCCTAAAGCAGATTCATGAGCATGTTATAGGTCATGGTGGGGGGCATGGCCTCTTCCAAGGTCAAAGGAGGAGGCAGAGAATGTCTCAGCAGTGTGGCTCAGCAGGTTTGCCAGCAGTTTTTTGTTTGTGCACAGGAATGGTGGGCAAACAGACCTGTGCTAACAGGCTACAACCTACCCCGGCAGTGGCCTTGCACCTGCTCCTGCTTTCCAGGCACGAAAGCGGGGAGATCCAGTAGATCAAGAGGAAACAACACAAACAAGAAAGGATCTTTGGGCGGTTGCTGCCATTGGCATTTTTGGAACACATAATGCCTGTTATTGTGAATCTGCCCACGGCTGTGTTATTTCTAATTCACACTGAGGGTAAGTCTATGTATACACAAATACGAATTATTCTGAGTAAAACTGGTTTCCATGTAAGTTTCTTATCCTTTTGGAATATTCCTAGAGGTGAGGGGGAAAAAAATATCATGGTATTTGGAGAGGGACTTTAGGCAAGGGCCTGGAGTGCCAGAACAAGGGGGAATGGCTTCCCACTACCAGAGGGCAGGGTTAGATGGGATATTGGGAAGCAATTCTTCCCTCTGAGGGTGGAGAGGCCCTGGCACAGGGTGCCCAGAGCAGCTGTGGCTGCCCCTGGATCCCTGGAAGTGTCCAAGGCCAGGCTATACAGGGCTTGGAGCAGCCTGTGATGGTGGAAGGTGTCCCTGACCATGGCAGGGGGTGAAACAAGAGGATCTTTGAGCTTCTTTACCACCCAAACCATTCTGACATTCTGTCATTTTATGGAAAAGTTTAATAACGCTCTGATTTTCAAACGTATCCTCTAGCCCCCACTCAGAGTGGAAGACAAGAGCTGGGAAGGACCTCAAGAATGGGAAGCGTTAGTTTGATGTAATGGAGAGAAGAAGTAAAAAACAAAGAGGTTTTGTGAAGCTCTGCAAAACTCCGATCCCTGGAAGGTGGTCACAGCATCCACGCTGAGCCTGACCTACTGCAGCACCTCCTTAGGGCCCTGTGTTCTCACAGCAGGAGCTGAGACAACATTTTTGTCTCAAATGCTGCCAGCTCCTTTGCTGTGACTGCCCAGCTCCACACCTCACCACTGCTTTGTCATTCCAGGAAGGAGGACGGGGAAAGCAGGGAGTCAGACAAGCCAGGGAGAGGTGGCAGGAGCACTAAGAAGGCCAGGAGAGACATCTGCCAGCTGCCAAGTGAGAGAGGGCTCTGGTGATGTCCAGAGGACAGCTCGGATTTCAGCCTTGCTGTCACGCTTGGCGTTCGCTGACCTGTGCAGAACCAAACCAAGTCCAGATTTAGAAGGTGATGTTCCAGAGGCCAATTAAAACAAAAACTATGATGAAGCATTTTTTCTGAACTCTATATATTGGTAGCAGTGAAAAACTGGTTCTTCACAGGGAGAATCTGATGCACAAGGCACAACTCAGTTCTGTCTCAGCACATCCTACAAGCGCTGCAGCAAAGGATCAGTGCCAGCTAACCCTCAAATTAAATGCTTTAACATCAAAATATCCAAATAGTGCCTTGCCAACATTTTACCTAATCAGTAATAATTTGCAGGGCTGTTCCAGCCAGTCAGCTCAGAGCTGCAGAGAGGGGACTCAAGTAAAGCTGGTATTAGTGTTAAACCGCAGGTTTCCATGACTTCAGAGCTATTAGTGCCTGTCTGAGTCTGTTTTGATTCATCAGGCAAGATGTTCCCAGTGACATAAATGTTCCTTAAAGTGTTTGTTTCGTAGGTCATATGGAGAGGAACAAAGGCATCACCTTATCTGGGAGTGGTAAACAAACAGCCCAGCTGCTGCACATGCAGATCCACACAAACATCCACAGCAGAGCTGGGGCTGGAAAAGGGTCATGCAATTCCAGAATGGTTTAGGTGGGAAGGGACCTTAAAGCTTATCTCATTTCAACCCCTGCCACGGGCAGGGACACCTTCCACTGTCCCAGGCTGCTCCAAGCCCCATCCAACTTGGCCTGGGACATTTCCAGGGATGGAGCAGCCGCAGCTTCTCTGGGCAACCTGTGCCAGGGCCGACCCACCCTCAGAGGGAAAAATTTCTTCCCAGTGTCCAATCCAAGTCTCCCCTCTTTTAGTTTAAAACTGTTTCCCCTAATCCCATCACTATATGCCTGTGTAAAAAGTCACTCTCTCTCTTTTTTAGTCACTCTCTCTCTTCATGTACTGAAAATAAGATAAATATGTAGACGTTGAAACAACCGAGCCACAAACCTCTTGCAGTAAATAAATCCTTATGAACATAAAAAAAAGCAAACCCTCAGCAATCCACAGCTTTGGTGCAGGAGGAACAATCACCTAAGTTATTCTACTACTCCCTGGGTCACAGAACCATTACAAGATACCTCTCCAGGAACCCTCTCCTGCTGCAAAACTCCCTCATTTCATCCTCATCTAAGAGAGAAACTGAAGCCATAATTACAAGTTAGAACTCCTCAGAATTAGGCAGGTCACCTCACAGTAAAGCACAAAGAGGTGTGGAGTGAGAACCTGCCTTCCACTGACCCTGATGGAGCAGCATTTCCTGAGCAAACTGGTTGATACAGGATCACAGACAACACAGCCACAGATGCTAAAAACCATCCTCACGGAGACAAGAGGTATAAGGAAGATTCCCCCTGACAAGATTTGGAAGCCATCACATCTAAGTTGAGTGCTGGCAGGCAAAGGAAGGGAGAAGTTTTGTTCCTGCTTTAAGGAATGGACTAAGTTGGACAATAAAGGAAAGAACATCCCACACTTACTTTTGGAGATGTGGAAGGATGAGAAGAAGTGCTGAGCAGTCTCATGGAGGCTTCCATCTCCTGGGGTGGAAGGAAGAAGCTGGGAACAACAACAGGATCAGATCTGAGCAGAATTGTTTAGGAACAAGCTTTGAGTGTAAGCAGTTGCACAGAAGTCCAGATGTGGTAAAAGGCTCAGCTGTTAACAGGTCCCAAATAGTAAATATCATTTGTTTTAATCAATATTCCATTGTTCTGAACATTTGGTTCTCTCACCAGGGCTCACAGAGCATGGGACACTGACTTGCTTTAGAATGATACCTCACAAATTTGTAGAGGGCTTCACCCTGTAAAAATCCCAACACTTAATCCAAGATTTGTAATTTGTGCAAGAAACATTAGGAAGTATTTTAAAAGCAAAAGAAAGCATGTTTCTTTTAATACAGGAGAAACACAAGAGCTCTAACATATGGGGAAAAATAATAGAGAGAGAAAATTCAAGAAGACATGTCAGAACTACCCAAAATGAAGTGATTCTCACAAACCACAACATTTCTTGGCTACAAGTATCAAGAAAGTCATCACTACAGTGTGTGAAACAGTGTAGTGGGGTCCTCCAACACCTTCCCAGATCACCAGTTCTGGACTCATTTCCCAGGGAAGAGCTTCACATAGCAAATTGCTCTGTCCTGAGGCCGGGGAGATTCTAACTAAGCAGAAGAGTCATCCAATGCAGGAGTGTTTTAGAAGAGAGTAAAGGATACAAAGTGATTTTTGGTTTGATGGGGCTTTCTGAGCCTTCCACTGGGTCTTCACTGCTGTCATCAGGGAAGCTCTCACTATTTCGTTCCGAGCCAGCCTGGGCTGATACACTCCGAACACAGTTCTCATCAGAACCACTTCCTTCCTTGCCTTGATGATCTCCATTTACAACCTCAGCATTTTCCTCCTCCTCTCTCTCAGTGGTTTTTCCACTGGTCAAACCCATGTCTCCTGGGAATGGCTGCAGTTCCTTGGAGCCTGCACGGAACTCTACACTTTCCTTTATGGGTTCAGTGTTCAGTGCTCTGTTCCAGAGGCTCTGCTCAGCTGGCAGAAGTGGCTCCTTCTCCGCTGTTCCTGTGCTGCTGTTGAAGGTCTGGAAGTCTCCTGCTGCTCCCCAGGGAGTGTTCCCACCTGCATGGGGGCTCATGGGTGGGCTCAGGGCGCTGAGCACGCTCTGGCTGTCCCCTTGCAGGATGCTGGACAAGGTGCTGCTGTTCCCTCTTTGGAAACAACCTACATCTATGGAGTGCTGATCTTCAGGCCTGGGGTCCAGAGGATGCTGCTCAGCCCCCTGCCCTGTTTCGGAGATCACACTGGACCAGGGGCTCGTCCTGTCTGTTCCGGTCGTTATTTCATTAAGAGTTCGTGGTTCTATAACATCTTCTTCGTATTCTTCTTCACTGTGTGGCTGGATGGCAAAAGCACCTTCGTTTTCCTGGATATAACCCACTGGATGCTCATCTTCAGGGACAATGGGGCCTAGAAGTTTGTGCAACATGTGTCTCTCAAACACAGGTCTCCCAGCACTGCACGGCTGCTGCGTGTCACTCGGAACGCCGGGTGCATCTGACTCCAGCTGGCCTTTGGGAACTTCAGGTCTGGCTCCTTCCCCCTTCCAGCTGGGTACATCCACAGCACCCAGCCTCCTGCTGCTGTCCTGATGTACATTAGGAGCTTCCTTGCTATTTTTAGTTATACTCTGCAAGTCTGGTTAACAAAAAACAGCATCAGTAAATGCATGGAGCAACAATTCAGCTTAAATCTGATTTATTTGGGTTTTTGGCAGAAAGTCCTAGATGTAAGGATGGTTGGGAGCTAAACATGCACAGCGCTGCAAACACTGCTGATGTGAGCATGTTCTGCTCTGCTTCCCACTGACAAGGCCAGAAGAACAGAAGTGCTAAGGAAAAAACCAGAAGCATTAAGGATGAAATTAATGGGAAATTTTACAAACTCTTTAAAAAGCCAAAATCACTTATTTTTGCTTCCCAGTGAGCAGATCCTATTCATTGCTTGTATCCTCTGAAAATTGAGTTCACCAGTATTAGGTGAAGTGGCCAACTACTTTGAGGCAAGTCCTGCTCCAAGGGAATGGTGGGGGACATTTGGAAAAGGAGAAGGAAGAATCTGGAATAGACTGTAGAGGAAGGCATGTAAAAAAGCATGTAAAAACAATTGCTAAGGATGAGAAAGGAAATAAAAAGAGCAAAACCTTGGAGAATAAAGAGGGGGGAAAAGAGAAGATCAAGGTGGCAGAAGAATGGCAAATTCTGGCATAATAGGGATGTGCCCTTCATCTCTTGGAAATGCTGCTTCCCTGTAGGAAGCCATGGGCAGAAAAAGCATGGAAGAACTTTTCAACTGGCAGCAACTGTAGCTCTGGGCTCCAGTTTATTCTCTACTATGCTAAGTTATTTTAAAAGCATCAGCAGGGATTTGATTTCCTTGTAATTTTGCTACTTACCATTGATCAAGCTGCTGACCTGAGACACCAACTGACTAGATTTTTCCAAAAGATGGCAGCCTTTGGGATCCACTCCTCTGCTCATTGAGCCCTGATAGTCACTCTCCCACTCCTCATGGCTTGGTTTGGATGTGCTGAAGTCGGGAAAAGACCTGCTCAGCTTCTCACTGAAGTATTTTTGAACCTCATCCAGCTCGCTCAAGTTTTTTCTGCAAGCAGTGGTAAGAAATTTGGTAAGAGGGGGAAAATAAACCTGTGGCAGTTGGATTTAAGTTGGATCATTCTAATCAACAACATGTAAATATGCAAATAAAAGAGTCAAGATTTTTATTGAAAAGGAGATCAGTAGGCAAGTGTTGAGGTTGCTCTAAGCAAGAGGATAACACTCCAGAACAAATCCTGACTCAGCTATGAAACTTGGGCTGGAAGCTAAAAAAGAGCTAGTTCTAAACTTACTTAATCAAAGGAGCTGGATTTGAGATGACCTTCCAATAAAAGTCATAAAGCCAAGGATATTACTTATTACTCAGACTTATGGCTGAGCTGGATAATAATCTAAGGATTTCTATGTGTTTAAGATCTAGGGGTTTTAAGATACATTGCTAGCACCGGAAGGGATGGAATACCTCAGGAAGTCTCTTTCATTCCTATATTCCTACAGATAATAAATACTATTCTTCTAAATTTATACCTCATTTAAACATAGGATCTAGTAAAGAGAACAGTGCTTCTAGCAAGAAGAAAAACATCCTGATGGGAAAGGATATACTGCTCCGTGCACCCCAAAAATGCTCACAGGCTTGTCCTCACACCCGTGGAAGTCAACTGAAGGGACTATTGGCTTCACAGCACCCGTTCCGTGTCAGCAGTACCAGGATGGATAAACGCAAGCATTCCCCCCAGATTTGGAAATACTGCTGTTGCTGTTCTCCTTCAGCAGCTCACCACACTGCTACAGCATCTCAGTCCTGTTGTGGAGCTCCCCATTCTGCCCCTGGTTCTCCAGCCTCACCTCAACCCGCTGTACATGACCCTGGAGTCTCTCCATCGGTTATCGCACTCTTTCACTTTCATCTCCTCAGACCGGGATCCGTCACCTCCAGGCTCTTCCCTGCTAAGCTGCGGCCCTGCCCTGCCCTGCCCTGGTGGCCAGAGCCCTGCTTTACCTGAGAGCAGTGAGGAGAGCAGCGCGTGCGGCCGGCGATGCCGACTCCAGCCTGGCTGCCCGGCGCGTGTTCCCTTCCGCCTGCTGCAGGGATTCATGGAATCTGCGCACGTTCTGCATGTGCTCTTCGTGCCGAGGCGGGTGCGTGCCAGGGGGGCCAACCCTGCTCAAAACAGGCCTGTGTTTAATACCAAAAACCAGGCTGGAACCTCTAACTGTGGGAAGTCTGCCAACTAAGAATAACCAATGTCTTGAAATCCACTGAAGAGCCACCAATGGATGAAACTAGTTCTTCCAAATGTCCACAGGAATGTCATTTACTGTTTGGATTTCTACCAAAGTCAAGGTAATGGTGGGGCTGCTAGGGAGCTCTCCATGCCTGCTGGCAGCTCCCAGGCCAGTTGTTCAGATCCCATAGCGGTGGCCCACAGTCCCTCTAATCTTCAAAGACACATGAGGGAAGAGGATCACCTCGGTAGGCTAAATCAACAGATAATGAACTAAAACACTCTCCCGCTCCTTTGAGGGGACAGAAAGCAGGAATTACTGCAGGATATCTGACAGTCTTACTCCTGTAATATGCTATACTACAGCATTACACCAGCTGTCATTCACTGGTCATGGACAGAAATTAAGGCAAAATAAAGGGGATGCATCAGGAATACTCTATTCTAATTTACACTTACTAAAAATAAAAGCAAATACAGACACCACCCTTATTCTTATCAGGACCTTGAAAAAGTACCTGCCAGTTTTAACCATGGCATCATTTAAATCCTAATTTACAAGGCTGCAAATGAAACAAATCAGGAAGTATCAATGACGAAGAAAAGAACATCTGGGCTGAGTCAAAAGGAACCTGTCCCAGGATTGCTGCCTCCTGCACCTCCCTCTCACTGGGAAAGGGAATGTCCACTAATTTTTAAGCACAAACACAGTGGACACACTTTGACAAGGTGTATCATTTTCCCAGTAGAGTCAATTTGCTTTAGAGAGGTATTTCTGAGACCTGAAAATAATCAAAAAGGTTGTCAGCCTGTGGACTTACCGCTCTCGAGCAGAAACGCTGACCTCCTTTGACAAGGAATTCAACATCTGCTTGGACAAGTTTGTAGAATTACTAGGACATGCTGGAAAGCTGACCTTCACGTAGGATGAAAAGGAAAAAGGAACACTGTACATGAGTCTTTCACAGCAAGAAAATAAGAGAAATTAAGGTATTATGCTGCTGATCTAACAAAACCTCAGGCTTTGTGTAGCTTTAGTGTATCTAAATCTAAATAGCTTTAAATTTCCTAAATCTAAATAGCTTTAAATTTTCAAATGATTTCCCAGCACTGAGCCAAAGTACTATTTCACAACACTTTCATTTCAGACACTTTTGTTAACTCCCTCCATCCTATCAGAGAGTAAAGTGATGGACAGTAGGATAAGGGCTGCATTACATGTCTGTAACATTCCCCAGCATGTCTGGGAAGTCTAACCCAGAAAAAATGGCAAATATCTCAGAAAAACAGTTTCCTGCCAAACTAGATGTTTCCCAACCAATGAACAATTGAATCTACTGTATGTTTTTGAGCACCAGCTGTCACCCAAAGCAGCAAATAGAACTATGCCATGCTCCCAGACATCCAAATGCACAGAATATTCTCCTAAAAAAAATCCCACACACCCATGAAGCAACAACAGAGTGAAGCTAACGGCGATGCTCGTGACTTGGTTGAGGTGCTGTAGCTAGCACTGCTCAGCAGCTACCATGGAAACCTGGAGCAGAATTCCTAAGGAATTGGGTGGTTTTGGTACATTTACACAGACTGGTCCATGACAGTGCTGTGAATCTGGGGTGAATTTGCTCAGGAACCCAGAGTGCTGATTATTAGCAATCCAATTAAGTGTGAGAGGGGAGGAAATGCAAGAACATACAGAAGTACTTTCCGGCTGGCTTCGGGCCCTGGCCTGCCTTTCTTCTTTGAGATTATTTATATTTTGGAGAGGGGACACCGCCACTTTAATCTGCCCTCGGCACTGCCCGCTGAAGTCTGTGATGTTGTACCAGCCACACACCAGCTGGAAGCCAGAAAGGAGTGGAGAAAGGTCCACGGATGCAAATCCTATCACTCGCTCCGACTCTGGGGAAGAAGGATACAAAGCACATATACATTGACATGAACAGTTTTCAGGAATGCTAAAACACAGCCCTTGAAACATGGCTTGGAAGCTGACCCGAGGTCCAGAACAATCCTGTCCAACAGGGGGATATTATTTGGATCACCTCTATTACGTTCAGCTAAAAATGTCCCTGCAGAACAGTGAAAGCCCAGGGCAGGGAGAGGGATTGGCAGGAGAACCACTGTGTGCACACAGCACTCTGGATACATAGAAAGTTTATTTTTGAAGCAAAAATCAGACAGCTGAACTTCAATATGTAAAAAGAAGGAAATAAAAGTATTTGGCTACAGCTGGCTGGCCACACTTCAACCAACTGCAGCAACAAACACCATGTGAAGGAAGCAGTTAAGAATTTCTTTCAGCAGGAAAATCCAACCTCTAAAGCACTGTCAAAATAAATGGGTGAACCATTCTCTCACCATGAGAGAATATGGGTGAACCAAACCTTGTAAGATGATGAATGGGGAAAAGGAGGATGCCAAGGGACAGGAAATCAATAGGTATTTATCTCTAGCATTCTTCTAGTATAAGGCAAAAGATGGCATTACAATCCTCCTCTCCAATTCACTTAACAGAATTTATTTTCCTTGCATGAAATACAAGTAACCTAAGGAAGGAGATGCAGAAAACACAATCCTCTTAATACTGCACTACAGACTTTACCTGCTTTATGCCACACTTTGAAGACCAAGGTTTGCTGTGGATCCAAGAGAAGCTCTTTGGATAATCTGTTAGGAACAAAAACCATAATATTTTATGCAAAGCAGGAAAAAGCAGTAAAATCCTTCTGAGGTTTCAATGCCATTTTATCTACCCAGACAAATCAGTTTCTTTCTGTACTGATGTGGGCAAGAACAAAACAAACCCCAAAATTAATGAGCCTCAAAGCATAACACATCTCTAAGTGGTTTGGGCTTCTGCCTGTTCAAGACCTATTTCCTGCTCCTCACTCTTGCTGTACATTTAAAAGATAGGACAAAGAAACCATGAAGGAACAAAAATACAGTTTATTTCATGACTCAATAACACACTGACAGCAAAGCACTGGGGTTACTACGCAAAGCTGTAATGTTTGAAGTTCATTGCTGGAAATAAAAAAAAAAAACCACAAATGGAAAAATGAAGTGTTAAATGCAGAACAGTTTTTAAGTTGTTTGAAGGGATTCAGATATTAGAAACACTGGAGGAGACACAAGATTGGATCACACAGGTTAATTCCTGAATACTGCCATGTATGACTTGATCTGCTGAGGTTCCTTGAAGCAGTCAATTAATCTACTTTATTTTAAGCTCAGATATCCCGGTCTAAGCAAAAAAACCCCAAACTATAAGTCCTTTTCACACCTGGCCTGGCTGTCAGATCCAGAGAGTGTCTGTGTGAATCCCCATTTCTCACCTTGCTTGTTGCTGGAAGTCCCAGACTGGTGAGTCTGTATTTTCTACCACTGGAGTGGTTACTGGAGCATCTGCACCAGCAACAGCAAATGATACACAGCTACTGGGGGCTGTTACTTCACGTTCTGTCAAGGGACTTCCTGAAATGATACAGAATTAAATACAGATTTTTAAATTAGTAACAACAACAACAAAATCTAAAGGCAGTTCAGCAATTAAAACCACACAATCAGTAAAGAAATCCACCATCTAGAAAATACACCTTTTCACTGGTGAGCTGATAGCATGTTATATTTACAGTGGAAACAAATATTACATGAACCTTCTACAGAGCAGAAACTGGAATATTCAAAGGAGAAACAGAAAAACCATTTGCCCAAGATCATCTAAGAAGTCAGAAGTAAAGCTAGGAATATAACCCAGGTCCTGAGGGACCCTATTCCAGTGCTTGGGCTACTCTCCATGCTGGGCCACCTGTCTGGCAATCATGAAGAATGAAATTTCTTCCTGAAACCAGCTTGTATTTGTTTCAGTGGACCAGCTTCCTCTCAATTAGTTACTTCTAAAAATCCCCTAAAATAAGGAGTTGAAGACAGAAATACTTAAATATTTATGCAATATTCAAAAGAAACTTCCTTTATATGATCAAAAACTTTGCAATAACAAACAAAATTGCATCAGTTTTTTAAAGACTATGAATTCCAAAGGATTCTAGAATCATTACAAAAATCCATCAGCAAGGCTCAGAATCTTTTAGCATTACATACCCTTAAATCATGGCTTGCATTTGACTCTCAGTTGTGTTATCAGGGGAACAAAAGCTCTGTACAGTGAGCCAGCTTTACAAATTTATTATGTGCCAATTTGCAGGAGTCTGTGAGATAGGGGCATCATGGGGTTTAGTTATTCAGTCAATGCCTAACTTGGAGTTCAGCTACTCAGATAATGTTTCACTTCAGAGTTCAGCTGTCATCTCTGACAGGTAACATTAAGTTACTTATATTTTGGAGTTTATTCATGAAGATAGGCTGTATAGTTCAGCCTCCTGCTTTCCCTGTACTTACACAGTGATTAGGGTCGCAACACCATTAAGCCAAGTTCAAAATCTGTCCCTGCCATTCATTTTGCTGGAGTAGGAACAGATCTCAGAGGAAAACAAAGAAACAGAAAACAAAGACAGAAAAAAGAAAGGCAAGAAAGAAAGAAAAGAAAAGAAAGGGTGTGTGTGATGTTACCTTTTAAACTTAGATGCATTGCTCTTTCCACAAGGATACTGACAGCAACTGTGTTTTCCAGAAACGTCACGTCTTCTTCCTGTGCTTCGCCATTGGTGATCCCTGAACTTACAATGTCCACTTGCTGTGTGCCAGAGACCTGCTGGCTCAGGACAGGGCTTTCCCCTGCGCCTTCCTCTTCACTGCTGCTGCATTCCTCGGCACAGGGAAGTCTGGGCAGAGCAACAGGAGCGGGAGCAAGGCTGACGTGAACACGCACAGCGGCTCCTGCCAGGTCTGCAGCATTGCATCTGAACAACGGATAAAGGCCTGCAGGAGAATTCACAAACAACCAGCTAACTGAGCCAAAGGAAAAGCAGGAGCTTGGAAAACAGCTGGTACAGGTCACTGCTGTGGAGATCTCACATGAGCCCGGCAGAATGAATTTTGATTTTTGGTGTAATTTCTATGTGAGTTATCACCCAGAAGTACAAGCTTGGAAACATTAAAAACCACGATCAATCCCCCAAATTGGGTACACCTTCATTTTCCCCCAGTAACTCATATTAAAGCACATCAACCTCCTGAGTGCCCTAGGAACAGTGACTCTGCATAATTTTATATACTTCTATGGAGAATACAACATATACCCTGCATAAAAATTTGTTTTAACTCTTGTTCTTTCTCCCTTCCCTGAGTGTATCTAAAAGAAGAGCCTATCAGTCCACAAATCTGGTGGCTGATGAGTATCATGTAGATGACAGAAGCCATAAACTCAAACACAAGTTGCGCTCCAGTGTGAGGAGGAACTTCTTTCCATGGAGGGGGCAGAGCCCTGGACCAGCTGCCCAGGGAGGGCCTGGAGTCTCCATCTCCAGAGACATCCCAAACCCATGTGGATGCATTCCTGTGCCACCTGCTCCAGGTGACCCTGCCTGGGCAGGGGGTGGGACTGGGATCTCCAGAGATCCATTCCAACCCCAGCCACCCTGGGATTCTGTGATTCTGTGCAGGACAAAACAAAGCTGTGAACATGTGGTTTAAAGTGACTAGAGAAGGAACCACATGAAACTGCCAATACGGAGGAATGAAATGTGACCCTGTGTTTTAGGAACTCACCACTAACACACAGCGTTCTCCTTGATCTCTCTGCTAACGCTGCCAGGTCGACGTAGGCAGATCCAATAAGACGATCTGTATCAAGTGGTCTTTCCACCTCATTTTCCTTGCCATATGCCCACCACACCTGGATTTCTAATCTCTCCTCTCTGAAGAACCACAGCAGTCCCTGGCTCCTTCTGAGAGTCACCTTGGTGGGTTTCCTGAAGTTCACCGTAACACTCTCTGTGTCGGCACTCAGTTTTGGCCGCCTAAGCCACGTGCAGGTGGCTTCCTGGTTGTACAGTTTGTACCTGAGGTAGCAGTAAGTGCTTTTGTGCAGGTGTGTCTGGCCTGCGAGCAGCACGCAGTGGAGTGGCAGCCACACCCTCGGGGTGGAGATGGTCACAGCCACCGGCCCGGCATTCTGCTCCCAGTCACCGCTCTCGTCCTCGCTGTCTTCGTGGATCTCCTCACCGCTCCACCCCAAGAGCTTGGCAGCCTCCAAAACACGCTCCCTGTCACCCTGATGGGCAAAGGCAACGGAGAGCTCCAGCCCTCCCACAATGGCCTGCATGGCGTTTGTGCAGCGTGCGGGCATCGGATCTTCCGACAGGGTCACTGGGTACCAGCCTGAAATACCTTTGGGAGGAAAGATCCCATCAGACTTATCCCAGCTCTTGAAAAACATCAGCGAAGAATGGTCACCACTCTGGTCATCAATCACGGACCAGAACGCCAAGGGTTTACTTCTCGTCTGGAATTTGCTTACATAATTTCTAATCTGAAAAAGCAACAAGTTACTGGCCTTCTAAAAACCTCAGCAGCAGTTCTGGTCCCAAAGGATTTTCACTTCATTAACAAAACCCATTTTACAATGAAACTACATCCCTGGGATATCCATTTATAAAATTATGTATTCTCATTTCTTTCCTACTCTCTTCCCATTAAAAACAACCTCAAAATTTTGGGCCGGAGAAAATGAGAACTTTGCTAAAATTAAAGCAGAAATAACCAAGGCAATAAAAAAAACATCATTATTACAAGGCATAATAATCCCAAACTAATACTAGATAGAGGAGCTCATTAGTGGGCAGATATGTGAATAATTTTTTCACAGAAATTTCACAGAATATTCCAAAGTGGAAGGGATCCAAAAGGAGCATTGAAATATTTCACACATAGTTTAAAAAAAAAAAAAAAAGAGTTAATCCTACTATTTTCTAATTATCTAAGACTTTTGTTTCCAGCTTTGACATCTGAAAAGAAGTCACTCGTCCTGCACTAAACACTACAACTCATGGACTTGACATCCTTTTTGGACTTTCTATCTAGAAAATAAACAGCACTGAATAAAATCCTAAGGATTTTAGGTGCTGGTTTTTGCTGGCATGGAGTTAAATTTCTTCACAGTAGCCCCAGAATACTCATTCAGCCACTAAACATCCTACACCTTGAAAACAGATTTCCAAACAACAACCTTTATGTGACTTTCCTAATACAGGATTTCTACTGAACACATGGGGAACATCTGAAAGAACTTTGGTCTGAAAAAACCCAGAAATGCCCCCCAAAACAAAAACAACCCCCCAAAACAGGAATGGAAATAGTTTTAAGGAATTACAGCAGCATTTACACAGAAGGTCAGCAGCACAGCACTGCTATGTTACCTGATCTTCTCGTCAGCAGGTCTCTGGTTGGAACTGTGACTGTCCCAAGAAGATAATCTCTGGATGTTCTATCAGCCAATTTGTCAGTGGCTGGAAAAGAAATAATTTTGTAAATACACCCAACTGGTACGTAAGGCTTAGAAGTGACTGACTGGAGAACAGCTGGTAAGAGGTGATCTTGATCACTGGGAGTCTCAAAAACTCTTTGCACAAGGGGAACAATCTCTGCCAAAGACAATTTAGATAATTACATCTATTAGCAACTTCAGAGTTCCCTGCACAGGGCTCTGAGCACCCTGACCTGCTGGAAGATGGCCTTGCTCATGGCAGGGGGGTTTTTGCAAGTCCCAACCCAAACGATTGCATTATTCTGTGAGTATTTTTTTTTTTTTTTAATACTAAAATGAAGGGGATTTCTGCACCAGTATTCAATCCTTTCAATTGCGCCTGTTGTCCTTACCTGACTTGGTGCTCTGATGGTAGATGGAGAAAAAAATACTGGCAGACTGCAAGAGCTCCCCCAGAGAAGAGGCTTCTCCACTGCTTTTCTGAGTGATGAGATTACAAGGGAACTCCACGTGATGCTCAAACTCTGGGCAGAAAGAGCAGGGCACAGCTCGTGTGCTGCGTGTCTGCGCCTGGGGCAGGAAGGACAGGAGCACACACACGTACACGTTCACTCCCACCCCTGCATAGTACTGGACAGAGGGGTTCTTCTGTGCCACAGCTCTTCATTTCACATGGGGAAAAAGAAAAGAAGGAAGAGAATGCATAGAATGTATCAGGAATCTAGGAACCAACATGCTTAAAACAAAGGTGAAAAGATGGGAATAACAGCGAATGTTCTAAGTTCAAATGCATGTGGGTTCTGGCTGCATAGCATTTGCATCTTTTCTTTCCCTCTGAACATACTAGGAACAGATATGAAATGGTGAGAGGAACTCACGAGGTCCATCACTGGTGCCTGTGCTCTTATCTGTGGTTCAGAAAGTACTCAGCACCTTTAAGGATACACTGTACTGCAGAATAACTTCCCAGAGAACCTGCTCCAGAAAGAAGCCAAAGGCCAAACCAAATTATTTTTACAGACCAGTACTGACCAGCAAAAGGAGGTGAAATTAGCAAATGGAATAATTTGCAAATAAACCAGACCCAGGTATTACTCAGGTCATACACCTGAAGGATGAGGGGTCTGAGGTCATTCCATTCCCTTGACTTCTCCGAGCACCATACGACAGTTATCCTCACCTTTCAGGGTCTGCTTGAATTAGGATGGACCAGGGTCTCACATCAACACTGAGAAAGGGTCAGACCACAGCTCTGGAATGACAGGAGTCATCCTTCTCTTGTGGAACTGACACTGTCTATTCTAGCCCTTTCCTAACTCCTGAAAATCACATATTCTGGAACTACATCCAGCTGATACCACACACTTGCAGCAGAAGCCTTAAGGGTGAAAGGAACATGTTTCATTTCCTAGTTAGTTTATTCAGGTTTTCACAGTGAAATGCAAGAAAACAATCTCAGCTAGCTTTTAAATAGCATGAGCAACACCAGGACCCAATGCCCAAACAGGTACCATCTTATAGTAGCCAGTTTTTATATCAGTCTTTGGTGTAGAAAAATGTGGAAATGTAGGAAGACGTGCCCTTCCAATCTGCATCCTTCTGCAGAACAAATGCTACCACCCTGTACTGCAGCTTCAGGGACCAGAATAACTGCTGATGGTCTTTATAAAGTTATTTTCACTTTAGAGCAGAACCCACATTTTTTCTTGGTCTTTGTAGATTAGCCAGTAGGAATTAGCCAGTAGGAATTTGATCAAATCTCATCCCTCAGCCTGCTGCCTCCAGATAAAGCTGTTTTATGTGAAAAATGGTCCTTTTTGAATTAGGCTTTACCTGGCTGCAGCTTGCAAACCAGCTGCCCTGTGTATTTGTACAGAAAGTGAAACAGCTTGAGCCGTTATTCCGGCTGCTGTTTTCATGGATCGTTGGTACCTCACACTCACATCAAGCAAACCTGGATTAAATGAAAGAAAGCAAGGAAAGAAATGGTCAGCTCTTAATGCAAGGACATCAAACAAAATCAGTATTTAGCTACACCTATTAATACAAAAATTTCTCTATTAATGAGTATTTCTCTAAAAAGATCATTCCACTAATCCGCTGAGATGGGCTGTGCAAGAGGCTGCGCTTCAGGCAGGAGTTACAGCCGGATCCACGAGGAGCAGGGGGAACTGCGGGGCCGCACCCGCCAGCGCCCGGCCTCAGCGGCGCCCTCCTGTGGCGCGCCCCCAGCACAGCAGGCCCGGGGGCCGAGGGACGCAGCGCGGCTCTCGCGTGCGGTGCCGCTGTCCGGACAAACACGGCCCCAAGGCCCCCAGAGCTCCGGACAAACACGGCCCCAAG